>CM073771.1:19564467-20147849 GCA_037158775.1 Hetaerina titia
TATCAAAGACACGGTCAAGCTCCACCATGATAATGCCCACAGCCACACGTCCTTCATCATTACCAACTTCTCGGCCCGGAGCACCAACCCAGTGGACACCCAGCCCCCTTACAGTCCCGACTTGGCCCCGTGCGACATTTTTGCTACCCCAACTGAAGAGAGCTGAAAGGAAAGCTTTGGGAGAGCATGGAAAACAAACGAAAGCATGTTACAACGTTCCAGCGAGACATCCCCATGGAGGAGTTTCCGGGTGCCTTCCAGGCGTGGCAGACACGTTTTCGCAAGTGTATTGATGCAAAGGGAGAGTGTTTTAAAGAATTTTAAGCATAATTACAAGTACGATAAATTTATCTATTTTCCCAAAGAATGCACATTACTTTTATAGTAGAATCTGATTGACGACTTGAAAATTTACTTGAGCCGGCATCGCTTAAAATACGAAGAGAAAAGAAACAGAATTCATGGCAAAAAAGTACATGACATTGGAGAGAATTAAGAAAATAAGGAAGAAATTGCAGCTGGATGATGGGTGAAAGAGCTAAGAATCGAAGGCAAGAGTGATAGAAGAAAAATTCCTAATTACATACAAGCGACACTTGCAACATTTCTAGGAAAGACATTAAAAGCAAAGGCATTCCAAGATCGGGGGTTGATACACAGAAAAACACAATCAGTTTTATTTCCCCAGGAACATGGAAAGTAAGCAACTTATCGCAACAGCACGAAGTATATTCCTTCCAGAGCAAACACTAGGGATAATGATGTCTCAAGCATGTCACTTTCCCATGATAAGCAACGCCCATGAAAAATCTGCGCCACTCGCAAGTCACGTGGTTTGCAGACGCAGGGAGGCCGACTAAATCCGCGCACGGGAGCGTTGCACACGTGGCCTTCCGCATAAAGAATTATGAATTATTCGTCTCGCAGCGAACGAGTTGTTGAAGGGCCTTGTGGAGCGGAGGTTTCTCGAAAATTAAAGCACCGCGCACTCTCCATCCTTGAAACGTCTACCCCTGAGTTATTGTTCCGAGTACTGATGAAGCAGCGACCCAGACAACTTTAACCGGAGGGAGGGAGAAGGAAGCGACTACCGACGACGCCGACGTGTTTTTCGCATGAGTTATGACGAGCAATGGTTTTCTCCGCTCGGCTGCCGTAAATAATTCAAAACTTGGGATATTCGATGATCACCCATCATATTTATTCCACAGAATGGCCGACGGAAGTCCGTCAAAAATGGAGGAATACTCTTTCAAATGCGATGCTATTGCGACTTCGCGGATATAGTAACTAATTTAAAATCGTCTGCTGAAAAGGAAAGGAATATTCTTGTGAAAGTCACCTCGGCCCCTTCTAAAGAGACGCTACACTGGAATTTACACGGACAATTATCGAAATTGGAGCTTGTATTAACTTCTTCAGGTGAGTTCATCGAATTCAAATTTCCATTTCCTCGCAGACATTAATAGTTTAGGCAAGTGTTGCTGGTATACATCGTCTTGGATCCTATATCAACTTGCCAAGGGGGACTGATCGATATTTATATCCAATGAAAATATTCTTCACGTGACACTTTAAGATGCAGTGAGCTTCTTAGAATTTAAAACTCGCTCTAAATATGAGAAAATTATCCTTTTATACATATTCAAACACAAATGGAGATATTCCTGTAATAATCAAAACGCAATGAAATAGCATTAATGCTCACCGGAGGATGGATTTAAATTTATACGGCTCCTTTAGTTACACATTCCAAGAAGAGAACATTATTTTTTACCCTAGGCGAAACAACAGGAAAGCACTTCCAAAAGTTACCGCTACAATAAGTGGATAAGGGTCATTTAAATGTACAAATAAATCAAATATTTCAGGATGGAACATGCCAGAACCTAAACAACAAAATTACAGTCAGGAAGATATTGGCTCTATCGCCATGAAGACACTCGGCGAATATCGAAACAAAACTCGACGGACTATTCGCTAACAAAGTGTGCTATAAAAGAACGTCTATATAACAGAGGTAACCTGATATTCCACCAATCCAAGAAAATGGGTGAACATCGTTCCTGAAGTGTTCCCAACATCCCAACAATGCCAATGGCTGAATGAAGGGCGGGAAAAAAATCAAGAGCGTTACATGATGTTTTCTTTTCTCCGAGCTAGAAAAAACATCGGAATACAACTGATCCCAGCACTTACAACGCATTACTTCCGTCACCCGCCCCGAAACAAAAAAAAAACAATATCAAGAGGGGAACAATGCAATCGAATTTCATGAACGTGACTTGTAATAGGATAATCTCACAACAAGCATGTGCAATCCCTAAACCAGTTTTCTCTTCGTGGGAAAAAACGATGGTAGAAAAAAACGAAAGCGTCCGTCGGAAGAGAGTAGACGGTTAAGCGTCCAGACGGTCTTCCATGTTTTATGAGGACCACTCACATTCAGGAGAACAAGAGAGGCGGGGAAGAAGCAAATGATGAGGGAGGGGGGGAGTATGAGACAGGACAGGAGGGGGGAAAAAGGCAATACCGGAGATGAGAATTACATGCCGCAGATATCCATATTTATCGGAATAAAAATATTTTTCCTAAGATGCAAAGTGGGTCTTCAGAAGATGATCTTACGCCAGAGACGATAAAAAACAGCATGAAACAATGGTACATTAGTCTCAACTTAGATTAAGGCATTAAATATAGTAGCTTTACCTGTAACCAAGATCTAAGTGTAGAGATAACAACGTTAGCGTTTGGGCAAAAAGAAGAGATTTCAATTTACAGATTTGATAAATGAACGATATTGTTTTTCCTAGAGTGCCTTCATCTATGTTTTTTTAATTAGGTGATAATGCATCAAAATCTGCATCACAGTATTGGGGATGATTGAAAGCTCCAACAGTTAAAACAATTTTTTCACTTCAATTTAAAGGATTCTTTTTTCTCTAACAATTTTGTTTAACCGTCATTTAACTCTTTTAGTGGAACGGTGATTGATCTCAATGCGAATAGAGAAAATCATGAGATATTGATATTCATTAATCCTAAGTGCTTACAGGAAGCCTTTTAATGTGTGTAATGGTCTAAAGTATTCGAAGAGCTTACTTTCCGCAAAAACCACGCCATTCTAACCCTTTTTAAAAGGTCATAATCGCAAAAGTATTCACATTGTCCCGAGTTTAAGGTGGAGGTAAAGTCTTATTAGTTTTGCTTAGCTTTCAACTTTCTAAAACTTCTCCGTCGCCGGAAATCGAGAATATACGTACACCTCACCGTTAAGATAATTTTATAGAGTAAAGACGGATAAAGACGGACTTAATAAATGCAGATCAAATGGACGGAAAACCAACCATTTCAAAAGATCCAAGGAAATCAACAAACAAATCCAATTTGTTCATCGGCAGTTTCTTGAAAATTGCAACTGAATTTTTCAAAAGCGGGGTCTACAACTTTTAAAGTTGGGATTGTAAATCGATATTGGGAAATAGTTAAGAAATAACTCTTATTAAATCTTCAAGAGTCAGAATTAATATTGAAGCAGTAAAAACAAGGATTAAAAATTAAGTAATTATACTAGTTAATTTAGCTAGTTAATATACTAGTTAAATTCAAAAATACTCGTGTTGTGCCATTCGAAGTTTTAGGCACCGTGCCTCATGCTTAATTTTGGTTTTAATGTGTTAGCAGTTTTGGAATCCAGGCTTTAGCACATGTCCCTCTCCATGTCCTTGGCCTGGAATTTTATTTCACTAGATCGTGAAAATTTTATTCTTCCGGTATACAGAGAGGAAAATCACGTAAATGAATGGTAATATATATCTTACCCATGAGGTTACAAGTGTTTTCACCAGAAAGTACACTGGAAACGATATAATTAGTATATAACTTTCCAGTAAAACACTTAAATGTTTGTACATAAGATTAATTACGGGTGATGGGTATTTATTTAGACGGATATTATTTGAATTAGGCATACAAAAACTTTTCTGATTAAGTGAGTAAACAGGAGTACAAGTGTAACGCATTAATAAATCATTAGATTAGTCACTTACTACAGCATATTACATATGTTTTTAAGTTTGCATGATTATGGAGGTCTATACACAAATATCTAACACCTGCTAGCACCAATTCCTTCAACCTGCAAGATGTTCTATAGTCATTTGGAGCATAGCAAAAACTAGGAACTGCTAACTCGGACTTTGAGGAATTTAGAAGCAGCATCGCTAAATAATTCCATAGATTGACCCAAGGCAATATTGATGCTCATGTACACTGAGAAGATTCTCAAGTTTTGCATCATAGTGAGAAAATAAATGAAAAGATATTCGAAGGGAATGAAATTGCTGACACGATATTTCCCTTCACTTGTCGAGCTTCTTAAATTAGCCAAAGAGTCACTTTGGGATTTATATCTTTTACATCAATCCCATATCGTGGGCTAGAAATCTCACGAAAAGATGCAGGGCAGTAGTGGATAATTCAAGGCGAGGTAGGGGAATTGACGCGCCTGGATAGACTCAAGTCAACTCGGCATGCAGCACGTGTGCAAACCTTCTCATCTTTCTCCCTTTGCCTCTCCTTCACATTCCCAATCCCTTCCGCTAGTGAATTCCCCATACCCCAAATCTCCACCTCCCAACTCTGGTTTTCCCTTCCCCCAAACCATTCCCTGGTACTTTCCAAACCAAACCCCCACCAACTCCTCCATCCGTCCCCAATCCACCATACTCTCTCCCTCCACGCCTGTCGGTCCATCTTCTCTCTCGACTGCAAAAGAAATCGTTGCGTTGGCCTTTGGCGTCGCTGCGAAAAATGCACGCCTCGGAACGAAAGGATGGGGAGGAATAAAAAATTTCGAGGGCCGAGAACAAAACGAATAGCACGAGACCAGTCTCGCCAGAATAGGGTGGGGGGTTTGGGGAGAGAAAGAGAGAGAGGAGATGGAAGTGGCTGGAGAGGAAAAGATAGAGACGGGGAGGACGAAAAGAAAAGGAATGTATGGAGGTATTGCTTCGTCACACACTCGCCCGGTTCGCTACTAGAAAGGAAAGAGCAGAGAATAGCGGAGCTGAGGGGAGGTGGGGGGAGGGAAAAGGACGGCCAGCGGAACGTCTTTCCGACTGATTAAGCTTCGGAACTAATCTGCATTTTTCGAAACTACCCCAACTCTTTTCAAATTCCTCGACCAATATCTCACGAGTGGAGGGTATAAAATATTCGTCGGGAGGAATTCTGTTTTCGTTGTAGGGGGTAAGGCGGATCCGTAGAGACATTCTTTTTCGGAGAGGATAGAATACTAGCGACTTTCAAGATTTCAGTTGGGAAGTTATTAAGAAGTTTTCCTTACTGAAGAGCCCCGAGGGCATTATGCAACGCCTTATTAGGGAAAATCGTCGTACCTAAATACGCACTCCTACGTATCTTCAATTATCTCAAAATAGTCTGTACGATTACGATGACATAAATGATGAAAAAAATCATTCATACAATCCGACGGCTCCTCCCATGCCGACATTTTTTTAAAAAATAAACCAAACGAACCAATCCAGTGGCAATGAAAATATTTTAACAAATGAGATGGCATGTGACATATTTATTGATTCACTATTTATGAATGTTAGGTATTTAAGATGATAATCTAAAAATAGCGAAATCAATATTTTCTCTTCGCAGACTGGTATCATGACTTTTCTCGCTTATGAGTGATTCCAACACTTCTTAAAATAAATTTCATTACGCTTAGCATTTATCAAATTCTGTCTTCCCTGGTAAATGGAAATTAGGAGAGGAGCCCACAGAGCTCACGTATGGAAGGCCTTGTGCACTCCGTGGACTCCTAAATTTGGGGGGACGGGAGCAATGAAGGCTGCTCTCGGTTTGGTCACTAGTGTCATATATATAGAAGGATAGTAACCCAACGAATGCTAGCACAATTAATCTGTGACTGTGAGGCGGCTGTCAAGGCGTTTCATGCCATCTGAACGACCATTTTTTACTGATGGTGCCACGCTAAACGCATTACTCAGCAAACCATCGCAAAATCTCAGCTCATCAGGAAAATATGTTAGAAATAATCGAGAAAAAAGACAACTGGCTACAATGAACTAAGGGACTAAGACCCCTGAGGGGAGGGTGTCCTCCCCGGAAAAAAGAGTGCAGTAAAAGAGTAAAGTCTCCTTTGGCCATCGTCACACGAAAGCATGTATTTTCAAACTAATGGCAACTGAAAGAGTGATAGTGAAGAGGAAAACTAATAGAAAGCGTGTATAATATAATATGATCACTTGGCGAACTCGATTTCAAAAACTAAAAGAATTCGCAAAGCATGAGAGCATAGAATCGTTAGTTTTTGGTGAAGTGAAATTGGAGGATTCACAGAATTGTAGGGAAGATGGCTTGTAGATGAATTGCACGGTCTTAATAAAAAACCTTATCCATAAAATATAGATAGAAGGAAAGCAAGCAAAAATATTAAACTTAATTATTTTTTGGTTGTTCTTGTAGACAATTAGGCGAAACAAAGGCGGAGTTATTACGTCTTCAATGTACCAGAGCAAAGATTTTTAGAATGAAACACAACAATAATGACGGATTGGAAACCAGGGAAATAAATTTTGACCGCTGTAAAAAATACGAGTATAGATCGTAAAGTACGAGAATATATCGTAAATCCAGTTTTCTAGAGAAATATTTAATAATCGAATTGGACTCAGTGAAAACACATTTAAGTCGGAGGTACATGAGAAATTCAGGTAGATAACAGGAAACAACAACAATATAATGACTATTGAGAGATTTAAGAGCAATTTTTCAGGGATTACAGGGATAGGAAATATGTAACTTCTCATAATTATTTATTGATTATAAAGTTAGAATTAAATTATTCAAAACACTAAAATGAAAAGACAGTATGAAAATGGAATGCTGGGAATTGGGCTGGAAAGAAATTGAAAAAAATGCCAAGATTCAACTGTTATGATTCGTGGAGAGGATATAGATAAAGGAATGGTAGTGAAAGAGTCGACTGATGCTAAATAAGGGACCATGGCACACAAAAAACATTAGGAGTTATGGAACATCAATTAGAGAAATGGAAATATCTCGGAGAAATGAAGCATTACAGCATGAAGAGAGAAGAATGAAATAAGTGAAAATTAAAAAGGCACAAAATTAAATATGACTAAGGATAGAAACCAACAACGCGTAGAAAATGCGGGGGAAGGATAAACGTAAATATAAGGAGACATTTTAGAGCCAAGGAATATTGCGCCGAAGGGCAAAAGAACAATCTGAAATAAAAGATGGAAAAAGTTACGAATTCTAAAAGATGAGACAAGAATGTTACTAATGGAACCGGACTTCATTCGGAAAATATGGAAAAAAAAACGTGGAGGAACTTGATGGAGACTATATCAGACCAGAAATTCTATACACAAGAAAGGAATTCGAAGACTTGACGTCAATAATTTCTTCTTGGTTTTCAAAAAGGTATCTGAACAGTAGAATAACATGGAAATATTTCATAACAGATGTTTGTTTAGGAATATAATTCGAAATCACCTCACGAATCTGCACAAGTATGAAGTCCATAAAATCTTGGATGGGAATTCTTAGACAAAGGGAAAAAGGAAAGGATTTTAGCCATCACATGTTTCTAACTTAAACACAATAATTGGTGAGAGAGATGGGAAGATAACGGGTAAGAATCTAGCTATAGGGAGAGTTGATTAAATAAGTTAAGTGTACACATAGCATTGCTACCATTATTCAATGTTCAACAATTTTCAGTAGCAGTGGACTAATTAATAAATAAATAAATCCTTTATATGGAACTAAGCATCACGTGGCTCTCGAACATTATCTTTGTGGAATGACGATGACAGAAGATTGAATGCTTCTGTCAGCAGATTGTGGGTAAAGATAGATACAACAGCTGAAAATAGCAAGGGTAAACAAAGAAGTATGAATGTAGTTAGGTATGAGAGTAAGTTGTAACATGGTATTCGAAGAACCCTGAAGTGCTTGGTAATCATAGTGATAGACATCGGGTAGGATCTAATTGAAGAAGAGAATTAGGTCAGCGAGAAACAGGAAAATAAGAGATGGGTTTTATGTGACGAGAAGGGCGGCAGAAACAACAACCATACGACAATTGCGCATGCAACTTTGTGCTTATTTTGTGGAGAGACGATATAATAAAATTTGACAACTATGTGCAGTCAGGGATGCCCAAAGCTCATCGGATGATTATCGAAAATAACAGAAATAATATCTCAATTATTGCCTTTTCCCACCTTCCAGATTAATCTGGTGGATAGAATAATCAAGAGTGCTCAACGCATTAATGATTAATCTCACAATGTTAGTTAGATATTGACACCTTTTTTAATGACAATTAGTGACCAATCTGCATTGTAACGGATATTGACATTTCCCAAAAAGTTCTACGTTTTCTTTTTTTAGAGTGAACAGGTCAAAAGTAGAACACAATTAAAACATGCATCAAAAATGATATCCCTATTGATCCTCGAACTTTACCCTACATAAGATGTACATCTCCATGTAATGAGGTGAGCGGCTATTTTCATATGAGAAAAAACAAATTTGCCTGCCTCGCACGATTTCACGCGAAAATATTCTGCCAATCAGAAACGTTTTGATTATTTTTGTACGAGTTATTATCCCGTATACCACAATTATCACCCAAATTTTCAACACCACTAAAGCAGTAAATATAACATAAATACGGTACCAGGGTATCTAGACATGGACCGCATTGGAATCTTTCTTCAATCACGACCATACTGCAATGGTACTGCACCCCTGAACGCCCAAATTTACCTCACCATGTTATTACTTTTTCAAAAACGTAGGGCATTTGTGCTCAACAATGAGTTGGAAAACATAATATCAGGCGCCAAAACGAAAAAATATAAATTTAACATGAAAGAGTAAATCGAGAGGGGAATCAAGTGGAAACCTGCGTCAAAATACACCTCCAAGTGACGGCTTGTGACAGAGATGATGACGTAAGCATTAAGCCGTGCTAGAATAGTTCACTGAAATTTATACGAGCTATGAAAAACGGCCCTAGATAAATTATTTATATAAAGACGACGATTTCACAATCGCAACTAGATCAACGTCGCCATTGGATAATTCCTCAGTAATGGCTATCTAACTTCCAGGAAAAGTTTAGATGAGCCAATTTCAACGCAATATGGAATAGAAAACATTATAGACAGCGTTTACTGGAAATTGCTTCTTCAGTGACCTCCACCCACGATGAAAAATCTCTCTTCTATATAATTCTATTAAGCTCAGTACAAATAAGAAGATGACAAGGTCAATCGTTGTCACGGACTTCCGAAATATTGATTCTGTTCGAAAATCTCAAGTGATTTACTGTCTTTATGGACTTTTATAAACCAAAATAAATTAATCAAAAGGCATGAATTTAGTTCAACACAAAATAGACTTTGACTGTATTAATGCTAATAATATTTCTTGTAATAGGGTCATTGTCATCATCACGGATTATCAATACGAAGATTGCCTTATGCTGATCTTAAAATTATCCCAATAAAGAGCCTTCGTCATTCCTATTCTGTTTACTAGATTCCTCTTGCTTTTCCATTCCTAAGAATCCTTCCTAAATATCAAAACTCTTCTATTTGTTTCAAAGTATTATTCTCAAATCATACTTGGAGATTATTTCTCTCCTCCGACTGTAGACATTACCTTACTTTTTAATTTATTTCCCGCAAATTTTCACTATTTCATTCCCTTCTCAGCATTTTCCTCGATTATTGCAAGGTCTTCCTTCTTATCTGCAAGACGAGCTATGTCCTCGGCAATTCACAGCATACTTATAATTTCTCTTTGATTTCATGGATGTACAACAACTTTAAATTTTTCCTTGATCACGTTAATCGCCTTTTCATTATTATTACTGCGTTCTCCCGGTTAATGTAGGTTTTCGATGGACAAAAACTAGACAGCAGCATAAGGATACATTTTCTTCATTCTCCTAGCATAATACAACCTAAACTCTGGCACCACAATATGGCCCACATGCATACTTCTTTAATTCAATCCGTCCATCATGACTATCCCCTTTTAATCCATTCTGCTTTGTCTAACATCCTACCCTTTGTCCAAGTCATTAACATTTCCAAATAAAATCATCCATCCATCCATCCATCTTGCCTACCTCTTTTTGATTCCTCCCAACAATCTTCTCTTTCCCTACCATAACTAACATTTCATCATTTGTCAGTTGATCGTTTGTTTTCCTTTCTATCCACTTCAATTTCTCCATCCTTCTCCAGATTCACATTTCTAAAGCCTCCGATCTATACCTATATTCCGGTTTCAATGATTATGTTTCTCCGTTGTACAAAACTACTCCCCATATAAAGGCTCTGACGAGCATTTTCTCACCATCCTTACACAAACTCCCTGTCATTAACTCCTTCCTCCTTATAAAAGCTTCTTTGCTTAATGCAATTCTTCGCCTTATGTCTCTACTACTTGGTCCAAAGCACTTCCGAGATACGAAAACTGCTTCCCTTGCTCTAGTCATCCGCCTCCCATCTTAGGACACCTGCTCATTACTTATCAAATGCAGTACGTTGATCCAGCTTTTACTTCTACTACATATATTTATCACACTTATTTCTACTTTTTTGTTTAATATTATTGCCACCCCTCACTGGCTCTCTTTCCCTTAGCAGTACAGTTGTCTTTAATTATTCCTCCAAAAAACCCGATATCCTTTCATCCCACCTCGCATAGCCCTTAAACAATAATATTTACTTTAAGTAATCCCCGCCCACCATTCCATCTCACTTTTCGCAATCGTTAAATATCTATATTTTCACTCTCCATATCGCTTCATCAGCTCCACCCAAGCTAGTTGATTTTTCGGGTACCAGATCTTCCTGGGAAACCATAACCGGCACAGGGAAAGGAACTGGCCCCCCTACCCTGATGTGTGAATATTTACACGCCGTCGGGCTTAGTACACGGGTGAGCTCTACCATTACCTACTAAACCGACCTTCGGGTTGATTACTGTGTTTATGGTTTATCGCTTCATATATTCTAATTTTCCTCTCCCCAACGTAATCTTAATGTTCCAAGTTCCTTTTCAACTAATTCTGTTATTTTCTGCATCTTCTATGCTAATGTTCTCGTCGCTTTTGCTTTGCAAGGATTTCGTGAGATGATAACCACGGAAGTCTGCCTTACCCTCTGCCGTATGAGATATATTGTGCCCAGCAAGTGACAGGACTCGTACTCTGATCCATGCCACTACTGTTTTGTTAGATGATGTATTGAGGTGTTTTCCCGTTACCTTCTTCAATAGAGTTTTAATGTGACATCTCCCACTCAAATGGCTGCCCCACTGTGATTAAACATCTTCGCAGCATCATCACTGAGAGAAAGAAGCTCCAAGAACTACTTTTCGCTCTACCTGGAGCATTTTTCATTGGTCCCGCCAGCACAGCTTTAGGGGTCATCAGAGCGCACAGAACATTCCATCACGTCAAGGTTGTAGCCCATTGAGTAGGGCTTCTTACTATACATCAAGTATCCACGTTGATAATGAATAGCCCCGCATTACGACTTTCTTTATTTTTGATAATTTCCTGCTTACGCCGTATCTAATCATTGCTGCATGCTCTCTGCATATAGCGTGTATCGATCTCCTATCATTGTACTATACCGATTTCTTTTCGGATAACATCACGTCACGTCTGCTTCTCAATGATGAGTCCGAGAGGAAGAGAAGAAACGAGATTTAACTTCTTTCGTTCTTCTACTTCCATTTATTCCACATCGTACCTCACTTCCACTTTCCTCTTTTTTTGGTAAACTACTCCTGGAAGAATCATCGATTCGATAACCTCAAATGACGACTGTAGGATTGCATACGCACACATACCTTAACGTTAAGGCACATCGCTGTCACAACGGCAAAACTCGACTAGAAGTAATACTAATATCACTTACTTACACCACATTATACGAGTAACACAAATAATTATTCTTCCTAAAAAAATCAGCTCAGCACATGCTTATTATGTTTTCATTCCGGATGGTTAAAACGTCGGGGAAAATCAATACACTTGTTTACATAGTAAGCTTAATTCACGAAGCAATTTGCGCCAATGAAAAATATAAGCGCAGTAACTTTTATCATTAATCATGGAAATTGCTCATTTTAAGTTGACAAAATGTTAAAGAAGATGTTAACAAATCACACGAAAAAATAAAAACGTCACATCTACTAGAAAGTTTCCTTGAAATATCTATCAAACGGAAAATTTAATTTTAAACTTAGTCCAACTCATCAAATATATTACTAAAATCTACTTTAGCAAATATTTTTTCTCCTGGGCAGCTTGATTTGCACGTCGGCATGACAGCGACTTTGTATTGTGACATTGATAAAGAATTCAAAGTTTATTGGCCTTCTTTCTCATTCACTGCGATTGAAAAAGAAAATAAACATCCTGTCTGGGTCTTTACATTTCGCAGATTATATTTTATCTCATTCGCGGATTCAATGGAAATTCTAGGCAGGAAAGGGGGTGGCCGGCCCCAAGGGAAATGAACTTTTACACTGAATAAATCTTTTAAAAATATATATTTTCTGGTAATTACTTTCAGGGATGGAAGTGACACATTATCTGCAGCGGTTACACTACAATCAGCATCAATGTCGAGGATTATGAATAGCGCCTTCCACATTCTTATACGAGGCAAATGTTTCACAAGCATATCATAGGCATGGATTTTTCCTAATGTCAGTGAAGATGTAATTTTTTATTGTCTACTAAAGCTTCGCGTTAAAATGACGTACCATACCATAGAGTACCATTAACGATGAATATTGAGTTGATACCTACTCAAATCGAAATGATTCGTTATATTATTATTATTAGGTAATCTACCGGTTAAGGTAGGTTTTTGGATGGACACAACTATCAAATAAACATTTTGTGCCTCCCCACCAAGCAAACTAATCTATATCAGGTCCCTCTTCATCTCGGTGTACTTCTTTCCTCCCTTCATCCCGTCCAACATCCCTATCCTGTTCCTACCCTTACCTCGCTTGCCCAACATTCTCCCCTCCATTACCCTCTTCAACATTCCACTACCGCTCAATACGCCTTTCATCCATTTTTCCTGCCTCCATAGGATTTCTCTCAACAAACCCCTCTCCTCCCCCATCATTTCTAGTACTTCCTCATTTGTTTTCCTTTCGGTCCATTTCACTTTCTCCATTCTTCTCCACACCCACATTTCAAAGGCCTCCAATCTACGTCTATCCTCCTGCTTCAGCGACCACGTTTCCGCGCCGTACAGAGCTACGCTCCATATCAGAGTTTTTACGAGTCTTGTCTTAACATCTCTACTCAACGTCCCCGTCATCAACTCCCTCCTCCTTGAGAAAGCCTCCTTGCCTAGCGCAATTCTTCTCCTTACGTCCCTACCACTTTGACCGTATTGGTCCAAAACACTTCCGAGATATGTAAACTGTTCTACCTGCTCTATTTTTTTCCCCGCCTATTTTAATATTTAGCTTAGCCTTTTTCTTTCTGGAAAATCGCATAACCTTTGTTTTATTAATATTGATTCTCATCCCATGTTTATCGCACTGAACCTCCAATTCACTCAACAATGCTTGCAACCCCTTGGCTGACTGAGCAACTAATGCTTGGTCATCAGCAAACCTAACCGATTTTACGAATTCCCCTCCTACTTTCATTCCTACCTCCAGTTCTTCCCATGCTTCTTTAATCATTTCCTCTACGTATACGTTGAACAGTACCGGTGACAATGGGCAACCCTGCCTTACACCTGATTCGTCATATATTCCTCCCATATTTTAGTATTTTTTTAATGTCTAAATTAAAATTGTGCGTCTAATGGACAAATATTTGCGAATTAGTTTCATTTTAAATCAGTTGGACTTTTTAAAATCTGAAGAATTTATGTGAGAAACTAAGGATTTTCCAAAGTCATCCACAACCTAAACTTATGGACGGTATACATGAAAATATAACTATCTTGAATCAAGGGAAGGGTTGAACCTGCGCAAAGGTTACATTATGCCACAATTTAACCAAAATAACGCGGATGAAAAAGAAGTTATTCTTTTATTTGATTGCTACTAAAAATAATACAAAACATGGAAACAAAAGAGAAAAATTTCCTCCTATCTCAGTGTACATTAGGACCTTTACAACGCAGAGTACGTTGACAGTTTCATACGGAGAAAGGAATTAATGCCCTCATAGGGAATAATCTTTTTGATAAAATTAATATCAGCATATGCGCACGATTGCGATAGAGAGAATTATCAGTCAAAGAGATGCACTTCAATTCCAATCTCATGGAGGACAAAAACAACATAATCAACATCACAGTATTGTCCCATTAAGCTTTCGCGTGAATAGATGGGAGTATTACTGAAATTAAGTTTTCCAAGAAACTCAGTTTTATGATTAACAACAATTGCTTTAAAATCAGCAAAAAGATTATGAACCTCAGGCGACAGACAAAAAGTGCTTTACCCGCCGTATCTACGTAGTTAAGAATCTAAATTTTCATTACAGCACAATTTCCACGAATTACAAATGTTTACTCCATCGCGAATATGAAAATAATTGAAAAGGTTCTCAAAGCACTTAGTGTAAAGACTATAGCCAGTAGTCGATCGGAAGGAAGATCCACGGGAAAATGGAAAGTTAAGCATTATTCCATACAATAGGTTTCTTAGATACACCTGCTAATTTGAATTTTGAAATAGGCTTTTAAGTGTTATTTCAAATATTCAATCCTGAAAAGGAAATAAACCACAAACTTTTATCTTGTATTATGGAAAAGAACAAATTTCGAGTTTATACATTTAAAAAATTAACATCAACGGAGTTGAGTATTGGTAAACACCAAGCCAAAGCTAAAAACAACTTACAGGAAAACGTGAAACGATTCCAATTGGAAGCGGGATTTGAAATCCTTCCGGGCAACTCCATTCCTAATACCCAAAAAATTATCACTTAGGTAAAATACATCGGTATAAACTAAATGGAATTCTTCTTCAAGGATATAACCTATAAAAATCTAGAAAATATTTATTTTAATTATTATTGAAAATTCTGTAACCAATAACGTGGTTAACAAACCAAGCAACATTAAAATTTGGAAACTGGAACCTATCTTCCAGTCCGCGATTTTATAGCAGAAAAGGTATTTAATAAATTTGCTCGCAAATACACCCTTCAACGCTTCACAGCTCAAGGAGACAAGTTAAGGGTTATCGCTTGGCGATTGGAAATGCCTGAACTCTCACTCTCCCATTTCTATGAACAGTGTAAGAATCCCGCGTATCCTTAGCTGAATTTTACAAACGAATTCATGCAGTTGCTAGGTGTCAAGGGAAAACCGAAAACCATCTACTTTCACCCGGGTCTAAAACCGCGCTCGCTGGACACCGCCTGCGACTCTGTAGGTGGTGGCCAAACTGGAGACAGTGAGAAGGGAGGGAAAATTGCATGGCTTGGTATAAGCTCGTGGCCATAGAGAAAAACATGGACGAGACGGTGGGAAACGCACATGACGGTGGTGAAAAGAGGGCAGAATGAATGTAGGTTGCCTCTTCAATGGTGAAATTATAAGAGAACACGCCTTCGTAATATTTTGAAAAACACTGACAAGCAAAGAGCATGGATACATACCTAGAGAGGCTTTGACTTCGTCTGAACACCTTGCGAGTAGAAATCGAGTGGAGGGGTAAAAGAAAATGGAACGAAGCGCTAATTATGGCAAGAGAAGTAATTTCGGCGGTAATTTTAGAGCGTCGTCTCGCCCTTCTATGTTCGTACCATTCCGTCACCAATATTGTTCGTTCGTCTCTGTCCTGAAGCTTCTGAATAATATTTTCTCTTTGTTCTGAACGCACAATAATATTTTCTGAGGCATGTTTTATAGCTTTCTGATTAATGCTTGGTTCGCATATTTTAATCAGAGAGTAGCGGCTTATCCGTAGTTTACAAAAGAAAGTTATCTTCTCGATAATAATTAAGTATTTTAAATGACATCCTTTTTTAGGAGTTAAAATACACTGAGCTAGAAAAAATATCAACTAATTAACTGTCAATCAGTATCTTTCCTATTAATTTACACATAATCATTTACGGAATGTTATATTCGTTTATCTCAACTGAGTCATGTTATCAGAAACCAACTCCTACTTTATGTAGTTAAATTTTGGTTGACTTTCCTAAACCTGGTAATTTAATGTTTCTATTCAAAAACATTCCTCATTGAGAGAAAGGAAGTAAAATTACTGAAGTATCGATTTCCACTATCATATTTATGGATGAAAAAGCTATGCGTACAAATCTTAGCAAAGTACTCATTCGTTCCGTGATGGATAAATTGTGCGATGATGCCTAAAAAAAGGTTTATATGTAGGGGGGATTGAATTATTAAACAGAGGTAATAATATTTATAATGGTGCAATTGAACTCAGAGCAAATTAGCGATCAGAATAGTTTTCCATTAGACAGCTTAAATTATTGCCGCAGCGGGGGTCGTATTCCAAGTGATTAATTTATTCATCAAACCTGAAAACTTGGAAACGTCCGAACGCGCAGACTTCGGAGCATCCGGAAGATGGAAGAGTGATTCTTAGACGGAAAATATGCAAAGAAAGTCATTGTTATGCATAAGATTCGCTTCGTCGGCAGGGAATGGAAGTCACTAGGCAAAAGAAAATCAACGATGGAATTCACGGTCTACTTGCTCCCTGACGCAAATTCGATTACGAATGCGTTTGGGATGGTTGAGTAACATGATGATTGGCGTTTAATTCGATGGTTAACAAAATCGTCTGAGATCACACGGGAAATTGAAGAAAACATCTCTTTCGGGCTGAGTAAATGAGATGCATCCGAGGTTAATGGAGTCTATTGGAAACGAATGAATGAATACTAGATCAGCATGGAAATAAAACTTTTTTAAGCAAATTGAAAAATGTCAATCGGTGAGACAGAAGCAACATCAACAACCCGGAAAGCAGTGTGCTCGCCTGAAATATTATATGTCACGGAGGTACGCAGAGCAATGGTGAGCAGAGGACTTAAATATTTAAAGATCTTTAAAAATAATCTTTATCCTCACCTATCAAAACAAACCTTCGACTTGATCACCGTGGATTATGTTTTTCCAGGCCATTATGCTTCTTACAGGGATCTCGATGTCAAATAGGTAGAGGTTTGTCTATCGACCGTCGGGTTCCGGTTTAAAATCCTACGTAATATCTTAAGATAACCCTGCATAAACATCCAGGCGATGGAATTTTCAATGGCATAAGGAAAGAAATAGGTCGCCACAGCTACAGTGTGTGATTCTCTACTCATAAAGGTTTAGGGCGGGTTGAGCCAAGCCCTTACATATGAAAACCAAATTTCGGGTTAAATCATCTGCTAACTATTATTTGTACTACGTTAGGACAGAAAGTACAATGACCCATGATTAGCATACCACGCTAAAAATTCCAGTTAGCCAAGTGAAATAATTATTCAGTGAACTGGCGAAAGTCTTTTATAATCATGGAACTTAAAAGTAATGGAAGTAGATGTAGAATTTTATAGTAATCACGAACACACTTATGGAGTTGAAACCGAAGAGGAATGGCACACATTCAGGTTTGCTTAGTATCTAAATGAATTCTGTCGAGGTGATTACATTTTAAGGCTCCAAAGTAATGCTATATTTGATTCAACTACGAGTACAACGATTCAACGTACGTCAAAATACTAAATATACTTATTTACCTTTTATTCATTACTACCATTCACCGTACACACATTCTCATATGATCAAATTGATGACGAACCCCAATGCGACCTCAAAGAAGTATTCATTTAATAATAACAATCATTAGAATAATGTAGCCAAAAGAACTCAAATATAGATACAACATTTTCCAATCTTGCAGATATAGTTCTCGTAAAAGTATTTTTCTTCCCATTCAAGCATTTGATTTATCATTTCTCAATAACTACTGAGGATATATCCTCAATATGGATGTCCTAGAGAACTAGTTACTCAGTAAAAACTCATTTTTTAAATTTGGATATGATCACAATACCTTTTACATGGAGCTGAAGTGAATAAATCTATATTATTTTAGATCCGTACCGGGAGTGATATCAGACCCGATAAGAATCGGTACCCCATACTATTTATTTACCAGATTTACCAGGATATCCGTAATATTTCATGATTTTTTCCAGATAGGAAAATGCCCATGATATTATGGGCATATTTGTCACGGTATGTTCATATTTGAAATCTAGTTTTTTTAGAACAGAGTAATAACTACATCTAAAAATCAAATGTTTGATATTCACTCAGACTCGCTGGAATCTCCATGATAATTTCCATAACGAGCATAGAACGGAGTGCAGTTCCCACGAAAATCATAATTTAGCCACGGGACACACTTGCTGAAATAACATAAATTTTAATAGCTCATACAATTGCTCATGGGCATGGACGTAATGGTTATTTGGTTACAGGAGTACACTAATTTACGGCCTTAATTGTTTGCTAATCAATTATCATCTATTATAAACGGTCATTAAACATACGAAATTTTTAATCAACCTCCTAATAGGAATTACAGCTTCAAATGGAAGTTTATTCATTCCATTGAAACGCACGATAACGCAAAGAGAAAATTAACAACTGAAAAATGAGAGGAAAAACAGGCATTAAGGCATGAAATGAATGAAACAGACAAACAATAGCACAATTGAGTGAAGACATTTTTCAAGACAATCGATAAATAAATGTACTATGCTACTGCCTTGTTTGCAGGGTCTGCAAAAATTAGTGGAGACCGAATACCTCTATGGTTGACCAATCAGATAAATGCTGACCTCATCAGATTAATGAAGCAGTAAAAACGGTGCACAAAGGAGAGTAAGAAATACCTACTTCAAAAAAAAATGAAACACAATCACCTAAACTTAATGGCTTCACTAAATACTCCATATAACCAATAAAATGTAACAAGTAAAATCAAATTAGGTCATATTACGGTAACCAGAAACTCAATATTCCCTTTGATCTAGCAAGCAAATTGCCGAAGAAGGGTCCAGCAGACTTGCCATCCCATTAAAATCACCGAAAATATACATGCCATTCTGTTAATTTCAGCATACGGGCGGCGAAGTCAGTAAAATGAAAGGGGACATTTTAAGTCTTTACAGAACATTTTTTGCTAGCGATTTGTCTTCTTTCCTACCTTTTTCATTACACTTCCGTCAATGTAAAGGTTATTTATTTTTGCAACAAAACGCTATAGCTTACACATTTGAGTATTTTCCAAAGTTTATAGGCTCTTCTTGAAATATTTAAAGTGTAAAAATCTTAAATCGACTATAACTAAATATAAATAACGACTTAACAACTTATTTTTTAAAGTTTCATATTATCTTAAAAATGCATACAATAGAAAACCTTAATACAAGGCTTCCATTTCCGATGATTGTGGCTGCTTACTATACTGGCGCACGGCATGTTCATCTTGTCAAGTCGCTTTAGGTTGCCCATCGTATTTATATGCATTAATATTCGTAATCTATCAATCGAAATTATGCTTCTGTCAATCAACAGCTGCAGCCAATGTAACACCTGTGTACTATCTGATTCTTTTGATTATGATATGACAACTATGTTATAGGCGTCCTATTCCAATGGGTTGAACGTTGGGCTGCTGACTACAGGGCCCAGGTTCTCTTCCCAAGAACAACTTTGGGCAACTTCAGCTTCACCCAAGCTGTGTGAATTTTCGTGTGACAGATCTTCCTGGGAAACCATTGGCGGCAGGGAGAGAGGAACTGTCCCTCCCTTCCTCCTGGTGCGTTAATTTCACACGCCGTTGGTCTTAGTATTGGATGAGTTCTACCCATCTCTTAAATCAACCTTCGGATTGATTTTTGTGGTATGTGTAGACATCTATATCTAACCCTCAACAAGCCAAAGTTAGTGAAAATACGACGATAATTCTCAAGGATAAGTCTCAAGGATTACTAAATACTTTCATTAAATATGAATACATCCCCCAAGTTTCAATAAGCCAAATAGATTGTACCCAAAATTTTTAGCTCATAACGAAGCATAGTTTAGCATAAGAGGTATGATGATGACTGACTTAACTGCACCGTAGCCTCAGGATAAATCAAATGCTTCTCATTCGGCAACAAAAACAGCACAAGCTAGTGCACATGAATAATATGTGTATAGACGAAGTTGACCTCAGACGTGGGTTACCGTCGGCCAAACCAAATGTGAATGCAACTTGAGTTGCGTTAATCTACGAAATGCAGATGTATGAACGGTTACCACCCCATGGAGTAATTCCATGCCTCATCTCATTCGCTTGCAAATGTTTATTGTTCGGAAAATTTCAATTAAACGCACGGTGTTGATCATCATAACGGATTATCAATCCAGAGATCTGTTTGTAGAGGCTCTCCAAGCCATCCTGTTACCTGCTAATCTCTTCAAAGCCACCTTGTTCCACGCGATGACACCACTTGTTTCATAACTAATCCTTGGGGTAATGTTCATATTGAAAAATAAATATTATGAAGTGTGGATTATTAGCAAAACTCTTTCAGTCTTTCGCCTAATTAGGAAAAGTTTATTCATAATCGCAAGGTAGATATAATTTTTATGAAGTTGGGGGAGCAACACGATGAATCTTTAATTCAGCTTTGGATTCAGTAGTATCAGAAATATTACAACATATACCAGAAATGGTGTGCTGTACTTAGAGCCTCCGGCACGACGTAAATACACAGCTATACGTCTTTTCATAGAATCGACAAACGAAAAAGCGGCACCCTGACGGATCCGAGGGGGTTGCCTTCGCATTAGTCGTGACTCGGAGATATGAAATTATCATTTAGGAGTATAATTGTGCACAAAAGTTATGAATAGCGTTCAAACGCTCGGGCAATATTTCACAAAAAGTGGGATAGGGAGATAATTTTTGCGGATATAATCAGTTATTCATTTTGTGTGGAGCTTTTATGAAAACTATTTGAATGGTAAACTGATAAATCAAAATATTTAAAACAATAACAGATTGGCTAATCTCATCAGTGTATTATGCGACTCAAAATCTGTAAGAATTTCATATCTGCTGAATGGCTGACAAGCACGATGTCATGAGAAGCTGGCGCGGTTGCATGACGTCACGCCAGTAATTATTATTTACCTATTTCTCCTGGGAAAAAAACGCTCTTTTTTTCTCATTTCTTTACAGCGAGAATACAACAAAACATAGTAAAATAAATCAATATGCTTTTTCAAATAATAACAATTATAAGAATGGAAATACATGAAAAATACGTAATTTAATTCGGGTTACAAAAGATACCCCACACGCCTTGAAGGGTTTATATGAGTAGTGCAACGCAGATGTAGTGAGGTGCGAGAAGATGTAACTGCTATCACATCTACTCACTGAGAGTTACCTTATACAACAGATAGGGTTTTTTTTAACCAGAGAAACTGAGTTCCATCAATAATAATACAAAACAACGGCAATTCTTATCGCTGACACACTAAATTAGCGTCCTATTCCATTGCAAGGCGGATGATACTTAGGAAAGACAATGAATTCTATACATGGCGCATTTAGGAGTGTACTAGTACTTCAAGTTCAGTAGACCATCAAAATCATTGAACAACTTACACACGCGAAATTATGAAAATCCCATCATAAATGAAAAAAACGCACAACTGCATAGTTTCACGATACGAAATTATAAGCTTTGTGTCAGAGCGGAAGTGGCAAAAAAATTCATGTCATCAAACCTCGTATTCATAGAATGAGAACTTGACTTCTTGAAATTAGAATTCTTATGTGCTCCTCTCTCAAGAAGATATGGAAATATATAAGAAGAGCAGCGTTCTGAAAAACATCCGAGTGCTGCGGAAAGTTTCCACATTTGAGACGAACGAAATAAAAAGGGTATAAATAAGAAATATTTTATATAATAGTGAATGTTGCCCATTTACTATTTTTTCATTGTTAAGCAAGAAGAAACTAATGATATTTGAGAAAAATAGAATCATCGTACTATCAGAAAAATAGAGAAATATGAAATTTCAAAATTATTAGGCTGGCGTGGATATTGTGATAATACCGAAGAATGAATAGAAACGCAGAGAGTAATCAAACCAAAGAGAAGTTGAAGAGGAATTAGAGAATATATTTTTTCTCTAAACCGTATTGAGGAAGGAAACAGGAAAGCACCTCAATTATCATTACCAAGACTATAACGATGGGCACTAAAGAGAATATGAATCCTGGCAAATACGGGACAGAACTTTGGCCAAAAAAATTAGGCATAGAAAAGAAACATGAAGTAGAGGAAGAGAGCTTAGGTCCTGATATACTCGACGATGAGATAGAGAGGGCATTAAGGGAGATGAAATCAGTTAAGGCCGTGGGGGTAGACAACCAGCGAAAGTACTAAAAGGTTTGGGAAAATGTGGTATGAAGCGACTATATGGACTGATTCGTAGTATCTATGAGAAAGAAACGTGGCCGGAAGATTTGTAAGCTGTGCTAGCTCCTATTCCGAAAAAGATAAAGGTTACATTGTGTGAGGACTACAGAACAATTAGTTGGACATCTCACGGAGCTAAAGTTCTTCTCTGGATCATTAACAAAAGGATAGAGTAGGGCAAATAATTACTTAGGGGATGATCAGTTTGAGTTTATGAAGGGGAGAGGGACGTGTGATGCCACTGCAGTAATGAAATCACTAATCGAGACGAATATAGAATACAATCAGAATATATTTGCCTGCTTCGTAGATTTCGAAAAGGCGTTTGATAGAGTGAATTGGGAAAACTAATGAGTATATTGCAGAAAATAGGAATGGTTTGGAAGGACAGGAGACTGATCCGCAACCTGTACATGTCTCAGACTGTTCAGGTGGGAGTAGAGAACGGAGAGGCCGGATGAGCAGTTATAGGTAGGGGAATTCGTAAAATAAGGTAGGTTTGCTGATCTCCAAGTTTTAGTTTGTCAGCCAGCCAAGGGGTTACATGCATTGCTGAGTGAATTGGAAATTCTGTGAAATAGATATGGGATGAGAACCAATCTAAATAAAACAAAAGTTATGTGATTTTCGGGAAAGAAAAAAGCTAAGCCAATCGTTAAAATAGGAGGGGAAAAAATAGAGCAGGTAGAACAGTTTACGTATCTCCGAAGTGTTTTTTACCAACATGTTCAAAGCAGCAGGGACTTACGGAGTAGAATTGCACTTGGTAAAGAGGCTTTCACAAGGAGATGGGATTTGATGATATTGACGTTGATATGGATGTTAAGAAAAGACTCGTTAAAACTTTAACATGGAGCGTAGTTGGTACGGTGCGGAAACGTGGTCACTGAAGCAGGAGGATAGACGTAGAAATGTGGGTGTGGAGAAGTATGGAGAAGATGAAATGGACCGAAAGGAAAACAAATGAGGAAGTACTAGGTATGGTGGGTGAGGAGAGGGCTTTGTTGGGAGAAATCCTAAGGAGGTAGGAAAAATGGATGAAGAGCGTATTGATCAGTAGTGGGATGTTGAAAGACGTTGGGAGGGAAGAATGTAAGACAAACGGGGAAAGGGCAGAAATAGGAGAGGGATATTGGCCGGATTAGAGGAAGAAGGAAGTACACAGAGATGAAGAGGGACCTGATGTTGAGTAGGTTTGCTGGATTGGGTTTTGTTAGGATTCACAAAATATATATTTGGCAGTTGTATCCATGCAAACCCTACCTCAACCGGTAGATTAATGAATAATAATAATAATTTTATCTCTCAGTTCCCCCTATAGTAGAAGCAGGAGTAGAAAATGGAACGATATTAGACAATTTCTTGTATCTGGAAAAGCTTCCGACGTGAATCGGTACAAAATACATTGGGATCTAGTACGCATGGCACAGGTTTGTATTAAAAGAGTTAATAATTAAACCAATGTATTTCTGTGAACCGTGATTTGTGAGAAATATGCCAGAGGATTAATTGGAAGAATTTACCTTAAAGTAACATTATTACAGAAATGAGTAGCAGTAATTCTTAATCGTTTAATGGGACAGTGTGAATACGCACCAGTGACAAAGAATCGTTGAACGGAAAAAGTAAGAACTTCTGGAATACTTATTTCATTACAGATTATCAACTAAAAGTCGGGTTCATCGTACGTAATTAATTTTCAAATACACTGCGTGTACAATTAACTATGCTACATTCATTATCAATAAAGGTTTCAAATAAAGTAAAGGTTTCAACAAAAAATCTTAAAAGATTTTTAGTGCTCCAAATGTAATTACTTCAATTTTTAAAGTACTGAATTTTTCAACAAAAATTATTGAACTTTGTAAAAAAAACTAATTGCTGAGATACACCAGGTCACCATCAGATCATATTGGAACCTTCTACAAGAAGAAACTTCAGTAGATTCAAGGAAGCGTGGTTTGATCCCAAAACCGAAGTAAAACGATATTTAATATACACGTTCTGATCACGTTCACGGTAAACAAGAATCAGCGATTGTGTTTAACGAAAACCGTCCTTTCCACAAACACGATTTAGCACTGTCAAGCCACTTTAACCACACTGGTAACCTTAAGGGTAGGAAATACCGCAAAGTAAAGTCAGTGACGCTAAATCCTTGTTGATCTAGTGGGTGCTTTTCCTCTTTTGCAACAGTCGCAAGCTGGGAAATGTACACATAAGAAATTAATCAACACTCTAAAGCAAACAGGTTCAAATTCATCAAACCGAAATCAAAGAGGAGCAAACATCAGAATTACTCTGTGACCCTATGTTAAAGTTCATCAGAGTCGTGACTCCGTGATACCCAACGCAACCACGGTACAGTATAACATATTGCAAAAGAAATTTAGAAATTAGAGTAATTTAGAAATTCAAAGAAAATAGAAATAATAACGTGCACAAAATTAATGTACGAGTATTACAAAGTATTTTTATATATAAAGGTTCAATAGAATACTGAGAAATAACCTGAGGAATTCATGGAGTCATGCTAAAACTAGCTACTGATCCTACCCGAGTCATTCTACACCAATTCGGACTCAAGTTGACCCTCGACCTGCCGGATTTGGATGAAAATTTTAAAATAATTTATGACAGTTTTGAAAATACCATTATGAATTGGAGTGTTTTTAGGAAACACGAATATTCAACCGCCATTTTCAAAATCGGCAGCGTCCAAAAACACTGAATGCTCATGACCTTATAGCTTATGGTAGTAACTGCTAAAAAAGGCGTAAAATGACTAATTTCAGGTCTCAAGTTCATTTTTATTTCGGCCCTTAGAGGCTAAAAAAATATATATAGTTAAAAATTAAATATTTAAACTTTCAAAGTTCCTTATTCGCATATCTCTAAAAATATTATTCCTCAATAGGTTTAGTTCATTACATGAAATTTTTGGGGGAGAGTTTTTCCATTTAGGAAAGATACATTTTTTCGGCGTAATTTTTTTACTGCAGGCGTGCTTAGCACCTTAAATCTGAGGGTATGATCAGCATAAACAAAGAAGTGATGGCACTTCCCTTCATCTTAATGAAACGCCAAATTTAATTTTAAAAATGAATGTCGTTTTCGAAAGTTTTCAAATCGTTAATTGCTTTATAAATGGTGTCCATTTTTTAAGATTTCAAATTTGAATGTGTCGCAAATTTTATTTAAATAATTTTTTGGCATTATATCTTATACTGCAAAGTGCGTTACATGATATTCTTGAGGTTGTTTTCCAACATTTTAGTTTGGAATATTTCGTTTGAAATAGAAAAAATTGACGAATTTGTCATTGAAAATAAACTTATCTCATACTTTTCATTAAAATTAAGTCAAGTCACTCTGTTAAAAGGTATTCATTACCAAAAGGTATCAGCTTTGAACGATTTACTTACAGCTATTTTGCATATTGGTGACCCACTTGGCAAGTACAATAAATCTTTACTCCACCCACTCTGACTCTGAAATGAGAAAAATTGTTAATTTGAAGCACTTTTGCCGATTACTTATTCAGCTATTTAAGGTTCATCGATGATCTTTTTGCCATTTAATTTTTTCAATCATAGCCCAGGTGGTGCTTAGCCACAAGGGTATGTCTAGCTGATATTCTACCTGGCAAAGAAGTGAGAACGAGGTTTTCATGATCCACGCCTTCTGGAAAGTGGCGACCGGAATGGTGCTAAGCGCCCTCGTCACGGCCTGTTGTAACGCTTCCAAAAAAGCCTTCACTCTTGCGAGAGTGTCAACACTTTTTGAGGTCGAAGGGCGTCCTGAACGTTCGGTATCTCCAACATCTTCTCTACAGTTCCGAAACAACTTGTGCAAGCCAAAAGCACCTCATCTGCGGATAAGGTTATCACCATAAGCTGCCTTGACGATGTCAAGAGTCTCTTTCCCGGTTTTGCCCAGTATAACGCACTATTTGATGGCGTTGCGATGTCCCAAAAACCAGTTCATGATGGAGAGTATCGAGGTCACGTATAAGAGGTCTCGCAAACGAACGATCCGCACTCCACAAAGGTTGGGAGCCACCATACATTGGACTCCAGCCTTCCCTGAGATTTATCTCCCTCGAACCCAGCCATAGAAACCGCTGCCCATCCATCAGTCTATCCGGGAAAATAGAAGTCGTACTACTTTTGAGACAGACGCATACTTCTTTAAATCAGAAAGTTTACTTTTCTTAGGCAGGGATATGTGTGCTACTATTACTTCTGCATAAAAGTCGTAAGTTAATGAGAGAAACAGAGAAACAGTTAAATATACTCACCGGCTACAACTTGAGGATAAACAGTCTAAAGGAATCAGTCTCAAAAATCAGTCCAAAGTTCAGGTACATATCTGAAAGAAAAATAGAAAGATTAAAACAATGCACATCATCGGAAAATATCATTAATCATCACTTTAGTTTAGTTAATTAAATGGTTTCGAAATGAAAGAGCATGAAGACTAAGAATATTACCACAACTGTACATTTTTATGGTAAAGCACAACTTCTCAGTACACATAGTTTTATAAAATATTCGAATAAATCAGTACAGCAGACTATAATAAGTTAAATATCGGTATAATATAGACAAAATTTGATTTTTGTACATGAAACTCCATGCTAGATCTTTGAACATCATCTCATTCAATCGTTACATAAACCAATGGTGAAACGATACATAGAGTAATAAAATGTCACTTTCCGGTCCGCTGCGTGTAACAGTTAAACAATTAGATGGACAATTATTAGAACACATAACGGAGGATACACTAAATCATATAGGAACCAAAAATTTCACGAGAAGATACAAAGTTTGATGGTGATAGTTGGTCGAGTCCCTCAGTAATAGCACACTGCGATTGAGTTACGGCATTTTTTCCTCATCATCAATCCGATTTATATGGAGTTACGTCATGGTTGTAGCGATTGCAAAATTGAGTTTCATCTGACGAAATTCTGAGTGTATAACAGTATACATAATCATGAATTTCACAAGGGCCGCTATAATGGCCGCAAAATTATAAACGCTTGAAAAAGCAGTAATTTTAAGCAACGCAAGCCCAGTGAAAATCATAAAAAATTCAAGCCTGGTGTTGAAATGCACGTGATACTCATGAATGTATCAAAGTATTTTAGATCAACCAGTCTAATTACGATAAATATTAGGGCGCACAGCTGATTTAATCTAAGAACTATAAAGCCATGTCCATAGTTTCAATTGGTAAAATTTTTCTCGCGAGTGTTACCTCGCTGTTGATATTCTAGAAAATAATGCTAATGATGGAACAAAGTAAAAAACTTAAAACAACAAGTTAATTTCAATATAAGAGAATTATTACATAAATCAAGGCGCTAATGTTACGTAAATTACTATTTTATACATGCATGTTAACGTTCTATTTTCCTCCGTTCTGACTTCGAGCCGACAGGAGCCTATGTTTCACGGAAGATAATTTAACTTTCATAGGTTTAGATTGGGGATGGATTAAGATAAAACCGACGCTTCTTCCTCAAGGAAACCAGCAGGACGAACTTGGATTGAAAATGCAAGAGACGATCAAATCCTCGTTGATCCGTAAGTGGCTGGTGTAGAAGGGCTAAAAGACTTTGTGCCAATTACAGAACGCCACTGACAGCGCAACTGGAAATAGAGACTACTGGGAATCCTTGGGAGGGGGGCATAAATGGACGTAAAAGGTCAAGAGAGAAAAAAGTGCGGGTATAAAACAAAGAAGCGACAGAGGCAATGATTGAAAAGGATGATGTCTTATTCGGGAATCGGGAAGTTCTCTAAAGTGAATAAAAGAAGATCGAAAGTAATTAAGAAAGTAGGCAAGGTGAGAGAGATATTAGGGACTATTTTCATCATCAAAAACCAAAGAAACAAACACTGGTATCTTGTCCACCCCACGAGACAAGAAGCTAACTATAATGCCCATAATCAGAGTAAGAGAGAATCGCATGCGCTATGTACGAAACATAGTGAACCCATGAATTTAAGGTAGCATTATCTTGTTACATGGAGAATTATTTCTGATTTATTCTTATTATTATTTTTCTCGTAGATTGTGTAATTAAATTCAAGTGTGCATCAAGAATTAGTAAACACCATACAGGTGCTATTTGTACAATCAATATGGTGTGTAGTTTTTGTGTATAATAATGTATAATTTTTAGAGTGTTCATATGTATATATATAAACACACACTTAAAAAACTTAATAAACTGTATTAGCTCCTTGTATATAATGAATGGACTATCTGAACTACATGAATGCACTCGTATTATGAAAACAAAATCAATACTCAATAGAAGGTAATAGAGTTTAAGTAATAATGTATATAACTATTGCACGGAATATAAAAAACACAATCAACCTTCTTGTCTAATCTGGTAATCTTGTAACATAGTGTGGCAATCTTGTAATCTGATTATTTATTTATTTTAATTTAATGATAAAAGAAATGTTTATTCCTGAAAATATAATAGCACGAGAACATACACTAATCTCTGACGACTAGGGGATGATGATATTTATCGGAAAAATGCAAAATTCAAAAATATAGCCTTCATGGTGAAAACATGCAATCTTGGCATGGGCCAATAAAATTTCCTTCAAACGCATCAGACAGTACGTAGAAAAATTGAGAGCTTTTAAAAATTTAACACTACGCCTTTCGCCTTTACCTGGGTACTAAAGATAAAGCATCAAAAAGTTGGTAAAATTCTCTGATGATATGTATATATATATATATGCAAAGGAGCTATGCATATATATGCAGGCACCGGTTAAATTTCCCTTGCCTTCCCTTGGTTAAATTTCTTCTCGCAAAATCCCAAATTATCTTACTATCTGCAGAATGAATAAATATATCTATCAACATCGTTTACAAAGGATATTCATCTATTCGTCCAAGAGAATTGTACGAGTATATTTACAGTTTGAGCACGAATTTGTTGAAAAGCAAAACATATTTTATATTAAAAACTGAATGAACTTCAGAAAAATAAAATAACTGCTATTCTGGATCAGCTTTTGTTATTAAGGTGGAACAATTACCACAGCGATCATAGCTCCCTTAAACCAATTGCTTGATTACTGACATCGGCTTGGCGAGCACTTAAAACATTACTGGAGAAGATCAGACAATTCTTAATTAAATCAAACAAATATCAATTCTGCAACTAACATGAGGGGATAAATGAAAAAATCCAATTCAATTACAAAACGCTCCCTAAGATTGATTTAAATGTGGACTTTCCAAGGGAAAATGTTTTCATTGCTATACCTTAATAACATCTACAAAAATATTCAACAATAAAAATATTCTACAAGCGAAATAGGAAAAAATACATATACATTCATTAATGATGGTTGGTGACATAACTTATAAATCGTTTTTCATTCTAAGAAGTTGCTGGCCCTGTATTTCAGTTTGACACTGATTACCCTCCACCACGCTATGGTAAAGGCTCCCGTGTATATAGACAGGAGTAGGTTTGTGTAAGCTCTTATGACATTTTAAGAAAGTCGAAGAGATGAATTACTGACACAGGAATAGAGAGCTATTATTATTTAAATATAGTTTAATTTGTTGATTTCCAATGCATCAAATACTTCCTCTAATCAAATTCACGCTTATTACTAATTCTAAACTCCTATATTTTTGCAAACTCTTAAACTGCAGCCCACAACGGTTGGATTCGATTCGAGTCCGACGTCGTACACTTGACTGTCCGGCAAAATAGGTTGTTCCGCAAACACATACTTCTAATTCTATCCGCAATGGCTCTTTGCTCCAGGGCAGAAAACAAGAACCATAACCATTCTCGGTGAAGCTGTGCATTTTCCATCGGGAATGGAACATGCCTTTGCATGTACGTGCAACTGGCCACTCTCGGGAAATTTTCACCATGGGGCAGGTGTTTCAATGGGAAACTGAAATGGATTAAATAGCATTGGCACAAGTTAAGTCGAGACATTTCTCACAAATCAACCTGAATTTGCCATAGTTTAAGGAATTATCGCCAGGCTTCAGGGTATTATTCGATGGAAGATAGGATTTTTTCGTTACAATGAAACCCAACTGGCTTATATTTATTTAAAGTACATGTCTATTTAAATTACAGGCTTCCATTTTGGCGCAAACAAAATCGTTACTCAGACAAAACTGCCATTAACGCAGCATATTTCAGACAGAAAACCAGGTTTACACTTCACCACAACTTGGTGACCTAGAGTATGCCAAACATGAAACAATACATTATCTAATATCTAAAGTACACCCATAATAAAATATCGCTTTCAGCCGCTGGTAATTATATATCGGTGGAATAGGCATAAGCTCATGGCTCAAAAGTAATGCCGAGGTTAAAAAAATCTGTGAACAGTTGTGGCTCGAAATAGTTAAACATACAAAACAGTGGTTATAGACTAAACAACTTAGAAATGTATGATAAAGCAGTCCTTTCAATTATGCTGTTACTAACTTTCCTTCCAGCCAAGCAAAAGTATAAGCGGGACTTTGAAGAAAAACTAAAAGGGAAACCCAAATAAAGATATAAAAATGATGATGAGATTTGGGAGAATCTTGAGAGAGTGAAATGTGTTAGGAAAAAATTTTTGGAAGGTGCTGAAGCAGAAAAAGTCATAAATCTGTAAAAAATGCAATCAGTGTACAATGTCATTCTAAATTCCGGTAAGCGAATTAAATAAAGCTTAGCGGTAATTTCATTCACAAGCTTACTTCATGCTTCAACAATATGCGCTGAAAGGTATAAGGAACACCTTTAACGCATGCCCTTCAAGTCATATAGTATAACATGTTGAGTAAGGAATGCATCTTAACAAGAAAGACATAGACAAAGGAAAAACTATTTAAGTTGAAGACAATATACCGATCCTACCAGGCATGGTTCGCGTACAAAAGAGCTATTGATAATATGAATACGTTTGGCATTTATGGAAAAACATATTAATAAAAGGGAAGTCACACGTATTCCAAATTTTCGGTGGCATAACCACCTTCCTCTGGGGAAAGGAGGAACTCATGAGTTCCTTCTTCCACAGAGGAAGGTGCCTTGGCCACCGAAAGTTTGAAATACGTGTGAGTGTCCTATTTTAAGTGTTTCTAGCATATATATAATATATACTTTGTACTATATACGTATATATATACATACATTATACATATAGCATACATATACTCGTATACTATACATAATGCATTGATATACTTCATGTTTTATACAATGTACATTAATGTCATTATTTTTCCTACTTGCCATAAATAAAAATAATTGCATTCACACATTGAGGCCAAAAGTAAATATAACTAATTAATGGTACCATAAACAGAGCCCTAGAGCTGTTCATTCACCGTAGAGAGGGATAAAATTTCTAAATGTCATTCTATATAATGTAATGTACTTGTATTTATGCTTGAAAAATTAACGATTCATCATATAATGTTTTTATTCTAAAGCTTCAACGATTGTAGTTTTCATGTAGGCTTCAAATACGATATGCATAAGTCGAATGACCTGGTTTGAAGTACTGCTAGTAAATTGATTTTGGTTTGTATATCCTCTAATATTTTGGCCTCAAGTTAAGTGCTCATGACCTTCATGGGAATGTACCGACAAAGTAGGAAATGCTAAATTAAGCATGAATAATTACCAAAGAGACTGCACCAAAATTTAACAAACTTAAGACGCAAGTGTACATAATTTGTTACTTGAATTTATTTTAAGGGAAAAAGATTTTGCTGTTCCCATGGATAAGATCAAAGAGGAATTTTTCTATCAAAATGAACGATTGACACATAGGCTCCAATAGGATAAAATACTATATATTTCCAGGGTCAAAATGATTTTAGAGGCAGGCAGATAATATGTTTTTTTACCCAGAAAGAGATGACATCAGCTCATCAGCATTGCATAACAAAAGGATCGTTTGGCATTACCAGGTATTGCGATGTTAATGCATCAGAGGTATCAATACACAGCGTCTTACTTCATAAAATTAACATTAGGGAATTTATCAGTTCTCATTTACCTTCTTTCGGAGTTCAATAAATAAGCAGTAGCGAGAGCGACGACCTATCATGAATGAACAGGGTCTATTTAAAAAGTAATAAAGAAGCTGTTACGAAACGTAGCAAAGGAATGCTTTAAGAGATTAAAAACTTGAAACTTGAACGAAACACTACGGCTAAAAAAAATAACAGTTACAAGGAAAAGAGATACTAATAATTAGAGTAAAATAAAAGTCAAGGAAAACAAAAATAAGTACAAATCTGAATCAAAAACACGCTATATGGTAGATAGAATATATTTTTTTCTAGACTGTTACCTGTATATTTTGTAAAATCATGTTATTTCTTTTTATATAAGTCTAATATGGATTCTGAGCCCAATCCCGACACCGATGCAGTGGGTGCAATTCGTCACAACTTGTTCAAATCATAGTATCTGCGAAGCATGCGTTCAAACTAAGACTTCTTTAGACAATCCATGAAACTCAGAATTACCCCTCCCTTTAAAACTGTCACCAGTAACTATTCGAATGAAAGGTTATGAGATGTAAAAATGTAAATAGTTGTTTTCCGCTATATAATTCATCTATTTGAACAAATACCGCCTAGTTTCATGCATAGAAATATTATATGTAGTTTACTATACTTGAATGCCTTTAGTACATTCAAAATGGGATGGGGATGAGCCTGCAAACTCTTCATGAATTATCAGAGAAGCACATCAGAGTCTTTTGAAAGAGCCAGGCAAAAGAAAATCCTTTTTTTATTTCATTCCATTTACAAATTGTGAGTTCACAATCCATCACCTGCTCCATATTTATCTCCATTAGTCTACTACCCAATATTTACATCCAGTCATAGTAAAACACATTAAAAATATTTTTTTAGCTGTAAAGACTTTTAAAGATTATTCATAGTAGTATTTACAGTAGTAAATTTTAAAAAATAGCAATTCTTATCCTAAGAGTTCCCGCGCACCGCAAAATTTTCGTGTAGCCTATCACAAATTAGGATTTAATCAAGGAAATGCTAATGTAAGGATTGGAAAATGTTAATATCAGGTCTTTTCAGGTCAACATTTACAGTCTGCATATGTAAGACAAATTTTTATTCTAGATCTATGACGAGTTAAACATAAGGCATTCGGAAATGACGTTATGATATTATGATAAGATGAAAAGTGCCCCTAGAATGTTTGCACGCTTGGGTAGGGAATCAGTAGGTAGAGGAAAGTTAACTATAGACAGAAATTATCGAAAATTTTTCGGGCGGATGATTTTAGGATCCAAGGACGATTCGATTATTGATATCCCAACTAACATTTCCGGTCTACTGAACTACGAATACAAATATAGACAAATTAAAGCTCGCATTAATTTACTTTGGAACTTCTTTTCCCCCTCAAAAAATACATGTTGACAAATTATAATGGCCATCGCTCATTCCCCCAAAAGTACGTTTTTGTTCTTCACATCCTCACATTAGGCTCTTTGACCTTTTCGTTGGCACATATGGCTATAACCATACCAAGCATTACGACTTTTTGGCTCGTTTTCCAAGCATACATGTATATGGTTATAGGAGGTCCTTGTAGGTACTTAACAAAAGACAGTGACAGCCATCACGCGCTATTGGACTCTACCATTAAAGCAAAGAAAGACTGAGCGCGGGGCCCGGGGCATTCTGTATTGCTTATAATAAGTCTGGCTTCAAAATAATAAAAATACATGTATATTTCTCTTAATTTATCGATTACACAATCAGGATATATCTCATAATGTCGATAATATTTCATCCACAGAGTGAGGAGGAAAAGATAAAACTCCATGGAAGAGAGCAAATATTTTCATAAAATGGGCAACAATAAGAATGTCTTGTGTCACTTTCTAGCACTCTCAAGAATAAGGAACCTGTTTTCTCTTTGTAACGGAAAAAATTCAGAGAAGCAGCCAATTTTGAAGGAGGTAAAAAATGTTTGAAAAAATAGAACGTTCACAAAAGTGACAAAATTAAATTTTGACAAATTTGCTCAAAGCAACAAGGCCAGGTGGCTTCTCACGGAATTTCGCCAATAAAAATAACGGCAAGGCTGTCGGAATGAATTCACGATAGAGAAACGAGGAGGGTATAGCATGGCCAGGCGACGAGACTAGACAACTCAGGCCCATGGCAAGAGATTCAATTTGCGTCGTGATCCTTACACGCAGCGATCCAATTTTACACCGCATTAGGCGTCCATGCATGCGATAGGTTGTCTAAAGACGGGGGACGTAGTAAAGGACAGGGGGTCATAGCCTGTGGGAAAGTTATCTGAAAGGGTAGTGATGAAGGGGAAAATGAAAAGCAAAGGAGGGAGAATAAATAAACTGGAAAAGCTCCAGCTTTGAGCGCTTCTTCAGATCAAATTAACTTGTATGGTGCTGCACAAATAAAAAACTCAGATGACATACAAAGATTATAAAAAGCATTACATACTAGTGATCTTAATTATAATTACCAAAATAAACAAGGTGAATTCATTAGTTTCAAAGTCCAGACAAAGGTAAATGTAATATTTCAGTAATAAGAAATTATACGCTTACTATGCAACCAGTTTAATATATGAATACAAATAACGTACGAACATTAATTTTACATAATTTATGAAAAGTATCTAAATTAACTAAGCACAAGGTTAATATCATAAAGCAACCAATATTTCACGCACATCGAATTATTTTTAAAGAAATCTGCGTTTTTTCGCTCCCTTAACAGTTAAATTTCCCATCCATGTCTCCTATTGGGCTCTATCCTACCAATAAATTTTTGGTTAATTATTAGCCCCTCATATGCAGAAATGCAGAAAATACAATATTATACAATGTTATTACTATTTATTTACTGGGAAATAGAACCACATACAGCAGTAACTTGCCAATTTAGAGTGGAGCACGTAGCAACAAATAAATAAGGACGCATACACATAAAACAAAAAATATTAGCAATTAATTAACAACGGATATAAAAAAGGTCCTTAAATTTTTATCTAAATATGGAACGATGGGAAAGGGCAAGGTCAGTAAAAGTGTTGGAGGAAAGCAATGCTCAATGCAAAGACCAATGGCATCAGGGAGTGGGTTCAACAAACAGGAGAGGCGGAAGAAAAGAGAGCGTTTAATTAGTGATAACCTGTAAGTGGTCATGAGGGGTAATGATTGTGTGCGGGTGAGTCGTGGATGTGCTCGGAAGTTGATGAGGGAGATCAGTTTGGGGGAGTCAATGAGAGAGTTTTTTGTGTTGTAAATGAACTTTTAATCAGAATTTATCACTTGGTACATAAGTTAAAGGTGAGAAGTGAAGGCACAATCATATCTTTGGACACATTACGATGATCAGGGATCCAGTATTTTACTATTTTTGTGAAGAAATTAGTTACGCTGTTGAGTGTAGCCAGGTTAGTAGGTGTTAGGATCGACAAGATGGGTGAGCGATTAGTTATGAGCGGAAGGACAATCGTGGAAAAATTTTAGAACAATGCACTTCAATTGAAAAACTTACCTGTACTTAAATGCTAGTACTTTATTATTTACAGGTATCATTTCAATGCATTCACTAACATTTACTTAATTTTTCATTCTATGCAGTATTCCTGGATGAGTGTCCATCAGAAAACCCCAAATAGAGGAAATCATACATATAGTAGCTTTTATGAGCTGACAGATGGAATGAAATTAACGGTTAAAACTATTAAATTATTATGCAAATCAAGTAATGCGAATTAAATACTCGTTCATAATAGTTTAATTACAAATTAATGGTGTTATATAAGGAGAATGGGAAAATATACTGTAGGAAGAGTATAATCGACAAAGCAGTTGAACATGTGGACGATTTTATGAGCCATGGGAGTATGTTCGTAAAAGATGCCTCAATATAATTGTGTTGTTTTTAGGTAATTACAGATATTACTACGAAATAACCGAGATAACTGGATAACATTTACCATGCATATTACCCGTATATACCTAATATTGTAAATTACCGCTATTACGGTGCTTTTATTGTTTCAGGAAGTCGTAGTTTGAAGTAACTCGCAGTATGGAGACGATAAAGGCTCGCATGGTAAATAACACAAACGACGTCATTCAAGAGGTGGAACAAAGGTTTTGGACGCAATCTGCTCAGTTCTACAATGAAGGCCTTGGAAAGGCCAAGAAATGCTCGGAGAGCTGGACTCTGGATGGTGACAATGTAGAGAAGTCTCAATAAAAACAAAGAAAAATGAAGTTTTCATCTCGATTATTTGGTAGTAATAATCAATAATTTACGACAACCCCTCGTATGGAGAGACTAAAAGTTTTTAGAATCCCCAAAGAATCGTTATTGGAAGAAGGGAAGTACTGACATGAATGTATTTGTTTAAGGCTCGAAAAAGTGCAATAATCCCTACATTTTTTATTTAAAGTTAAATTAAAGAAATCCATGAAAAACATGAATATAGACAAAATGCGAAGAGTATGGCAACAATTTTTGTAGCGTAAAACGTATAAAATACGAGTATAAGATTCGAACTGGGCAGGTTAAGCAGCTGAGTTGCTTTCATCATACCGCGAGAATGGATGAAAGTCAAATCACCGGAGAGATAATTAGAGTAGAATAAATGGTTAGAAAGTGAGGGGAGGGTCATCATCAGGTAAAAGACGGAAAAAGTAAGTGAATCACTGTAAATACGAGACACGTATGAAAAAATAATAAGAAGGAGATGACCTAGATCTAAAGTAGATCTTTCTGATGATCCTCGAAATCCAGCCGGGCGATACGGTTTGGAGTAGGAGGTTGAACATGCGGGGACGCAACATAATAAAAGGGTCAAAGGCGACCGGGAACAAAGTCGAAGGAGGGGGGCGGGTTCAGCAAGGGTGAAGATTATGTGGGACTCTATGGTAAGACCCGGAGAGGGGTGGCACTGTGCGGAGCGGAAGGGTAAGTGATGGAATGCCAGGGATAAGGACAGAGAAAATGGGGAGAAGAATAAAGTGGATGGAAGAGGGGGTGGTCTTTATTCATGTAGAAATTAATGATATTCGGAGGGACAAGGCGAGTAATCTTGTTGTGAGGTTGCTGTAGGGCGTGCGCGCCAAGACGAAATTTCAATCCGTTGAAATAATTTTAGGTGGAGAGCTCCATTTCCTTTTTGTATCTCAAGAGGTGTATGAAGTAATAAACCAAATGATGAAAGTGGAAAATCTGAGCACGCATACGGGAATGCCCATTAGTTCACGGGGCAGGAATATCATCAACATCTTTTAAGTCCTGAAAAATCTAAGAGGTCCAGAAAATATATCAGGGTTCCTAAAAATTGGCTCAGATCGTACAATACCTTAGAGAAATATTTAATGTGGCGCTAAATAACCATATGTCACCCGGAAAATGGAAATCGATCACCTTTATACCGATTCACTAAGTTGGGAAGAAGTCTAAATGGGATAACTATAAGCTAGCCAGTATCATGCCAGCGGCATGCCATTGTGGGAAAAATCATCGCAGACTATACAGATAAGTGACTATTGGAACGAAGGTAATGGACTATTACAAAATCGGAACGGTTTCAGAGCAGAGTATTCTTGTGAGATCAGTCGCTGGCCTTCAGCCAACATATGTCGGTAGCAATGGATGAGGGAAATATAGTTTATACGACATATCAGACTTGATGAAAGCGTTTGATACTATTCACCATGACTTGCTAATAAAAAAGATTGAAATTATTCACACTGGTCGATGAGCCGTTCCTTTTATTCATAATTTTCTGGAGTTTCGAAAGCATAGAGTAAAAGTCACCAATAAATTTTCCGAGGAGGGTGTGGTGACCTCCAGAGTTCCTCAGGAGAGTGTTATTGTTATTGGGCAGTTTTTAGTTTTACGTTTTTATCATTGAATAAGCCAAAGCGATTATATTTCACATCAGACTGTTCCCAGATGATTGCGTGATACAAAAATTCGTAGGTAGGGAAAGTGTAAAGATAACGACGAGATGGCACAATAGGAAAACTTGGAAAAGGATTGTGAATAAATTACGATAAATGCAATGAAACTTAACATTAGCGAAACCTGACACGTGAAATTTGCAACGAGTAAATACCGAGATGACAGGAGAACTAGCCTGAACCGGAAATTGGTTCCTCCGACGGCCCGACCCGCTTCAAATACTTGGGAATAACGATTTCTAAGGGCATTGAATGAAGATTACATGTGATCAAAGTAATTGCGAAGGAATATGCAAATCTGCATTACGAAATGACACATCTAAAATAATTAACCAGGTCTGCTAGGGAGTTGGCATATATGAACATTAAGGTCAATGCTGGTATTTGCCACATGTAATAGGGATCTTTATGAAGAAGATCGATAGAGAAGGTGGAAAATGTGCAAGGAAAGGTCCGGTCCCTATGCCCAATGTAACTTCAAAAGGAAGAAATGTATGAATAGAAGTCTAAAAGATCTTGGTTGGGAATCTTAAGAATATGGAATAGAGATCACTAGACTCTGGGGCATATACTTTTAAAATGGACTATAACAATAGAGCATGGAGGGATTAAGGAAGATAATGCAAAAGGCAGATTTCATCGAGAGGAATGACACCGGAAGCAGAGACTTCAGAGGAAACCGGCGAACCAATTTCCGTTTTTGAACAGAGACATCTTAAGATGAAATGCTCTTAAAAAATAAATCTTAAACCTCTTCCCTATGCATATATACATTTTAACAAATGGACAGGGGCTCTATTTAAGGGTAGCGCATAATTTTTAATGTTATTTTATCCCCTGTCATATGGTCGTTGGCTTAATAGCGATGAAATTAAAATTAACAATACTTGCGAAGAAGCCATACACAACAATAAATGGGAATTAGTACAGTCTCAAGGAGCATGAAATGATGAAGGAGATCATAAATAAAAGATGTTGGAAAAGTTATTTCACCAAACACTACTTTTGGCATAAGAGAGTGAAAAATCAGGACCCTAATTTGTAAATTAAATGAGCCATTTCAACATTATATGAAAACATTAGACAGGATGGAAAATAAGCTTGACCTAGAGCAATAAAAAGGAAGAAGTTTGAGGAGACGTGGTTGGGGATATAAGGTTTTACGAAATTCGAAAACGAGAGGAGAAATGGATCAAATAAAATATAGAGGAAAGCAGGATGTCGAAGACTGCTGCATATTAGAGAATATGAGAAATAGTGCGAAAGAGAATAACTTCTGCGGATGAAATACGATGTTAGAACGCATGATGAGCTGAAGAAGGTATTAATGTATGGGAACATTAAATTACGTGGTACTGAGGTTCTATACGTGTCTATTATGACAAGGAATTGTTCTCAGAGATATACCATAGCTTATTTCTAATAGGTAGTCTTCTTTATATTAGCAAATAAGAAATGTCATACAAAATACATAACAGTCGAAAGAGATATAATCCATTATATTGTGGGTGAACTCATAGATCGACGGTAACAGAATGTTTGAGTACCTGATAATTAATTCAGTTCATTATTTAAATGTATATTTGTCTTCCGCCTTTTTTTAAGGTTGTTAATATCCACAAAATATTAGTATTGCCTCGAACAGCAAATTAAGGGAAGAAGTCAACTTAGGGGCGCGAAGATTAGTTTTCCTAGACGGTACATCCACTCACTGAAACGCCACTGATGTTTGGCAGGAAAAGGCCAGGTCTGTTGTATGAAAGGTCATTGATATGACGACGCTCTTCAAAGGAGGACGCAGAGGTCTATGGAGCCTTCAAAGGAGAACGCAGGTTTCGCTGGGAGCGGGTTGCTAGCACTGATGCAAAATTTGGTAATTAATCCAGGGTGTCGCCTGTATGAGATAGGGCTAATAATCGTTTCCTTCTTCCCATCCCCCATTTTCCAAAGTCCATTGACAGACAAAATAGAGGTCGATCCAAAATCACCGGGACTGGTGTAAATGGGAGTCTGCACTGTACTCGCTATATTCGAAGTCATCGACGACTCGAAGCCTCGAAACTGGGACACAAAAGTGCTCACGCTAAAAGATTGGATTCCAGCAAAAGGAAATTAACTTGAGGTATAAATGGAGGCGGACTGATAGCGTTAAAATAAAACCTTTCAGTACGAAAGAGATTGAGTTTGCCTCCATGGGGTGGTGAAATTTCCACTTCTGTATCACACCAAACAACGATTTAGAGTAACTCTATTTTTACAATAATTTTATTAGTGTAAATTAGTGTGAGTTAACAAAATGCATTACAATTTATTTACATTACATAATATTCAACCATTTCTTTTACTGTTTTTCCAATTGATTTTAAAATGAAAGGGGAAAATACATATAGGCACGCCTATTCCCGCGCAAAATTCAGTTAGTTGAAAATAAAGATTACGCCAATCCACCGACATGCTCTTTTGGGATTTAAATGAAAATACTTAAGTGGTAGTGGGAGATTTCATTCGAGAAAGAGTCACTTTACCATTCACAGAGCAAGCGACAAAGAATTACTTTTAAAATAGACCTCAACAGAATTTTCTCTTAGAAATACATTCTGATGTAAAATACCCCTCGCTTAAAATGAAATTTACTTAGCTAAATTCCTTTTACTCCTTGCGCGGATGGATATTAAAATGCAGCTATTCTCTGGAATTGTCAAAATATTCATTATATATCAATATATATTTTAATTATATTCACTGAAGATGCTTTTTCAATTATGAATTATTGACAAAAGAAATTTGAACAAGATAATAATTGCTACCCGTATTGATATCAAGTGTTATATTTTTAGACAGTATGATTATATTACAAATTATGTACGTTTAATAGTAAGCACGATGAGATAGTAAACATTCCACTTTTGAAGTTAACCGATCGGTCAAAGATTAGGGAAAACATGCATCTAATGTCAAAAAGAAGATTTGAACGAATGTTCATAACCAATGGCCGTATCTTTCAAGATAGTGCACTTCTAGTGACTCCTTAATTCTTATGATCAAAGTTACTAATGCACGTTCCATGGGGATGGAATTTTGCGTTTGCTGGGTTGCATCTATCAAGGATACATCTGAGTAAACTCTTCAATACCAGGAGAAGGATATGGAAACCACTCAGGCATCAATAATTTAATTTTCCCATTCAATATCAGTGAAAAATCAGTAATTATTAATTTTAACAACATGACGATCAAATACTCCGACTACGATGAAAAATCATGCTTATCTTAGTGTTAGATAATAATATCAAGTTAAAACGGAGAAGTGAGATGCATCATTTCAGACGAATACTTGTCATTTCTTGTACTTAATGAGATATAACTTATAATTGAATACACAAAAATATTTCAGATGAGTGGAAAAAATTTGCTTAGATTTTTTTAGTGAGCAAATTAAAACTTTAAGAGGTGCTTCGAAATTGACAACACGATACACATCGCTAGACTCGCTCATAGGAAAAATCCGTTAATAATACGATCCCCTTTTGAGAGCCTCTATAAATCACTTTTTAGAAACTATTACCATGGAATATTGCCAATTTGGAAAAACATGAATGTTTATGACATACTCTGACTTAATAAACCCCCATTTTTATCTTCCTATTAAAATACAAGAATAGGGCGCAAAATTAAATTTTTCGGACAAACATTTACCTCAAAATATATCAAATGCATCGCATAAAAAGTCAGCGTCAACTCACACTATTACGGGTTTACGTTACAGAATAATCCTTTGAAAAACTTGAATGTGAGTGAAAAAAGATCCTTCCTCAAAGGGTACAATGACCCTCGGGCTATTCAACGGTAACTGTCAAAACTGTGAGCTCAATTTCCATTTGCTTTTTAATGAAACGCCTTATGTTATTTTTTTCCTTTGCCCCGTTAATTGTACCTGCGGTCTATTTCAGATTGACTGCGTATAGAGAGTAAGGGGGAATGAGTCTGAACAACCAAGAAACCCTATATCGGAGCAAGGCTTAATTTCAAAGTCTACTTTGACAGAATGAAGCAAAGTCGACAGAGAGCCTATCGATTTGGCGATGAATTGTTTCATCAGAGAAACCAAGATAACAAATTGAATACCAGATAAGTTGAATAAAAAATTAAAATCTACATCGTTTAAAAAAAGTTATGAAGGTAAAAATTACTAAAATACGCGTAAACCACGATTTGCAGGTGACGATGAACACGTACTCGCGACTTAAATTCGAAGTGCTCGTGTACTCAAGAGAACTATGATTTATGTTTATTAAAGAAAAGAAAAAGTGAGCAATGGAAACATGTGAAAGCATTCGTTATAATATTACAATAGCTTTTTCATCCCCAACGGTTTTTTTCATATTTTATTTCATTCCATATTTTTAGCACCTTACAGGGTAAAGATAACCCGTGAATTTATTTTTACACTTGAAAAAAGACCCTTCATATTAATGTTGAAGAAAGAGTAGTGTACCGAATCCTGTGGCAGTATGAAGGAAAATTTTCAATCAATATGACACAAACTTGGGGCGAATTGGAGGAAAAGAGGGAATAGAAACGAGAAGTTAAACGGTCTTGTGGCCGACCTTCAGCCGAAAAAGGGCAGGACACGGAGAGGACGTAAACGAGCGAGCGTGCAGACGTTTCCTACTAAGCGGGAGTAAACGAGACGTGTCGTCTGGGCGGGAAGCGACAAAAGCACCCGGAGCCAAAGGGCGCACACGCACGCACGCGAGAGGGCGAAGTGCACGAAAAAAAGAAAGATGAGGGGGAGGAGTTGGTAGTTGGCGGGAGGACGAAATGGCTCGGATAGCGGAGTTTAGGGGAGGGCCGTGTGGAGGGGGGAGTCAGGGAACTTTGGGGGAGGAATGCGAAACATCTTCCACGGGGAAGTGGTGGGAGTCGGTGCTCCGAATGGCAACGTCCAAATTGCCAGTGTGCAGACAGACGAATGGGGATCGGCAGGGGAAAATAAAAATCCCTCGCGGTGGTGGTCCAAGCGGGCCGAAACCCCTGGACACAGGGGCAATGCACGGGATTAAAGCATAACTCGGAATCGGAGACGAGGAAGGAAGGGAAACGGGTGACTCACGCTTGACCTCCGGCAATGTGAAAAATGTTTCGACATTTTCGCCCGTGCATTGTGGATCTATCGCCGTTATCACTTTACGCCACTTCCTTTATCCCCCTTCTATTTAGCGGATCTTCTAAAGCAGTCCTCCATTCTCTACCTCTCCTTTCGATCCCCCTTTTCTCTCATAATTCCTCCTTTTTACGGCCCATTCACAATTTTTCCCCTCTCCCGTAACCGCACTCGGCTGGGTTGCATTCATCTTGCTCACCCCCTCAGCCATTCGGCACCTTTGCAATCCCTTTTAATGAGGGCCGCGAGACGCTTAAACCTAGAGGGAGGGACATATATCCTGCCCCATTCTCCTCCCGCCTGCAGAGGCGTACTTACTGCACGGCTTTTAAGACCAACCCTCTCGTTTAAGGTGACACTGCGCAAGCAATTTCTCTCCTTCACTCCCTTCTTTCTAGAGTCCCTTCGATCTCCTTCTTTCTCTCGCCCCCTGTCTTCACCCACACCTCTTCAGGGACTACCTCGATCATCATCCGTCCTTCTTCTAGAGCCCCATCCCGTTGCGGACCCCGAAATTATTACACCGCTTACCCATCTGACAAGAGAGCAGTTTCAAGTGAAGTCCCCCGAAGATAAATGGCTTTTCAGGATAACTCGTTCGTGAGCTTGGACCCATTTTTAAAATCTGGAATACAACCACACTTTCTACAGAGTCGACCTGATACAAATTAGTGAGAAACTAGCTGTTTTTCTATTGGAAGTAATGAAGAACCTAAAATTAAAATATTACTGACAGTATAATACTATTTTATATATCACTGGAAACCTGTATCTCTAACAATGAGTGAATATTTAAATACACAGCAAACAAGTCTATAGTATAAACACGTTAAAACAGGTACTAATTTATATTAGTTACTAATAATGTAATTTAATCAATTGCTGCGTCAAAGTAAGGTACAGGGCGATAGCTACTACATATATAACTACAGGGCGATGTAGAATCAAAACATGACTAATACCTGTAGTCACATACGGATGTCAATCTTACAAAAATAAACTCCTTGCAATGAAATAGAAGATGACGTAGCATATAACCAGGCAGTTTCTAGGACTCTTTAGGCATTTCATAAAATAATGGCTGATCATTTGCTTGACATGTACTTCAAATGTATTTTACCAGTATTTTTTCGTTCCTGTATTTTAGGAAAAACTATTGGGGAATAAAAGGCAAATTTTTCATTCCGGCAAGGAAATATCTTCTATTGAAGCAAAAGAATACCTGCGCTCCATTACTTCTTTATGCAAAATCTTCCACGGTTTTCCTTGAATCTTGCAACGGACAAGGAAGGAAAGGATTTACAAACTTTCATTGCATTTCACTCATTTCATGAGCTTAATTTATTCCGTGCGTGGCCATACCTCGGGTATCAGGTGGTGAACGAATTAGTTTTGAGTGCCTTTTGTGCTGCAGGCATGGATTAAAATCCTGACGTTTTTGCCGACTCGAGTAAGCCCTTTTCCCTCTTTGGGTGATGCGTGAGGACTAAGCCAGGCTAGAGACGCCCAGCATTAGAGGGGGGGACACCTGATAATGCGGGCTCCGGGAACATTTCGTTAATAGCACGTAAATGTCGCTCACACAGCTCCAACGCCAACTCCTTCCCACTCCTCTCATACCACCAGACGCTAATGATCTTAACTGTTGACATTCTCTCGCAAATCAAAATTAACTAATTGCTTACCCACACTCCTTTTCCCTATTCTAACTATTACCAATACACTCTCACCCATTACCTGTCCTTCCCACAACGTTCACTTGTACAAAGATAATTACTTCCAAGTAAAAAAAACACACACTCCCTTAGGGAGCACTTTTGATATAAGTCTCCTTAATGCACCAAATGTTGGCTAAAATAAAATTCTCCAAACTTCTAGTTTATTTTTCATTTTTCTCAGAAGAATTATCAAAATCACCGCACGTTTCAAATCCTGAATATAAAAGCCGAAAGCATTTTTTTAAATATCCAGCAAGGCATTGAAAAATCTTTACAATACTTAAAAGAAGGTCAATAATTTATTCTTTATAGCGTTTTACCATTCAAATAAACCATAAGCACACAAAAACGTGGGAGTTTGCCATTATTGCGCGAAGTCTAATCAGCAGGACTAAGTTTGAACAGGTGGCACGTGATAAAAACACTACGGAATTTTAATTTTGTTTACTTTTTTACGCGGGCAGCAATACGAGGATAATCAAATATTTAACATTCCTGAAATCTATCAATGAGTCTGCAGTGAAGCATGAAGTTTCATGAATATTTATGACTTGAGTGATGACTTGCGTACTCCTCTCTTTTTTTACTATCACCAATGTATTTAACGTATCGAAAGGATTTAAGCCTCTCCGGCATAATTTATTAGCCCGTCAGGCGTTATTCTCAACCGAACGTCGTCAGACTGAAATGACATCTATACAGAAGCACTTGTCGAGCAATAATGGTCACAGCGAAACATATATTAGGATTTTGTTTAGAGAAATTAATTCTTTTTACAATTGTATTGCAATCTTCATCATATATAATACACAAAATGTTTAAAGAATCTGGAAAAGATCTCTTTAACGGAATCTATGTGGCCAAAATATCTTTTTAGGTCTTTATCTGTATTGCAATTGCTTTTTATTCCTGTTAAACTGTTTAGAGTACGCCATATTTTCCTCATACTACCCTTATTTTCATTTTTTTAATCGGTATAAAATAACCATAACAAGTTCCTGTAATATCCAGTATCTCATTGATAAATATTTTGCCAGAAGATTTATCATTAGTAATATCACTGTTACCAATTATTTTCCTTTTGGCAACCCATTTCTCTTTTATATTTTTGTTCTTGAAGGATTTTGGTATTTTTATTGGTAGACTTGCTCTTAATGAAAAATTCATCATCAACTACATTTTCACTACTGCATCGGCCACCTTTTAAAATTACTATGAAAACTGCATGACACATTGTTACGAATAATTGAGTGATGAATCTTGTGACGTACCATATGTATGGGTATGTATGCAATATAGCGGAGCCAAGATATCGTCTACAACAGAGTTGCAAACTCAAAATTCCCCCAATAAACTGTAATACGGGAATGAAATTTTTAAAATTAGAACGTTAATATTTAAATAAATCAGTTTCTGGGGTAACTTGGTGGAAAATCTTCATATTAACGTTTTTTAATTAAACAACTTTGCTTTTCCACATAAAATTTTATTCTCACAGCCCAGGTTTTGTTACAGTATACATATAGTATATAATATATATAATACATATATATAAACATACAGTATATATATAGACCTGATGATGCCATACTCTAACGAAACCTGGGTCGTGAGAATAAAATGTTATGTGGAAAGCAAAGTTGTTCAATGGAAAAACATTAATATTTAGTTATTTGCAACACTGACAAGAATAAAAAATAAATAACAAATTACACCCGATATAAAACAAATGTTTACATTTTAACAAAAGATACCAGAAAGATGATTGTTTTCAGTGTCCTTCTCCCAATCCTATTCCCCAGTTTTTGCTGAAACTGTGGTACCTTCGCTATTAGTGCTACGTAATCTTAATTTTCAATCGCTTTATATAAAAAAGTTACACAAAGAAAAACGGAATAATTAAAAGAGTTGGGGTTAACTAATATCCAACACCTATCATCTTTCGAAGAATTTTCAACGAAAAATAAAAAATGGCTGCCATTTAGTGATGCTCAAATGAATCGGGGATATTCAACTCTCAAAAAGAGACGCAACAAAAAGTGGAGGGTAAATTTTATATATGTTCACACCATTTATTTTTTCTGTGAATAATTTGAAATAACCAAATTTGTTTCTCAAATATTACGTTTACTTAATCCATGTATTCAAGCTGAAAAAGCGAATCTAAAAAGTGCCATAGAGCGCCCAATAAGCTGTTTCTACATTGATTCCAAATGCAACTCTTACCATATGGATACTTTCATTTTTCTAAAGAAAGTGAAATTACATTATCTATCCGCTTTCCTAAAACCAGTAATTTCTTTGAGGTACAAAGAGTATTTCTAAATTTAGAAGTACTATGGTCAAAAGAGACCTTCCAGGAGGAGAATCTCTGCGATTTTAAATCCTGCTTTGGGAGAGAGCAAACTTAGAAATAATAAAAAAGTATAATAATTAGTGTGGGCAGCATCAAACGTCGAGGAGGTAAAGGTAGCAATAATAAAACTGATTCAAATTCCAAAAATTGGAATTTTAAAACCGACCTTTAGTGATTTTCTTCTTTTCTCTAAAATTTATGTTTGTCCAAAATTGTCGAGATAAACGATGGATTCTAATATCAATTAAAAATCATAATTCCTTCTTTAAAATATACTATCAACACAGTATTCAACCTGAAGGTCGATTTGGCAGGTAATATGAGAGTTCATCCAATACTAAGCCCGATGGCGCGTAAAATGTGCACATTTAGGTGTTAAGGTAGCCAGTTCCTTTCCCTATGCCGACTATGGTTTCCCAGGAAGATTTGACACCTGGAAAGTTACCCAGCTTGGGTGTAGCTGAGAGTCCCCAAAGAGACGTGCCCAGGAATCGAACTTAGACCCTCCGTTCTGTAGTCCAGTGTTATTTATCAATATCACATTATTATTTATACAATACTTAAAAATTGATGAAACATTAAAGACACAAAATAATTTAATGTATATGATTCCATTCAATGCAATCACAAAGGTTCGCGGAATTAAGAATATATAGGGAACTTGTGTAGAATTTAAGGAACCAAAATCTTCCTTTTTCAATAGCCATCGACTTCTTGCATTTCAACCGAAATAGAAAACCGTAAGAAGATTTAAGCTGTAGATCTCCACTTCAAAAAGTGTCTGTGCTTAGTTGTTTTTCAACGTGATACAAAGATATTCATGCAACCATTTTCCAACGGGCCACTTTCTAACTCATCGATGACTTACTTTATTCCATGAACAAATACGTGTCTTCTTCGCCATTTATTAACGAGCTGGGCTAACTATGATACGGATGAAATTATTAAATCTATTTTCAGGGTCCTACCATCCGAAGAATCACGTGAAACTCATTCGCTCGGACTATTTCTGCATATTTTCCAAATTTTGGCCACATTTTAATGAATCAAACAAAATGACACGCAATTAAGCACTCAGTTGCGCTAATACCTTGCGGGCAAAAAAAAGAACGAACGCATGGCCACAGAAACGCTCAGTCAGATACAAGCGATATCTCGTATGTCTGATTAATGCCTAATGATTGGTAACGCCTACAGTATAATGAGTAATGATTGTTATCGTATGCTAATATCTTTTGAGTGAACATCATTATGACCGCACAGAAATAAGTTTCTAACAATCCTAAAAGAATTACACATCCTCAATAGCTTCTGAAACCCTTCTGAACACTACAAGAGCCTTTTGATCTACACGATTTCATAATACTGCTCCTTCCTGAGTCTCCATCCCATTTCACATAATCCAGGGAAAAAAATGTTGACGTAACTTCAATAAGCTTCCGCCTCTCAGTTTCTTCCATTCACTTTTTTCTGTCTATTAAAATCTACCTCTACCAGCTGCTCTCTTCTCCACTCTATATAAATTATTTTTGCTGGCATATTTTTACAGGAGAGCAGGAGTAAATGTAAAATTCATTGCCTTTACTCAATACTAGATACTGTAAAACATATTTCAAGCCAAAGAAAACCAAAAATCTATCCAAGGGCTTTATAGATCAAAAAGAAATTTTTCAGATGCGCCTCTGGAAGTTGATACTATATTTCCGAAAAGCATTTCCATTGAGTTCTACAATGGAATGAATAACAGGTTATTAAAATAATACGACCATATGGCAGGATAATATCTCACGATTAGATGGACACCGAATGTACTTTTGTTTTTTCGACAACTGCAATTTTTCTTTAGCAAGGAAAACTTGAAATATATTGCGGTCCTTTAATTCACCATTCACAATAATACCTCCCTCAGACTGACCCCAAAACAATTTGACACAATTGCACCAATCGTGCTTCGGAAAATCCTAATTTTAGAAAAAAATACGATATCCAATCATATGCCGATACTTGCAGATTTTCAGCTCAAGGTAGCCGTAAAGAGGGTGCACAAACCTAAACACAAAGCGCACACACCTTTGCATAAACAAGCACCGGTGCCTTAGATTAAGCCATTTCGTTTAGTATACATTTGAAACCGACATTCAAAAGGGAAGTCAGATGAACGTAAAAAGATTGAAAATACTTAAAATGGACAAATTTTATAGAATTTTCATCGCCAAGCAAGGGAACAAGATAGCTTTATGCGAATGGTGAACTTCCGGCACAAACACGGGTACCACAGTGTTTGACTTGCGCTCGTAAGCACTTCTTTGGTTTCCATAGAACGCGATATTAAGAACAATAAGTCACTGGTAGCAATATCCATAAGCAAAATGTTACCTCAGCAGCCGCTGACTAACCAACACTTGGCTGCGAGATTTCTACAAAATTAAATTCGCAAATGAATGAGTACGACTTCAAACGTGAAACCAATTAAGTCCTGAAGCGAAGAGTACGAAAAAGGGGTATGCATTGTGAGAAGTAGGAAAAATAAGCAGAGTAAAACATAAGGTGACTCGAAAACAGTAGAAGTAGACATAGTCAACTCATTTTGAATACGATATCGATATATACTTAACCGTTTCCTCATGAAATTCGTCAAAATGATATTTTACCACGTGTAATAAATTTAAGTAAGGATTTAATTTTCAATTCACATAAGATTCATAAAAATGTATTTCATCACTATTTTTTTCAGATGATGTTTCACGATTTCAGAGTATGATGATGTACTATTATGGCTTAATTAATTTATGTTGTTTTATAATATGCTGACGTATACTTTTAATTTTGTTATTTCTTCATTCACTGAATTGGCACAGGTCGAAAAACCAACAGCCACTCGCTCAAGTTGAACGCCGGTATCTTGATTTGGGGCATCGAATAGAGAATTTTAACAGTACATACGAGTACATGTATGAGTAATACATGCCGGAAGTCATGACTTAAATATTTTACATGAACATTTCTATACTAAAATATTGATCACGATACAAATGCCAGCGATTTAATACAATCTATATTAGACTTTTCATGGTCCAATGTTCTCTTACAGGTTATCTATTGAAGAGCACAATACAATTCATCGTCAAGAAATAAGAATTCCCCTGAACAAACACTATATGTCAATCCCTGCATTTTGTTGCTAAATTTAAATGAAATAAACAAATCATAATTGAAGACTTGATACATCAGAGTATTTTAACCCTGACAATTTTACGTCTCACAAAAGTCTGTAGCACAAACGCCCTGCACCGCCAGTCACCACCACCGTCGCGCAGCCTTCCGTGAAGGACGAAGAGCGACCATGAGATGCAACAACGACTGTTTCCCGCAGCATAAAGGAATGAAAAGACACGCCAAGCGGAAGAAATTACTATCTGTGGTTTCCTCCTCATAGCATAGACACGTGAGAGAGCATGGAAGGAAAGAAATAACTGAATGACAGTGTCGAGGAGACACCACATGGAGATGTTACGGCAACAGTGTTCTGTAATACGAACGTAAGAAATGTGGGTGTGTCACCAATCCGTTGACGTGGTTGGTATTCTTGAAGGAGAGGAACACCTTCAAGTATACGCTACCTACCATCAAAACATAACAGGGTGCTCGACGTTAAGATATTCTTTAACCTTATTTGGAAAAAATGGATATGACTTGTTGATGGATAGTGAACGACAGTCAATGGTTGAAAAATAGTTGAATGCACATTTATTATAGCACCAATATTACATTTCTGCTTTTATGAGATGGTATTATTTTATAAAATAACATAAAAAACTCTGTTCATTATGACATTTTGAAAGAACAAACGTTAATTCTGTCGATTAAAACTTATTAAAATCATTACAAAGAGAAGCTCCAAACAAGGTCATTGCTACGGCACAATATTTACATGCACTAATCCTCAACGTTTAGGCACATAAATCCAAGCTAACATTTCTTCAATTAAAGTTAGCTGTTAAAGTCTACCATATTATCATTTGTCAATGAACAGATTTTTATCGATGGTCTCAATGGTTCTAAAAATAATGATAACATTCACTTTCCCATGACAGTAATAATATGATGCTTGAATATTTATCCAAGGTCGCACAAAATGAATAAATGACTTAGAAAGAACCTCAAACCAAAACGCTCAACTTCATAAAATTAAATATTAACAAAGTCATAGGTATCTTTGGTTGGTAATTAGGTAGAATATTTAATTAAGGGGAGAGTTGTGCAGCATTACATCAAATTAGGTGTAATATTTCATATCCTAGAACATGGATTTGTAAGAAACATCAGAGGTAAGGAGAAAAACGTTGTTTTTGCGGCCCAGGATGGTTTTCCTTTGTTGACTTATCTATTACATTGATATTATCGAAATAAAAATATTAAAATCAAAAGTAACAATCCGAGAACATTTTATATTATGTATGGATGTATATTATTATTATTAGGTTATCTACCGGTTAAGGTAGGTTTTTGGATGGACACAACTATCAAATAAACATTTTGTAACTCCCCAACTAGCAAACTAATCTATATCAGGTCCCTCTTCATCTCGGTGTACTTCTTTCCTCCCTTCATCCCGTCCAACATCCCTATCCTGTTCCTACCCTTACCTCGCTTGCCCAACATTCTCCCCTCTATTACCCTCTTCAACATTCCACTACCGCTCAATACGCCTTTCATCCATTTTTTCTGCCTCCATAGGATTTCTCTCAACAAACCCCTCTCCTCCCCCATCATTTCTAGTACTTCCTCATTTGTTTTCCTTTCGGTCCATTTCACCTTCTCCATTCTTCTCCACACCCACATTTCAAAAGCCTCCAATCTACGTCTATCCTCCTGCTTCAGCGACCACGTTTCCGCGCCGTACATAGCTACGCTCCATATCAGAGTTTTTACGAGTCTTGTCTTAACATCCCTACTCAACGTCCCCGTCATCAACTCCCTCCTCCTTGAGAAAGCCTCCTTGCCTAGCGCAATTCTTCTCCTTACGTCCCTACCACTTTGACCGTGTTGGTCCAAAACACTTCCGAGATATGTAAACTGCTCTACCTGCTCTATTCTTTCCCCGCCTATTTTAATATTTAGCTTAGCCTTTTTCTTTCTGGAAAATCGCATAACCTTTGTTTTATTAATATTGATTCTCATCCCATATTTATCGCACTGAACCTCCAATTCACTCAACAATGCTTGCAACCCCTTGGCTGACTGAGCAACTAATGCTTGGTCATCAGCAAACCTAACCGATTTTACGAATTCCCCTCCGACTTTCATTCCTACCTCCAGTTCTTCCCATGCCTCTTTAATCATTTCCTCTACATATACGTTGAACAGTACCGGTGACAATGGGCAACCCTGCCTTACACCTCTTACACCTCTTCTTATGGATGTATATAAATAACCATAAACCATAGACACAGTAATCAACCCAAAGGAAGGTTTAGTAGGTGATAGTAGAGCTTACCCATGTATCAAGCCCGACGGCGTGTGAATATTCACACATCAGAGTAGGGGGGCCAGTTCCTTTCCCTGTGCCGGTTATGGTTTCTCAGGAAGATCTGGTACCCGAAAAATCAACTAGCTTGGGTGGAGCTGCAGGTGCCCAAAGTGTCTTGCCGCGAAATCGAACCCGGGACCCTCCGGTCAGTAGTCCAACGCTCTACCCACTATACCACCGCGACCCGCGTATATATATCTATATATATATGTATACATCCCTTCCATGGACTACAACCTTGACATGGTGAAAGGGCATGTGCGTTCCGACGACCCCTAGAGCTGTGCTGGTGGGAGTAATAATAATTGCTCCTGGTAAGGTCACCCATGCCAGATAGGTTGAAGGTTAGGAGCCAGACGAAAGGTAGTCCACGCAGCGTCTGTTACTCAGTGAGGCGGCTTTAAAGGCGTCTGACCCCAGTGGGGCGGCCATTAAGTGATGGTGTCACCTTAAAAACACTTTTGAGAAGGGAAACCACCACAATTATTATTCCCAAGATTTTTATGATGGACAGTATAGGGAAATTGGGTTCTGCCAACTGCAGGACTCAGCCCAAGGGGCCGTGTGTCGCGCCCGGCAGTGGGGGAGGCAATGCTTCCGCGGTCATCATCCTACGAAACCCTTGCAGGGGAGAAATAACAGCACCAGGACAGAAGACGCAGAATAAGACGAAAGTAGTTAGAATAGGAACCTGGAACGTCAGGACAATGTTGAGGACAGGCAAATTAGAGAATATTAAGCGAGAGATGGAAAGAGATAGTAGTTTTAGGTCTATGAGAGATGAAAGGATAGCGGGGATTACTGGAGTGATATTTATACAATAATATACAGCGGCGGGGATGAGAGCCAACGAAAGTTTGCCGTAAAATTAAATAAACAGGTAGGATGAAGCGTAGTCAACATAGAGCAAGCAATTGATAGAATATTAGGCGAAGGAAGGTAATGAGGTTGGAGGAACTATGGGTTAGGCACGAGGAATGAACACGGGGAGAAAGTAATTGAGTTCTGCAAGAGAAGGGGGTTAGTCATCACCAACACATAGTTTAGACACCACAAAAGGCGTAGGTATACATGGAAAATGCCAGGTGACTCAGAAAGGTATCAGTTAGATTATATTATGGTTAGGCACAGGTTTAGGAAGAGTGTGATAAATTCGCACAGTTTCCCGGGAGCGGATGCGGACTCTGATCACAATTTAGTTGTTATGAAATGTAATGTTCGTTTCAAAAAGATAAGGCAGGCGCGGCGGGTTAGGAAATGGAATGTAGAAGCATTAAATTAACGAGGAAGAAGTATCAGCAGGCTGTAGAGAAAATGATGGATGACGGCAACGAACTAAGTACTGTAGAAGAAAAATGGGAATGTATCAAGCAAGGGACATCGGAAGCCGCGAAAGACACTATGGGAACCGTTAACGGGGAATGGATAAGGAAACCATGGGTCTCGGATGAGATTATTGCAAAGATGGATGAAAGAAGAAGATGGAAGAATGTAAACACAGAGTAAGGAAAAATGAAGTACAAAAAGTTAAGCAATACATTTAGACGGGCCACAAATGAAGCAAAAGAAGAATGGTAGAAAACGCAATGTGAGGATAGGGAAAGTTTAAAGAGGAAGGGTTAAATTGGTGCGCTGTACGGCCAACAAGGTTAGACATAGAAGGAGAACAAACATGGCGTAGAGGAAGAGAGCTTAGGTCCAGGCATACTCGACGATGAAATGGAAAGGGCATTAATAGAGATGAAAGCAAATAAGGCTGTGGGGGAAGACAACATTCCTGTGGAACTATTGAAATGTTTAGGCAAACGTGGGAAGAAGACTATATGGACTGATTCGTAATATCTATGAGGAAGGAATCTGGCCGGAAGATTTTGTGAGATCGGTGTTAGTTCCTTTTCCGAAAAAGGTAAAGGCTACATCACGTGAGAATTAGAGAATAATAAGTTTGATATCCCACGCAGCTAAAGTTATTCTCAGGATCATCACCAAAGGATAGTGAGTAAGGCAAATGATTACTTAGGGGATGATCAGTTTGGGTTCAGGAAAGGAAGAGGTACGCGTGATGCCATTGCAGTAATGAGATCACTAGTCGAGAGGAATATAGAATACAATCAGGACGTTTTTGCCTGTTTTGTAGATTTCGAAAAAGCGTTTGATAGAGTGAATTGGGAAAAATTAATGCGTAAATTGCAGAAAATAGGAATGGATTGGAGGGACAGGAGACTGATCCGCAACCTGTACATATCTCAGACTGCTCAGGTGCGAGTGGGGAACGGAGAGTCCGGATGGGCAGTGTTAGGAAGAGGTGTAAGGCAAGGTTGCCCCTTGTCACCGGTGCTGTTCAACGTATACGTGGAGAAAATGATTAAAGAGGCATGGGAACAGTTGGGGGTAGGAATGAAAGTCGGAGGGAAAATTGGAATTCAGAACAACAGATATTAGCTAAGAATCAGTATAAATAAAACAAAGGTTATGCGATTTTCCAGAAAGACAAGGGCTAAGTTTAACATTAAAATAGGAGGGCAATCACTAGATCAGGATGGATATGTAATATGGAAGTGGTTTGGACCAAAATGGTCTAAGTAGTACCGACGGAAGGAGAAGAATTGCACTAGATTAAGAGTCTTTCAGAAGGAGGAGGGAGTTGATGACAGGAACGTTGAGTAAGGATGTTAAGCAAGGGTTCGTCAAAACTTTGATGTGGAGCGTAGTTATGACGGTGCGGAACATGGTCACTGAAGAAAAATGGACGTAGATTGGTGGCTTTTTAATTGTGGGTATATTAGTATCTTCTTCAATTCCCTTCTGAATCCAGGGGATTTTAATTTACCTTCTTCAAATCTTCGTTATTATTCATTCACTGGGAACAAAATTACCACCGATATAAACTTCTGCGTTTCAAGTTTGGTAAAGCCCATTACAAACACGAAACGGAATTTTGATTTCGCACTTTTATCACAGCAAACTTTTGTCAACCCAATAGGCATACTCAACTCCCTTTTCATCTGCAATTCCATATGATTTCCTCCGCACAGCGGCCTTAACTCCCTCATTCTTATTCTCATTTAATATTTCCAATTCCAATTTCAGCTGTATGTCACCATTTCATATACTTTCGCAAGTTGCAAATATTTTTTCTCTATTCTGAATGAAAAGCGGGCATTTTTAGTACTTCCTAATTTTATTACAGCTCATCCAGCGGCTATGCTGAGTGATTTTTTGCTTCTGTCAGAAAAAGGGACATTAATCGCATTTTATAATACGTTTCAACTGTTTCGCTCATATAATACGTTACATGTCAGCAAATGACACCCATCATTTAATAATAAAAAATAGATAGCACTCCTCACCAACAAAAGAAGCATATATTGATGTTCTTGTCAGTATTTCCCTGTCTTGGGCTAAGCAACATTTCTTGCACTTGATTTTTTTCAATCCTATACTAATTTGAATGAATGGCTACATCTTATGATACATATCTATATATATATATATATATATATATATATATATATATATATTCATTCACATAGAAATAGAGATAAGGAAATGGGAAAGTAACATACAAAGGACGAACACAAGAGAGGTGGGGAAGGCGGACCTGAGCAGATCACAAATGTAACAATATTTTCCTCGACCTATATATACGAGGGTCATCCGGAAAGTAGTACCCGTTCGTGCCGCATGAAGTGCTGACGACGCGAGTAGCCACTGGACGAGGTCAGATAGCTTCAGTGGCTTGTCTGCCTTCTCTGAGCCAAGTTGCGTGACGCTAGCATTGCCTGTGTTGTTTCTGTGATTGTTTACAATGTTTAAAAAAATTGAGAACGCCGCCAGTTGTGAAGTGAGGGCAGTGATTAAATTCCTCAATGCAAGAAACGTTCGCCCATGTGATATTCATCGCCAATTAAAGGTGTATGGAGACAATGTAATGGACGAGTCGTCTGTTCGGCGGTGGTGTCGCAACTTCAACATGGGGAGGGGGAACACACACGACGATGAGCGTTCGGGGAGACCGTCTGTCATTACAGACCAACTGGTGAGCTCAGTTGACGAATTCGTGAGGAACGATCGGCGCGTCACAATTGATGACATCTGTGAGCATTTTCCCAATGTTTCTCGAACAATTGTTCATGCAGTTGTTAAACACCATCTGCATTATGCAAAAATTTGTGCAAGATGGGTCCCTCGCATGCTTACAGATGAGCACAAAACCAAGCGTATGGCTGCAGGACTGACGTTTTTGGGACGTTATTCTGATGAAGGAGACTCTTTCTTGACTCGCATAATTACTGGTGACGAAACATGGGTTTGTTATGCATCACCTGAGAGTAAACGACAGTCAATGGAGTGGCATCATGCTCATTCACCAAACAAACCAAAAAAATTCAAGACAGTTCTGTCCACCAGGAAACTCATGGCAACCATTTTCTGGGATCGACGAGGTGTATTGCTTATTGATTTTATGGCCCGTGGAGACACTATTAATGCCAATGCGTATTGTGAAACATTAAAGAAATTACGGCGGGCAATACAAAATCGGCGGCGAGGTCTATTGTCTACTGGTGTCATTCTCGTTCATGACAATGCCAGCGGTGCCTCATGCAGCTGGGATAACACAAAAACTTTTGCAGCAATTCAAATGGGAAACTTTCGACCATCCACCGTATAGCCCGGACTTGGCCCCTTCAGATTTTCATCTCTTTACAAAGCTTAAAGACTTTTTGGCAGGAAAAAGATTTGACAGCGATGAAGAACTTAAAGAAGGAGTGACCCTCTATCTCAATGAGCTGGCGGCGAAGGACTATGCAGCAGGAATACAGAAACTTGTCACACGTTATGATAAATGCCTTAATTTGCTTGGAGATTATGTTGAGAAGTAGTTTAAAGTATCCTCTTTCAAATAAAATGTTTTATGTTTGTTAATATTTACTTTTGTGTCTTTATTTCACGAACGGGTACTACTTTCCGGATGACCCTCGTATATTTATATAATGTATTTTTGACATATATATCATGATTAATGCATCATTTTAAAGATTGTTAAATTATCTATTTTTCTATATAATCACCGTTTCGGTCAATGCATTTTTGTAAACGCTGTGACAGTTTTTGTATGCCCATTTCGTACCTGCTTGCCGTCGTGTCCTTGAGGAAATGTTTTTGAAAGTAAAAGGGGTTGAACCTCTTGAAATTCATCGCCAAATGATGGTAGTGTACGGACAATCGTGCATGGATGTCAAAAACGTTCGCAAGTGGTGTAGAGAGCTTACATCCGGTCGCACTGAAATTCACGATGAACAAAGGAACGGGTGACCTTCAATTTCTGACGAGACTGTCACGAAGGTTGAGGAAACCATGCGTTATGATCGGCGGATCATGCTGGATAAACTCTGCATTTTGGTTCCTGATGTTTCACGAAGCACCATTTTGAAGATTTTAACGGAAAAGTTTTAGTATCGGAAGGTGTGTGCAAGATGGGTTCCACGAATGCTGACTGAAGACCAAAAACGGCATCGAGTGGATTCATCACGTGAATTTCACGTAACTTTGGTTGGGACATTGTCAACCACCCACCCTATAGTCCGGACTTGGCCCCCAGCGCCTTTCACCTGTTCCCTAAGTTGAAGAACATTTGGCCGGAAGGCGATTCAGCTCCGACGAAGAGGTGAAAGATGAAGTTCAACGTTTCCTCAAGGACATGGCGGCGAGCTGGTAGGACATGGGCATACAAAAAGTGTCACAGCATAAATGTTTTTTTTTCTATTTCTAAAAAAATTGGAGACGTTACTTTTGGGATTATCTTCGTATCATATCTCATTTCCCGAGTGTGTATCAAATGTTTTTACATAATATTCTATGAGGCTTAGAGAAATGTCTTAGGTCTTGTAAACAGTCATTCAGCATGTTATTTGATGATGATCTCACTTAAAAATGATGAAAATGGGAAACCATCTGGTTCGGAATTCATTTGAGAATTGAATAATAGCTTTGGGTCTCCTTGATAGCATATTTTGTAAGACTTCATTATGTATGACCTAACAGTAATTGCACTCCCTGACGGAGGAAGAGAAGGTTCCGGTTACTACTTAATCACGTGCTCATTGGGTACTACCTAAGGCCTTCAGAATACTTTTATAACTTTCTATTTTCTCTAGAGAATTCAAAGCATTGATGTCTTCGGTTTTACTGCCAGTGGCTTGAATTCAGAGTATACATTTATATTTGTGTTGTGTGCAATTTATGCATACATACGTAGTCTGATCAATAAATATACCAACTGGTGCAATCTAACGGCCATGACGCGGACTATAAACCCGCCCACTAGCGGCACTAGTTGCCTGAGACCCAATGAGCCGTCTGTGCTTGGCGGATCGTCGAGCTGTGCGCATGGTGCCAGTTATGTTAGTTTGTGTTGTCCTTGTTTTTACAGTCTGTCTATAATGGAAATTGACAAAATCACGGAGCAACGAATCAACGTCAAGTTTTTGGTGAAGTGCGGTTAAAGTTATCCAGAAATTACTGAAATGTTTACAACTGTTTACAGTGATTATGCTCCTAAGAAAGCATCCGTTTCCTAGTGGATTAAGCATTTGAAAGATAGCCAACAAGACACCATGGATGATGCAAGGCCGGGACGACCTTCAAACACCTGTGCTGACAGTCATTTCTTGCTACCTGTGCTGACGACAACATTGATCGTGTGCGGTCCCTTGTCCTTACTTGACAATGTTGAAAACTGTCCGAATGATAGCTGATGAACTGTATTTATGAAAATAAACAGTGCACACTATTTTAACCGAACATGATGGATGGATCCTTCAACATGACAATGCACCTGCACATTCAGCATTGATTGTTTGCCAGTTTCTGGCGAAAAATTCAATCACCATCCTTGATTATCCTCCTTATTCGCCAGATCTCGCCCCCTGCGACTTTTTCCTATTCCCAAAATGTAAAAAATGTGATGACGGGACATCACTGGGAAGATGTGGTCACAATAAGGCAATAAACGACGAGAATACTAAAAATCCTAACTTCCGAGGACTTCCAATGGAATGTTAAACAGTGGAAAAGAAGATGGAATAAGTGCACAGCAACGAATGGAGAGTACTTTGAAGGGGACAAAATCGATGTAGACTAATTTTTGCAAAATAAAGTTTTTATGGTCTCAGTTCGCGTATTTATTGGACATACCTCGAACACACACACACAAAAACACGAAAACCTGTCCAACGGCGAAAACATTCATACGGATATAGGGAAAATAGATATAAATTTCAAATAAAAGACGATTACAAGACCATTGATAGAAGTGGAATGGTGCGAATTCCAATTATAAAATGTCTATTTGGCTGGGACTTGAACCACAAACCTTAGACTTGCCGAGGTGATGCTCTGTCAATGAATCGATTATAGCCACAGGCGCCACGTTGGAATATATCACATACCAGAAAGACATGTTTTTGCACTTATTTCTCTTTTCTGAGTGATAAATTTCACCTTCACGCCTGAGGCCAGACTTTCACCTTCGAGAAAATTTTTGCGTTTCTAATGTATATGATAAGATATATATAAATAAGTAAAACAAATAACTTTGCAGAAATACTATTTCAATCTCAATCGCTCTATTTCTTTCTCTAGAAATACGTTCTGCGTGAAGTCCAGTATCTCCGCGTAAAGAAAATACGCAAATGGTCATCTTTTATTTAAAGAACGAAATTCAGTCCCCTAAAAAATCATTTAAAGTGGCTATGATACAATTAATAAACTTTTTTCACCAATTTAGCCAATTATTTGGTCGAAGACTGTCACTAATTTTCGGCACGATTTCATTAACTAATACGTACATCTTACTATTTCTCACGATATCTATTACAATCATCACGTATTTGGCCATCATGATTCACCCAATTAAGAGTCCACAGTCGATAGCATAATTAATGACTAACTAAGTCAACTAAAAATTATATACATTCCATGGAGTGAATTTCTTTATTACGCAATATGCACAAGCAATAGATCCCTTACCATTAAAATATAATTGATAATAAGCTTTGCAAGAAAGTGGAAACCAGATGATTCCATTTCAACTAATTGGCTTAATAAGACGCATGCATTGGCTAATTTACGAAAAAATGTTTAGTATTTCTCCTCCATTATAAATGATAAATCGGATTCTTCAACGATTGACCTAATTCTAAAGCATAAAACTTCACATGGACCAGAAAAATAGCCAGTCAAATGAAAGATCACTTTCACAAATCAGCCAGGTTGAAGATTAAGGACGTTTCCTTCACCTGAGGTCGTTTCCTGTAACACCTTCAACAGTTTCATTTGTCCCGATTTTTCACGCGACATCAAGTCTGGAAGTTCTTTACTTATCGCTTCACTCCACTCGAGGTCAATCATTAGGCCACTCGCTTTGCCTTCGATAGGGATGTCTCCCTGTAATCAACCAGGCGAGCGATGGACTTCAAGGACAATATCGAGTTGCAAGAACATAACAAATATTGTCATGAGATGACAACGTTAAATAGAACCCTGTTCAGAATAAGAGGAAGACATAAAAGTTGCATTCAACATTTTTCCCATTAATGATCAAGTTAACCAGTATTTTTGACTACTGTCGGGTCATCTACCGCAGTTTCCTGGAATTTCTCAAATAATATCTTATATGCAGGTACTTACATACATTACCTGTAGTATATCGAAATGGAAATATATTTAAACTAAATTGTCGGGCATGTGCAACTAGATCTTCCAAGCGCGTAAAATATTCATACTTCTATTAAGTTTAAGTATTCTATTAAGTAATTTATGTACTTTCCCAAACCTTCAGTTTTTCAAACTTGCTCCGGATAATGATTCCGAGAGCTCCGGAGGAATGGTCTTACCCTGGATTCCCGAAAAATTGACTATATGGGAAAAATAAGAGCAATTCATCTAGTATATTTGAAATCACTCTTTAAACTAAAAGGTCACCATTTTATCATCTTTTACATTAAGCATCAACTCTTTTAATGGTTCGCTCGTAAAACCTAACGAATTCAAGTTGCAAGAGTTACGCTAAAATGGCCATATTCTGCGCTACCATTGCAACATTACCTTGCCATATAGTCCTATGCAAAAATTGTAATCCAAAGTACATATTGCATTGATGTTTATAGATTCCTTTTTCCTCAGCTAATAGACATCGAATACCTGAAGTGCATAAGCGGATAAAAATAACGTAAACTCAACTAGAGATGACACAAATAGGTCGTCAGGGGCCAGATGCAGTTTCACCAGAGACGAACACGGGTTCTCAACAAACGAGAGATAATGTGATTTCATAGAAGCGATGTTTCAGGTACGCTTACAATGTTTTGTCACCTACGAAGTTCTTTACCGATTGCATATTTTCTCTTGCTTGAATTCAATTGCATTTTAAGACCTAATTTAAACGCAAAAAATTGATATTATATGCTCTATTCGAACAGCACTGTCCATTGTGCTGCTAAAATAAAATTTTGCAAAGCTGTCACCCATGAGATAAGATTCTTTGTAATTATATTTATTAATACCTATGGTAGTCTACTGTTTATGGTAGGTTCTGGATGGACAATCTGAGCACCGCTACATCTCTAAACCTCGCCTAAAAGACAACCTGATACCCTACGTTGAAATAAATCCTTTATAGTTCCACATATATTCTTCTTCCCATCATACCATCCAAACAATTTCTTCCTCTCTCTCACACACAGAGTTTTCAACATTCCATCGCCAATCTGACCACTGTGCATACTATAGAGTACTTCTAGCAACCCTCTCTCATCCCCACCACGCCTAGGCACTTCGAATGTTTTCCTTTTAGTCCATTTTACCTCTTCCATCCTTCTCCACATCGCAATCTTAAAAACCTCCAATCTCCGCTAATTATCTTGTTCAATGACCAAGTTTGAAAAACAATATTCTAATTACTTATGTTGCTAAATGCTTCAATTGTTGTCCTTAATTCACTGATCTATTCATGTGGTGAGAAAATTTGGAACATATTTACCTGAAAAATCGGAAATCAAACATGTTTTACCTAAAAACAATGGAATTTCTAACGGAAACAAAATACCCCACCAGTATAAATACCTAGCCTGCTCATAGCAAGTGGTAGGCTCAAAATTGCTGACGCAGGAGGGTGGGTCAGTAATAGCAGTTATTAGGGGAGGCAGCAGACAACTAAGGTCATTCGCGCCAATAGGATTAAATGCAGGATATCCAGGGAAAAGGGAATGGGTGGAGAGAGACCCGACGTCAGTATTAACCTACATTAAACAAAAACACCAAAGGGTCCCAACCGACGGAGTGCCCTTAACTTGAAAAGATTTCCACATGTCACGTAAGCAGGGATCGCAAAACCTTTGAAAAATTCTAGCATCGCCAAGATTTGAACCCCGCCTCATGAGGTGTAAATGCAATCAAAAAATAGCCACCGCAGCGACCCAAACTCCCTTAACAAGAGAAATAACCATCCACTAGGTAGGAGAACCATCTATTAATGGCAATTCCTATCACAGCTAGTAAAGTACATTAGGTCTCCATTATGATGGTCTAATTATCTAATTTCAGACTTTTCCAATAAACTAAGGGTGAATACCGAGCGTAAAAACACTATTTGGTAAATCACTAATTGGTGGCACACTACTACTATATAAAACAAAATTGAGGTGAATTAAATAAGAACACTTTTGGAAATTTTCAAGAATGGACACTTGAAGATAAAAGTGTAAAACGTTTGTTCCACTAACGAAGTGTAATGTCTTTACAACTAAATCGTAGTGGCGCAAACAATTGCATCTTTTTTTCTATTTCTTATTATTTCCTTCAATGAATTTCAGTGTGTATCTTAACTCTAACATATTAAGACATTTATTAGTACATATACAGTTACATAAATAACTTAACATATAGTATTATAACCTAAGGAATCAATCTTGAAGGGTTTTGTACGAATAGGCAAGGGTAGTAATAGCAATAGTAAGGCCTAACGTACCTGACATTTACGCATTTGGGTAAGGGGACAAGATCGTTTTTCTGCGAATACCTGGAAATATCACGCAAATGCAAAAACACATTTTGATTGAAGCTTAGAGGCTCCAGAGTGACCCGAATTTGAACACAAGGCCTTCAGACGGCAGAAGGACGGTCTAATCCCAAGGTTACTCATTCCGGGAAAGGAAATTCATACACAACTGATGAGAAAAGTTTTGACACAAAAAATACATACTAGCCTATATTGCATTAAGTTCAAATGGAAAATTTTACTTACCAGAGGTAGTTATGTCTAAGTCTTCACATAGGCGAGTATTAGTATCTTGCGAATAGTATCTGCAAGAGGAAAAAGAGAAACATTAGCATGGCCAACGCCCGCCCAATTGATATGATGAATCAAATTAGACCAGAAGAGTAAATCACGTTATAAAAGGGAAAATTTAATATAATAATTTATAGAAGTCATAAACTACATTAATATATCTTTGTCGTTATCATCCTATATTGAATACACACGCCATATTCATCCTTTATAGATTACATAAAAAACAACTTCGCTGCATTCTGATCTATCTTAAACAATAATTCTGATAAACAGAAAATTCCATAGTATTCGTGAATGGCAAAAGAGTAGGAGTAGGATGGACAGGATTTCCAAGATAATAATGAATGCCATAGGTTCGAGTACAGTGCACTTATATACATGTGTATAAAAGAAAAACGCCGATTGGAATTATATGCAAAAATTTGTAAACAACTGTACACACCTCGAGAGACACTGAATTAGTTATAAACATAATTGAATGGAAAACAGAACCCTAAATTTGACAAAGAAGGGTAAGGGATAAACACGTTAGCCAAAAAAAAAAGAATTTAAAACAATGTATAATAGATCGTGAGAATATTAAAAGTAAACAGGGAAGATGGCCAGCTGTAATCATCCAATCTACTGCTTTTTAGACAAATAGTGACGATGACAAGTATTTTCAGCCATATTATTACTCAAGTTTAGTTTATCATTTATTTTGATATCACATGAAATCATATCTAGGTCATCCCCGAATGTCAAAACGCAATACGATATTTTCACGACGTGGCAATTTTGCGACTTCCTACGTCACATCATCAAGCATTAGCTAACATAAAAATTATCTTAAAGAGGCTACTCCAGTCATCATAGACGAAGCACAACTTTATCATAACAGTCACGTACGTGGAAAATTTAAAATATCAATGTAAAAAATAGCACTTAAATCGTTTCATCGAAAGTAGCATACACAACCAAACATAAACCGTTGCAACTCTTCTTAGAACCGTTTTAATGTAGTTCAATCTTTCAAAGAACTATAAAGTAATCATACGAACAGGAACCAGATGAGCATCGTAAATTTGGCCATAAAGATTATTTAAAGGAATCTCAAGTTGTAAAATAATAAATGCCCTTATTTTGCTTGGTCTGTGTGTTAAAATGAAGAAAACACCTACATTAACGAACACAGCTTCATGGAGTTCTCGTATATGTCTCAATATATAGTTTTATGTCTCAATATTTATGTCTCAATATAAAGTTGACCATATCATTTAAAAAAAAATAACTTTGTCTTTCCGTAAAAATACCAACACATACGGTTGGTTTTGGGAGGTGAGAGTAGGACCTCGAAGTGAGCCCAACGGCTTTCGAAATTTACACGCTCAGGTTATGGGACAGTTCCTGCTCTGGCGCACCCATAGTTTTTCACAAAACTCTTCCGTGCAGAAAATGGCTCAGCTTGATTTTTTACATGTGTATCACTGGAGAATTACAATCTGAACCTTTTCCTTCTCAGGAGCTCAACTCTGGCAGACCCTTCTTCCGTCTAACCCATCGCCAAATATATTCAATGGAAATATAATTACATTTGAGTGCTAAATAATATGAAAAGGAACTATATAATAGATATCGATTTACAAGCCATATGCATGCGTACAGAGAGTGCAGAAATATATGCACAATTGTGGGAAAATCGTAAGGAACGGGGCTTTTATACTTGACGAAAAACTCCACTGCAGGAAAACACCCACGCACGAAGGGGAGTGTGACAAACCTGATAAAACCTATAGATTGATAATGCTTACGTTGTAATTCAATAAATTCGAAAAAATAATAAATATAAAATAAAAATAAAGCAATGCATGAAAAATAAGAGAAAAAAGAAAAGGAGATTGATAAGCTTTTTTTGAATGTATACCTTCCAAGTAATTGTCTAAAATACTAATTCACTTTCATCAAGATGAAATATCACTATCCTGTTTTCTATATTTAATGGTCTCTTTTGCGCGCGACCTTGCATGGGTATCCGAGAAGACAATCTTTATCCTTTCTCTACCAGCCAATCGACTAATGCGTAACAAGCCACGGCCGTGGGCAAAGGAAATGGACCATGAGATTACTTCAGAAGAAGCGAGATCGCACGATGAGATATCTCAGCATTTTATTGGAAATAATCTAATCGAGCTCCACCGAAACGACCTTGAATACATGGATACTTTTTTGAAACAGCATCACCAAGACGTAAATGTTTGATAAACCAATGATTAACATATGTTGTAAGAAATTATGCTACTGAGAGTACTGTATTTATATTTAATTGGCGCTGATCATGTAACTTTATTAGGCTATATCAATTTTCATGCGAATATATTAAGCAAATGCGGTATCAAAAAATCCACCTCCAGCAAAATGACTTAATGTCCTTGTTTAGAATAACTATTGGGTCAACGAGCATTGACAAGTCGGTCTTCACTTTGCTGCCATGAAGGAGCGAAGGTTAAATTACAGATTATTCTCATGCATATATCATAAGTAGGGCTCTTCAGAGATAATGTTGAAAATAATATTGGGTTCTTAGCCCTATCCTGCTATGGTAGGAGAGATTATGTTAATAAAATTATAGAGGTTAAGTGTTGAGCAGATATATTTAAGATGTCACTTTTTCCACGGCCGATAAGGGATCAGAATAACATAATTCGATCACGCTAGGACGGGAAAAGATCATTTTTTTCCCTTTTCATTTTATGCATCCAAATGTGTTGTCATTATCTCATTCAGCTAACATTTTTGTTCTTCTTGTTACTGACAACTCCTCGTATGCGTACAGAATTATACCTAACTTAAACCCGACACTGTATACCTGCTTATTCTCTAACCTTTGGCGCTTCAAGTAGTTTGAGACGAGAGGTCCCAAAAAACCGACATTTGAAGTTTCAAAAAATCAGGGACGGGGAAATTATTGGCTCAAGGAGTTGAAGAGTGCATATGTCATCACGAGATGGCGAGTCATGTTGACGCAAGAGGGCCCAGGAAAAATATTTTAAAATAGTTCATCATTTTTTCATATTTCTAGGACTCGAGAAACCACGCGGTGGACTGTAGTTTCCCTACCTGCATACAACTACGCATAGTTTTGCATAAAAAATATTCAGGTTATTTCTCAACTATAGAGCGAATATGAAAACGCCAAAGAATTTCGTTTCTTATGGAGCAGGATAATCCAAACAAAGAAGAAGCAAGAGAAAGGTAGCTAGGAGAATGACACGAGCGAATGAAACTTCCATAAAAAACAGGTTTTTGAAGTGAAACAACATAAACCCAGATGTCTGGATGTGATTCTGAGCCTTGAAAAGAGAGACTCTTTCTAAGTTCAAATGGTGGACCAAAGGTCGACAACGATGCTGTCGGGTTTGGAGCAACGCGGGTCACACTCTCCTACCACCGAGGGGACTGCGGGAATGCAAAGAAAGGGAAAGCGTAGTGTAGGTAAAATACACCACATGTACGAGGATACTCGTATACTTTTTATACTTTACGAGGATACTCGTAGGATCTTTTGGAGGGGTTATGTCTTCTTTTAAGTCCTGATCCGCACACTTGGAAGGCCTGCGCCCGGTCTGGCCATCGCCTTGACTGCGCTCCTGTTCCATTCCGTCACTCAACGACTCCGTGAGCTTGGGTTTCCAGAGACATTATTACTTCCTCCAAGGGATTGTCATCTTCCCTCAAACTCCTTGCGATGGGTTAGTCTATCCGACAACTAACAAATAAGGTAATTGGAGACACTACGTTGATTAATCCAGAAATAAATTTGGTACTGGATACTTTTCTGATATTCGTGTTTCTCTTCGCACTCCCAACATCCCTACCCATCATTGGTCCAAGGGGATAGTTTAATTCAATAAGACCAACATATAGAGTTTATACATCAATTTTTCGAGACGTAAATGATGGCAGTACCTAATAAAATACAAATGACAAGGAAAGAAATGGGTTTCTAGTACATATTAAAGAAGAACTATGAAGATGAAGTGGCCAGCACAACACGTAGTATGCAGCGTTAACTGTCTGTCCTTGAGGAACACACTCCTTATGGACCACTCCTTTACTATCGAAAAAGACAATGAGTATTGTTTTCACTTTTGATTTGCTAATTCTTGCCTTTTTGAGCTTGGAGGACTGGTCAGTGTGCCACTCAGAGCTTTGGCGTTTTGTTCCTGGGTCGTATTCAAAAATCCCCCTGGTTTCATCACCAGTAATGACGTTGTCCAAATAATCAGGTCCATTTTCAATACAATGCAAAGCTTAATCGCGTAACGTTGCTCGATCGTCGATTCCATTTTTTTTGTACACGGTCGGTGCGCAGAGGTTTACAATAACAGACGTCCTGCCGCTTCCCCAGGTTGGAGAGCACTGAGTTTCGTTGCAAATCCCCCCCCCACCTACTCCAATTGGTTCGGAGATATGAACGGAAAATAAGAGGGAACATTTAGCAAATGACCAAAACACCATGATAAACCGTAACTCAACATTTAAAGACAATTTGTATAAAACTTACTATCATAAATAGTATGTGAACACTTCTAAGCCCGAGACCTGTCTTCTGAGCGTTCGAACAATCATACACAGATTAATTAACAGAAACATGAATGATGCATTTTTATAAGACATAAAACATTCGAATCAAGGTTGAAGTTATCATGGACGATTTAATTCCCAAAAGTTATATTTAAAATTTTTAGTTGTTATGACTCTCATGTTCTTTCTGAGATCCCATAGGGTACAATTATTAACTAATGACGAGAAAATGCCAGCTACAGACATAGACGTAGGAAAAAATATGAAGCTCATAAGGGCCAGAACCTGTTGCTGGGATTTATTAAACCTAGACACGAAGTAATTAACGGTAAAGAGTTCAAGAGCGTTCAAAAGCCCTATGACTTAATTTGGTTTTTATCGTGATGTGTCGTGAGAGCAAAATTAATGAATCGCGATGACAGGGTAATTATTCTAGCAAGAATCACTTTACGCATGAATTATAACGAAACTAGACTGGCTGTGAATGAAAGAACGGTAATACTCTTCGACGAGTGACACGAAGTAGACCACTCTAAACTCTATTCATAAATCCTTCTGTTTCAGGCATCTTCCTGCAATGCATGTACCCGTTTTACTAAGCATCATTTTGGGAAATTTATTTGATTAAAAGAATAACGGCGATACAATGTATTTTATGAAAAGTGACGAAAGTTAATATCCCAACTGAAACATGACAGAGTAATGACACAAATAAGGAATTCACAAGAGAACTCCGTAAATCGCGGGTCGCGGTGGTCTAGTGGGTAGAGCGTTGGACTACTGGCGTTGGAGGGTCCCGGGTTCGATTCCCGGGCAAGGAACTTTGGGCACCTGCAACTCCACCCAAGCTAGTTGATTTTTCGGGTACCAGATCTTCCTGGGAAACCATAACCGGCACAGGGAAAGGAACTGGCCCCCCTACCCTGATGTGTGAATATTCACACGCCGTCGGGCTTGGTACATGGGCGAGCTCCACCATCACCTACTAAACCAACCTTCGGGTTGATTACTGTGTTTATGGTTTTTATCCGTAAATCATCCGATCAAAGAAATGGAATCAATTTATTTTGACTTAGGTAATGCATCCCATTTATTAGATAATAATCTGTTGAAAATGGCCTTTCAAATTCCAAAAATATATTATGTGAACAAAAAATTAATCCCACCTCTACTGGCTACCACCAGCTTACCACTATATACACATTTATATCGCAATAGTAAAGCCTCAATTGTATTCAATTAATGGTTAAATTAAAAAAATCGCAGCAATGATGTAGACCTAGCTAACCTAACACACCAAAGTTACCAAACACTGACATTCTCACACTAGTGCTGCGGTTTGATGGATATGTTTTAGACTCCATTTGAGAGTCAACAAAAATTATTGGAGAAAAATATTTAAACAACACGCATGCAGGGAGATAGATACCATACCTGAATATATCGCACAAGGAATTCACAAATAAAAATGTTTGTCGAAAATGTGAAAGTGATAAAGAGTTAATTTTACCTATCAAAGGGAGGTTACGAATTAGCCTTCAACCAAGCTGTTAAATTAATATGTAAACGAAAATATGCACACTATTTGACACCAATAAAATCATCGAAACACTCAATTAATTTCATTTTCATCCAAATAATTTTAACTGCATGCCAGTCAATTTAGGACCCTCAAGGTCATAAGTTGTTTAAAAACTGAAAGGCACTCGATTCACTTCCCCAGAAATATGAACTTTCGAATTGTTAATAGATGCACTAAAAACGTAATATTCAAGATAATTTGAAGTAAATGGCACATCAATACATGCACATATTTTCTCAATTTCATACCCACGATGAGCTCGATTCTAATGAATATTGCCATACAATTCTTCAGATGGTAACAGAGGAAAGAATGTTGGGAAATCTAGCTCGACGAAAGTACAAATTGATGATTGGTTGAATGTATTCAAAGCTAAATAATTAGTTACTGTAATATGCACTAAGGGAAGAAGAATATTTTGCGTCGCGTTAGTTAGAGCTTATGAATACAGTGAAGCAAAAATCCCAGGGTCCATCAAAACCCTACCCTAATTTGTATATACCCATAATAATAATATACAATTCAAGATGCAAAATGATAATCTCGAACTTAAATAGAAAAATGTGAGAGCACAATGATAAACTTTCGCTTTTCGTCATATTATTAATTATCTTCAAATGAAATGAGAATAAGAAGCAAATTGAGTAAGCATTCAGGTAATTTTTTAATGGACTGCTCTTGAAGAAAACGGGTAAGGGAAAACATTTATCAAATGGAAGGCAAAGTATTCTGGGACAAGCGACGAGAAGAAATTTTGCGATAGGTCAACTCATTCATAACATCCCCGTCATGCCGTAAGGCCATATGGGTACGGTTTGGGAAACCAAAATATTTAACGCAAACCAATAAATCACCTCTCCAAAGTGGAGTTCTTGAAAGAAAAAAAGACGTATTCGAAAGCACAACGCGAGGCCCTAGAGCAATAATTCACGCCATACTATACTCTTCCCATGCAAAGCGGACTGTGCCCAGCGGATGGCTAGTATAGTGAGATGGATGTTGGAATAGAAAATGCACTAAACACTCAATTCTCCAAAGAATCCTCTTCATACTCACTTCTCTTATTTTAAATCAAAATATTTTCCTTTATTTTAAGGCTTAGCCATAAGGGATTATGTGGAACTGGAACTTTTCTTTTCACAAAAAGAATGGGTACGCAATCCCGATAGCGATCCAAAATCTTCATTTTCTACCTGGGCCAAGACATGTAAGAATATGTAATTTACCGGATCGAAGACAAAAAAGACTTGCGGACGACATTTTTACAATACGAAATACTCATCGCAGTATAATTAAAAAGCACCTGTAATACTTCAGCTCGATGGGTCTGCAAACGATGGCGTTGCAAACAACTACTACTCGGTACCAATACTGTGGTATAAAAATGGAACCTTTGCCTGCGACAATGAGAAATTATTTCCCATAATTTAATAATAATAACTCTTATTGTTAAATTATAATGAGAAGATATTTATTATTTTATATCACTAAGTGCCCGAGTATTTAAGTAAGTTTACCATAGCATATGCGACAGTGGGAAGCAAAGTAAGACCTCCTATTCGTTTAAACGATCACATTGCGCCAAGGTGCCACTAACACTACTCCTCCTTTTTACTCCCCCTCGCCTCCCTCCACCACGGCACTAGCCACCTATTTCTCTCATCCGGATTAAAAGCGTCCATTTAACCCGCCCTTACTTCCACGACGCCCTCCTACTTCGTCACCGTCTTCCCACACCACCTCTCCATTTCCGGAGGAACGCTGTCTTTTCTTGACGTCTCTGTTACACTGAACAAGCCAGCAGAATCCCGGGAAAAAATATTGTAGCGCACGCCGTTAGCACGCTCGCACACCCACGTATCGCACGTCCGCGCCATTTCTTAATCTCCATTGCACGCGACATTCTCCATCAATTCTCTGAAGCCGACTGCCTTCCTTCCGATGCCCAGGGGACAATCGTACCCATCGACGTGAGCACAATTACTAGTCCCGATATTTTTCCACAAAGATGTTTTTTTTGGTTACTCAAAAGTCAGATAAAAGGCATTAACATGAATCTAGTCTTTAAACAAGGTAAATTAAACGAAAAACTAACATAGCCAATATTTATCCAACTGTGATTCCAACTTTATGAATACAACAACATCCACTAAATGACAGCGTCAGGTTGGGTACATTCAAAGCATCTACATGAAGCAACAGCAATGATATTTCACTCCCTGGAGCACCTCGGCTAGTCTATTTTGCACCCTCTGAGGACATAAAGCAGGCTTCTAGAATTAAGTCCACCGAAGTGCTAAACGAAGGTAATTTTCAGAGGATACAGGTCCTGGAGTCTTTCCCCTGCTCAGAACCGACGTCAAAGGATCACACATTTCAAAGATACTTTTGGAAGTGACATCTGCATCTATAGCCTCATTCGGCCTCGTAAACTGAAAAAAATTGACTCTGATATATGAAAACCAGAATGACAGAGATCTCTAAAATGGAGTCTAGGACGTTATACGCCAGCTGCTGATGTAATATCGCAGCCTAAGCTCCATGCATATCGTAAATACCGCGCGGCAACGCAACACACAAGTCCTATAAGGGTTTATGACTAGCCACCTTACAGCTATCGGAAGAGGTCCACCATCCGCCAGACGGAACGAAACCGCACGCCGCAGCGTCATACGTTTCCGAGAAAGAAACCTCCCCTTGAAAAAGCAGTGGCCTGAGCCCGGACTTTGCACTAATAGCATTGTTGAAGCCAATCACCCCCAAGCACCTTACTGCTCACTCGCTCCCTAAATGGAGCACTCCCTCCTTTCCCTCTGAGGGGAGGGTGGGGAGAGGAGGGCGGAACTGACCCCGGAGAGCAATGTCAGAGACGCATTTTAAACAGCGGGAGTGGCGGGGGGCAGACAGGGGACGGGAACCGGCAGGGGTAGAGCAGCAACAACTGACCCCCAACTTCCTGACGCCCCCATCCGTCAACCCCCCACCCCCAAGCTACTTTAACTCGCCCACTGAATCTTCTGTCGGGGAGAAAAGGAGGAAGGGGAGTGGGGGGGGGGTAAAGAAGATGGCTGAGGGGGTGATGTGGTGGGCGAAAGGGGAAGGGTGGCGTCGGAGAGAGAAGGAAGGGCGAGGTGGTGACGGACGACCTCGGCGGGACTGGTCATAAATTAAGGGAGGGAGCACGAGAGCACGGGTTCGCGAAGTAGTGGGGCGGGTCGCGAGGAGAGAAACAAAAGAGGTAATAACAGCACGCTCGCTTTGGGCGTGGACTTGTCACCTCATCTCGCCCCGTTTCCCCCTCCCCGATGGCCCCCAACTCCCTTCCCATAGATGGATGGCACCATTGCGGGTGAGTGATTCCTCCAGGAAGGCTGGAAAGCAAACGGACGGCGGGAGTTCCGGCGATGGGAGGAGAAGAGGATCCCTAAAGAAGGTGGAATGCAAATACGGAGCGCGCCCGATGATGCTCGCGCGGGCCTGCTTGTCCTTGGGTGAAGTGGACTCTGCTGGAGCGAGTTTGGCGACCAGTCAGCAGCCGTGCCTCCAGCCTCTGCTGCTTTATCTCCCCGGGGAAGAAACCAGGGACTGACCGCCGCGCCGTGACTAATGCCATTTCCACAAACCGCCAAAGACATTTCGAAAATCTTTCATGAACGGTAATTTAACGTCACAATGGAAGACGCAGGTGTGCGACTTCAGCCCTAACAATAGGGAAGAACAGATAGTTGATTTTTTCTCTGAACTTAATGAAAAATTATTGTTATGAGAGCGTCCTTAATTCCAATCTATGAAACATCCACAAATAGAAAACAACACAATACCACACTGCCACGGATATGATTTTAATACCTGCTGCATACTCAATTGCTTAGTTTATATTTATGGCTAGCGGGAAGTTAATACTCACACATAAAGCGTATAAGTTGATGTAAAGATAGACATAAAAAAATGACGGTTCAACGAGAAGTCAAGTGCAACGCAAAAAGAAAGGAATTTTTTAACGAATGCATTAGAAACATACAAATATCAAGTATTTTCATGTCGTCATTATTCAGAATTTCGGTCGCAAATAATTCTACAATGTATGTATATAAGATATTAGAACAAGTACACAAAAAGAATATTCCAGGTACTTTCTAGTCGGAGTAGGAACACACTATACTGCGTACACACCGTTATCAGAGTATTTCGTCCTTGTAAATTCTCAAGTGCAAAGTCTGTACGAATATCATGGAAACGGAATGGAATCACTTCGCTGCAGCAGTATATTCTACCAAAGGGAATCAGGAACTACCATTAAAGTTTCATTTAAATCGGTTCCTTAACTCTGCGATCTACGATCACGCGAAAGGTCACACACCCCCAGGGTTTCGTGGAACGCACTAAGGGTACATTACCCTGCGAGTGGATTAGAACTTCCAAGTTCCATATTGGCTCAAGTAGCTCGTGAACCCTATGCGCTATTTTATCGTCAGTTTCAACGACTACTATCAACTCAGAAATGGGATTTCAGCAAAGAATCCAGGCATTGACCATAAACCAAATGGAAGCTGATTTGAACTAAAACCCCGTCTTACCTGATGTATAACGAAACCAGCAAAGCCCGTCGAAAATATTTCAATGGATGAGCAAGCCAACACGACGAATAAAATATCGATAAAAAAAGATTAATGAAGGGAAAGTATCAACTGAAGAATGTGAAGCCATCGGGTCTATATTAAGAGATTATTCGTACGTGGATTCCGAAGGATGATATATGCACTTTGCACTTTACTGCAACCTAAGGCGGAGATTTTGAGCCAATTTACTAGCAGGTTTTCTGATATATTTATTTCGAACAATTATGAAAAATTGATCCGCAATGCTTCGCACACCAACGCCACAATTCCAGTAGATTAAAGGCGTCCATGGTTCCCCAAAAGATTCCGGCAGCGTTGTGTCGGGAGTGGAAAGACATGATAATCTGTTTCATACTTCGATACACTCCAACGAAGCAAACAAACCGTTAACACCATGCAAGTTACCCGACAACGTATCTTTAATTTTCTACAAGACCACCGATTTCAGAATGCGCCACGCAATCCAACTGACGCCAACCTTGATTTTGTCGAGCGAAAATTATTGCAGTTCGTCGTCGCGGTGTGGGTTTCTGGGTAAAAGAGGTAGGATTCGATGGGAACAGCGAACGGTTGGGTGCTCAGCTTCAGTGGTATATATCCCTCGAGTAGTCACGTGGCTTATCTCCTGCCACCCACATACGATCAATCAGCGAACCATTATGCCCGGGGCACTTTGAGCACGCCGGAAGACGAAGGGGATGATGGAAGCTTAGAGGGTGAACCTCAGGATTATCGAGCATCCGGCGCGTTGAAGGCAGAACAAAGGAACCACGAGTGCATGTGTAATTTTCCTTTTGGACTAGTCAAGTAGTATACCGTAAAGATATCACCATAAGCTTCTACTCACCAAATTAATAACCGGTAAACACAATAATTTTTTTACTATTAAACCAAATGTTCTGATGACGATGATGCTAATAAATCTTGGTCAAAATTCATCCAATCCAAAACATAATGTTCAAGTGAAGGTATTTTAACTCATAGACGTCATACGATAAAATTCTCTTTGTTATTAAGAAATGGGATACGATATAAATAAAGGCCGAATAACAGTTTGTTGGGTACGGTGGAAAAATACCAATTACAATGAATAAAATGTTGACCAAAACCATCGAATCAAAATTACTACCTTCAATTTTCCAAAAATTATCACAAGCCACCTTGAAATACACAACTTCACCGAATCAGCAAGGATTTAAGCTATCTAACTAACCCAGATTAGTTTCAGCCGAAAATAGGCGTTCCGGAGTTGTTTCACCGACTACCAAAGTCTGAACAAAATAAAGGGAAATAATAAATGCGGAAATAGACAAATGGTTATAAAGGGCGTTTTTATCCACGTATATATATATATATATATATATATATACATATATATATATATATATATATATATATATATATATATATATATATATATATATATATGAAAGGAAAGTTCCCTGTTAGTTAAATATATGTGTTTATTTCATATTTTCGACCAAACAAGAGTTTGTATTTCGTTTCAGAGATGAATGTAAGGATAAGGGATACTTCAGGATTGGAGATGTGAATGTTCCCGAACTTCTGAATGCCCATGAAGCAATATTGTCGGCTAAAGCACATAAGGCCTAAAGTGGATCCTGGGTAATATCGTTGAGGTAACAGGAAGAATACAATTGAGAGCCCAAAACGTCAAAAACGAAAATATTGTTTGAATAGGAAAATAGATAGAATGATTGCTTAACAATAGTAAACGACGAAATAATTGAATAAGTGCATGACTTTGTACAAATTGGCACAATACTTGCCATAGATGGTAGGAGCGAATAGAAGCCGTGAGTAAAAGATAAAAAATGCATGCATGTCTAGTAAAAATGGTAGCGAAGAACGATTTACTCCTCCTCACATTTATGTACTGAAGCGCAATAGGAAAAGCCTATATGTAAAAAAATACGGTAGGAATGATGAACTTGTTTGTACTAAAAATCAGAGAAATACCATGAAAAGTGAGTCAGTCATGGGTTGAGAGTTTGGTTAGAAGAGAAGGATTAGAGAAATGTACAATCCAGGCTATATCAGACAGAAACAATGGATGAGCATCGCATGTATCAGAAAAGATTGAATGGTTTGAGAGGAAAAGGTAGAAAGAGGAAGTTATGATTGATTGTAGTTGTAGGGTATATATACATGATTTCGATTAACGAAGGCTCGCAAAAGAGACGATATACGAATCTGAAAAGATTCCTACAGTATTTTTCATGTACGGTTTAGCATACTTACATGGTCGATATATGAAATTAGTGCTGTCGTAATAATTCATTAAGATTTCAAAGATATACGTGTAGATATGCTTCCAAAGCTAAGGTGTTCGTTAACCTTTGCGATTAAATGCGTATCCCGCAAAATTTAGAAATTTACAAAACATCAAAGAAATGCGTCTAAAAAATAAATGCCAATAAAAATATTTTGTGCCTTAGGTATTTACTTAATGTGTGTGGATCCGTCATCAAGGCTGTATAAAAAAGAATTATAAAGAAATAAAAGGTACCTATATTAGCACTATTCCTAACAATGCGTATGCCAGGAATGTTTTGGAGAACCAATGTTAAAAAACATTTATGGACTACAAGGGCCTGGAATCAATAATTAACTGACAGCGTAGGCTGTAATATTTAACACTTTCCTAAAAATACAAGACTTGAGTTTATATTACACGAAGACTATTGTGTGCTGATTTTTTTAATTCGGCGTAACGCGCTAAAACAAACCCCAAAAATCACGATGTTATGGAGCACCTATTTCGTATATTATCCTGTTATACTGAAACAACCCTACCTTAAGTAAGGTATTTATTCGAAAGTATTTGAAAATCACAGAATTTCAGAGTATTCTATCTTCGCTTCACACAAGCCGGTATTTGTTTGAAATTGATCCTTTGTAAGTTGTCTGATTTGTGGCCCCTCTAAAATACCAGCTTTAAGTTTTTCAATACTTATATGGGGCATCTTTAGTCTTAAGTAGCCGAAGCATGGTCCATCCTTGTCAAGAGCCTTTACAAATTGCTTCATTAGGCCTAGTTTAATATGTAGAGGCGGTAAGATGATTTTCTCTCTTTCAACTAAAGATTCAGCAATGATGTTTTCTTTCCCAACAACCAAGTTTTCTCTCTTAGGCCACTCCTTCTTAATCCAGTGGTTTTGTCTGTCCCTGCTATCCCAGAGGCACAAGAAACAAGGATATTTTGTGTAGCCACTTTTCTGCCCAAGAAAAAAGTTCATTTTTAAATCTATACAAATCACCCAGCGATGTTCCTGGTATTTTATCTTCTGTAAGACCAATGCTATTGTATCATATTCTTCTTTCATTTTAGTTGAATGAGCGATTGGTATTGCGCCAAACCTGTTACCATTGTAAAGAAGTACACATTTTAAACTACGCTTGGAGCTATCAATAAACAAACGCCAATCACTAGCATCATATTGTGATAGTAGTCCCATTTTTTCCAAAATACCCTTAACGTCTAAAGAAAATGTAAGATTGTCTTCTTGAGCAAAGAAGGGTAGCATATCCTTTTCCCTTGTGCGATAAAAACTTATTTATGTACCGGGTTGCAGTAAATTCTTTTCATGTAGTCTTGATGCTAGTAGTTCGGATACCTTATGAACTAATTTCGCCATCTTTTACCGAAGTCGATACAAACGATTTTTGTTTTTAATCTCATTGGCCTACAATATAGAAATATACATAAAACTTATTGACAGTTTATTGAAAATAAAAGGAACACCGCAGAGTGGTTATAAATTAGTACACTTATAGATTTATTTAACTTTGAAAATTATTTTCCGGAATATATCAAATATTAAAACAACTAATCGTAAGATGTGCGATATCTAAAAAAGTAGAGCTGTTAAATAAAAACGGATTTCATATTTCGATTCAGCTCTACAAATATAGTTAAAATCATCACAAAGATTCCCGGCACCAAAAAAGAATTTTTTTTGTAGGCCTGTGTTATCAGTGCAAAAAGAGCATTATTAGTCGTGGCGACAGCACATGATCAGCATATGACTGATCTTTAGGAATTTAAGGACTATTTTAGCATCATTCATTTTTGTACGGATTATTATGCACAGCATATTTCAATTTCGTAAGATGTAAGAATTAATTAATATTCTAGTATTAATTAATAGTGTGCCTTCTTCCACAAATAACATTCAGAAACAACACATAAGAGCAAATTCGTCAATTACCGCGAAATTTCAATTACAAAGATCGAGTATTTTTTTGTAAGTTAGATTTAGCCTCAACAGATTGCATTCGCTTTATTTAGTTCTACTTAATACACTACGAGCCAACACTAGGGTGTGTGGTAGGGGGCGACAGCCTTTAATGTCGATATTAAAATCCTTCACAGATTACACCTCATATGTTATTAATGGAATTTATATTCCGAATGATTAATTAAGCTAATCATCATTCCTTAAAAATATCCAGCGTGAAAAGTTTCAAGAAACTGCGGGAGACGGGGCAACAGTAACTTTTAACGGAGTCATCCGCTAACATGCATTTCAATGCAACAATTTCAGAGTGTAAAAATCATTCGCCTTGACCAGGATCCCGGTCAATGGGAATGATGATTTACACTCTGAAATTTTTTAAATGAAATCCAGCGTGAAGCTTTTATCCGTGATTGTGACGACATAAGAGATAACGGAGATAAAATATTAGCAGAATGTAATGATGAAGTTTTAAGACAAGATACTGCTAGAAATACCGATTCAAGAAAAGTGATTTGGAGAAAGTAGGAAGAGGAAAAAAAACAAAATAAGGGTTGAAATGTCATTTTCATCATAAGGCACGAAGTGGAACACATTTTAACAGCTTATACTGTCATTCCATCAGCATTCAAAAAGGGTTGGAAGAAACGTGTGAATGGCACTAATCATTCATTGCGTATCACTAAGGTCCCCAGGGTGGGTAGTTGATTTGGGTGCAAGTTCTGCTTCAAAGGCAAAGATTAGGTATCTACGAAATTCCGGTTTTCTTTGACTCTACACAATTTAATGGAGCGCGTTCACGACCATGTTTCGCCATCTTTTATTGCAATCATGTGCAGCACTTGAAAGGAATGGCGACACGTTATCGCTTTTTTGTATCACCTTGATCCTCTTAAAAGGGTAGACACGGACGCCAAGAGTGAGCTAAATGGGAGAAATTATTTTTGGTTGTGGTTTAAGGATAACTTTTGTTACGTTCTCCGAAGTACCGTAGTGTCAAGTTTCAGCGCCCATCATAAACCAATCTTTACCCAGTAGACTACTTCTGAAAAAATCTCACACTATGAGCACAAAAAGAATGTTAGGCGAAATGCATATACTGCAGGATGGAACAGTTTTCACATGGGAAATCATCTTTTTAGGAGTTATAGAAAAACAAAAGCTGAAAAATTAATCAAAATTGTCTACATTTTGAAAATAATACCCAGAAAAGTGAGCCAAGATTTTAGTTACCTTCGTAGATAACACAAAAACTAAACATATTAAATAAAATGGAGAATAGTTCAGCATAGAAAACCACCATGACATCGTACAAAATTCCTAACATGGTGATAAATCGCCATACAGCATTACCAAAAGAATTATAAATCAATTCATCCAACCATAATTTCCATAGCATTGATGACCGATTGTGCGGATAGAAGATAAATGTAGCATTAAGGTTTTAGTTTTAGTTGGCTGATCTCACAAAATTTTACGGTAACAAGAGGTTTTCTCATTTGTTTAACAGTTTCTACTTAAAGAATTCATTCATCTTATCAATGTTTCAACATTTATCATATACAAGTATACCCTGACAAACTTAATGAAAATAAACAAATGGAATAAGTTTTCCATTTATTATTAACCTGAATATTACACTCGAACTGCCAATGCACATTATACTTAGTATGCCTTGTGAATACAGACCGTAGAAGACAAAAAAATAACAAAAAATATTTGGAGGCAAAGTACGAGGGTAAGTTGAAAAGTTCTCGGAATGGAATGGAAAGAAACGACTGAAATCTCAGTGGATTTTTTTCAATGTAGTCTCCCCGTAAACCAATGCATTTTGTCCGATATTCCAATGACTTAAATTCCATCTCGAAAATTAGATTCAAGCCTGAAAAATACTCATCTGCTTCGGGATTTACTTCTTTGTTTGCAAATAATCTCCGTCCTCCGAGGAAAATGTTGAGCTTGGGGAAGAGATGGAAATCTGATGGAGCCAAATCAGGCGAATAAGACGGGTGCGATATCAATTCGTATCGTAGTTCACGTATTTTTGCCATGGCAACGACACTTGTGGATGAGCGTGGATTGATGAAAGATGACTCTTCCTTTTCCTGTAGTTGGTTCAGGAGATTAGCGTAGTATTGTCCAGTAATTGTTTGACCAGTGGGAAGATAATTTATCAGCAGATTCCCTTTCTCATCCCAGAAAACTGAAGCCATCACCTTGCCGGCCAACCTTATAGCTTTTCCTTTTTTGGTGGTGATAAAATCAACATGTTTCCACTGCTTTGACTGGTGTTTTATTTCTGCAGTATAGTAGTGGACTCACGATTTATCTGTGGTCACAAACCGGCGCAGAAAACCTTGTTGGTTGATCTTAAAACGGATAAACTTTGTTCGTAAAAATCCATTCTGATGTGTTTGTGATACTGCGTCAATAGTTGAGGCACCTATCTAGGAGATAATTTTCTCATATCCAATTCCACAGTCAAAATGTGATATGCCCGTTCAGATGACATCCCTACAGCTTCAGGGATTCCTCGCACTTCCATTTCGACGATCCTCCACGACCATTTTATGGACTTTTTCAATAATTTCTGGAGTAGTGGCGAATTTTGGCCAACCACTACGCAGATCATCATTTACACTCTCTCGACCAAACTTGAACTCGTTGTTCACTTGGCAACAGTTGAATATGAAAGAGCAGAGTCCGCCAGAGAGTTCCGAACGTCGGCATGAATTTCCTTTGCTTTCATACCTTTCTTTACGAAATATTTAATCACTGCTCGAATCTCAAGTTTTTCCACCTTAATAAATCAATAGACGGGAAAACAACAGAGAGGCGTCCGTTCCACAGATCCCTTCCCAGAGCTCTGACGCGTTACGTGTTCGGTAATGAAGAATTACATATTACTACACACATGCTTAATGCCCATTACTACAAACATACTACCAGCCGTTGCGCGGACGCCTGGCGGTGATTCCTAGAACCATTCAAAGGACCCTCTCAATTAATAAAGCATAAGTACGAATCAGGGTTTCATTTTACAATAAGGAATGCTTCTGATTTTATTTCACAAGTCTCCACTCTACGTTTAACTAGCACTTTTTCAAACCTATACTACAAAAGTTTGTTAAGTTTAACAACAAAGTTAAACTATTAAATAGAGTTGATTTCCAAAGCTAATATTCCCTTTCAATTCGGTGATGTATATTTCATTCTGTTCTAAACAAATTATCTAAAATAAATACGTGAGTAATCAAGACACATTTAATACTTTCTCTACATAAATGCTAGGGACCTGAAAGCAAAAACCGCATCGATAGAACGACATGAATCATAAAAGGCTACTTTACCAATCAGAATTAATCCAGAAATATTCTTTTGAAACTTTGAAATTTCATCATTTTCAACCGAGAAACTAATCAAGTTCCCAAGTTCCAACTTCATTCGTTTATGTCTTTCCCACACTATCCCTACGCCAAAACAGTCAAACACAGAAAACTTATCACCTCACATCAAACCGCCAACTCAATCAATTATCACGGGAATTGGCAACTCCTTCGGAACAGCCAACAAGTACAAACAAAATGTAAAAAGGAAACCGCATAAAACGTGAACTATTGATCTAAGCACGAGACCACTAACTAACCCCGATGTATTACTCTATAGTTTTAAATGGAACACGAAAAAATTAGAATTAATACGAAAGTAAATGAAACAAGGATAAATCTCCCCTTTGGGTAAAATGAAACGTTACTACCCTAAATTACTACAAGAAATAAAACGACAAGAAAGAAGACCATAATCGGGCTTCATGTGCTATCCTTGGTGTGAACTTTGCAATTCAATCATTAATCATGTAGCTAAAATTATCAAAAACATATTGTTAGTTACCATCTGAAGGGATCACCGACAGTGTTTAAGTGCCAAGACTAAAAATCTGCATACCAAACCGCTAAGGAGCAAAAATTGGACAAAAGAAGAGGATAATAAGGAGCACAATAATAATGGAGACGGTATTTACGAAGTGGAAGTGAGGCAGTATATAGAGAAATGGAATACCGTCAAAAGATAAAAAGAAGATTACTTGAAAAAGTTACAACTGAAAGAATGTTATGCAAAAATAGAAGACAACAGCTACGAAATTAAAGCGAAGTAAATTTTATATTTTTTCATATTTATGGTAGGGATTCAACATTAATAGCCAGTAATTGGGTAGCTATCCATTATTCTAAACAGATCCATATGAACAATTGATTGATATGTGATTTCAACCGGTATCTGAATTGCAGCTAGTCTCAAAGATGAGCACGCTGAACTTTGACCACTACTATGAAACACCAAATTAAGTAACGCAATCACGTACTTTTTTGCGAAATTTTGAGTCATAACATATTGCACACCGAAAAATAGAGAATATTTACAGGGAATCTTAAATAGTGACTAAAAGAAAGATTAATAATAAAATCTCAATAAATTCCCAAACATGAAATACAAGAAAAACTTGCTCCTTTCAATTATTCATCATGAAAATGTTTGCTACCTTAAGATATTAATCTTTAGGTTAAAAGGTTTGGAAAATAATAAAGGCAAAAAGACATAACTTTAGACATTTGTCTATCTTGCAAATGTTGGGTATACAATTATGAAGGATTACCGTGGTGGAACAATCAACCTAAATTTCGTGCAACGTCGAATAATATCCTTTTACGTAATTTTAATACAATTTTCCCTTGAATAACATGTTTAAAAAAACAAATACATAAAGAAAGTTAATTTGCTATAAGGTTTAAGAGTTACGCCAGTTATATAGCAAACTAATAACACATCTACAATATTTTCCAAATCTATGGCTGTAAATGCACAAACATTAGGCGGTCATCCCTATTGTCATCAGCAACAAACCTCGGTCTTTAATAAAAAGACTAATTATCGCAAAAGATTAAATCATAGATAAGTAAAATATCAGTAGCTTAGTTTTAATCGCATACATTTAAGAGAGACAGCAAGATAACCTATTCCTAAGATCTGATAACAAACTGCCTGCGTCTATCGAAATCTGTCATTTACTGCCTGTGCGCCAGCTTTTGGCCCGAGTGAAATAATATCAACCACAGAGCTAATTATCCTGCAGAACCAGACCCAACATTTTCATTGTGGTGATGTCATAACCTATCTTTTCCCAGCGCTTAATTCATAATACTATCACTCAAATGTTATCTAACTCGCTTTATAGCATGCCTAAACGCTGTGATGCAATCTAATATACGGCTATGATATCAGTTTTTCATGTCAGCAGCGGTAATGTGATGTAAGCGGATGGAAAGCGTAAGTGGGAGGGCGCGGAGACGCCCAAGGATGTGCTGCTCTCACCTTCCCTGCACTTCCAAACCAAACTCCCCTGTTCACCTCCTCTCGACACATCGCTCACCCTCTTCCCCTCCGACTCAGACACGAGCCCACGCATCAAAGAGAATCGATTCCAAGCAGCCTCACGCAGCGCGCACAGCCTCTCGCAAAACCCACCCACCCCTCCCACTCCACCCTCATCTCCTCGCGCCCCCTCGCCCTCTGGCGGAAAGTCAGCGAACCAGAGTGCTCGGCTGCTGACGTCACCAACGATTGGGGTGGGGCATGGACCAGGAGTGAAGGACCCAGAGAGAAAGGGAGAGAGAGATAAGAGGGTGTAAGGGGGGAGGGGATACCCTGCCGAGGGTGAAGAGAGAAGACGAGAAAAGGGACGTGGGGGGAGGTTATGCGAGGAAAGGGTGAGGGGAGGTACGGTTGCCGAAATGTGAGACTCAGACAAGAGAGGAAGGGAAGGGGAGAGAGGCTTTCTCTGGTTTTTCAATAATTTAGTTTACGCATCAATCAACTTCGAGAACTGCAGAAAAAAGGCTGAAAGGCTACGATTACGAACGACTGAGAATCCATATAACATTTTCGATGCAATTATCTACGTGATAATCTAAATCTCATGAATCAGAAGAACCATATATATATATATATATATATATATATATATATATATATATATATATATATATATATATATATATATATATATATATATATATATATATATATGCCGCATATGCCATATGCGACATTCAACGAAAATAATGCCCCAGTTTAACGGTTAATGATTCATACTTAACTTTGGTATTCTATAAGTAAATACTTTGAAGGTGTAATTTTCATTAGTATCAATGTTATCTAATACTCGACCGTCCGAAGGTACCGTAAGATCGTATCAGAAGTATACCTGTAGGGTAGATAATAACAGAAAACTACGGTGATTTCTTGAAAGCCACCGCACACCTTTTTGAAAAGCCTGCGTCACACAAAGAGTCTTACCTATATTTGTCCGACATTTATTGAAGCCAAGAGAGAGAAAAATAAACGTACAAAAGAAAAAAAGGGCAATTGAGGCGTGAACAAGAGTAGCATTACAAGAGAGAGGAAATAGATAAGGGGAAATCTGATCAAAGAGCTGAGCTAGTTTGAGGTATTGGTAGAAAGGTTATTAAAATGGCGAATGAAGAATAGAGTATTTTGAACATGGCTAAGGAGGAGGACCGAGAAACTAGCTAAGAACAGATGAGAGCAACGAAGAAGTGTATGATGTGCTTGGACATGAGGACAATGAAGGAAAGGGATAAATCGAAGAAAATGGAGCAAATGAAAAAGACATCATGCACATAGAGTAATGATATGTGAATTACAGTGACAGAAGAGAAAATACAATGCATGGGGAGGTAGAGAAAAAAAATAATGGACGACACGAGGGGCAGAAACTACAAGTTGCTGAAAAGGAAATATTGTTAGGAAAAAAGTGGTAGTTCTGAGATTTAGAATTAACGAGAAGTTATAATTTTCATAAAATTTACAAAAACGACCTCTAATGGATACTTTTCCACGATGTAAAGAGAAAAGGGTAAAAACCAAAGAGTGAGAAGGGCGTGAACCTTCGAAAGATGAACCCAGGTCAAGGCAAGGATGAGGAAGAGTCGGACAGAAGGGGATTGCGTCTGTGAGAGAGGCCTTAAATTCGCAAATAAAAGGGAGATAGGGGTAAATGGGAACGTGCAGAGTTACATAAGCCGAACGGTAGACATTGTGAACAAAATCTAGAGAGCTGAAAGGCGTATTCAGAGTTAAGAGAGTCCGTGAATGGATAACGAAGGAAAAAGAGAGAGCAAAGACTGGAATGGGTCAGCTTGAAGAAGAGGAGAGTATACGATACGGTAGAAATTTAAGCCTCTTATTTTGGCAGAAGTGTTGGCGAGCAACAAGGAAATCCTTTACCTTCAAAAACAAGGTTATCGCATATATCAAAAACGATGTGGGATAAGGCTGGAAGTAGACGACTTTCCAACTCGTCATTCTGTTTAATGCGACTGTTAGGGAAAACTTCGTTCGTGACGATACTCTTGATGATGCATAACATTTCCTCTATGCTCACCTGAACGATGCCATTCGAACGTCCGACGAATTTGTATCAGCCATAATTAAATACACAGGGACTAGGGATCAGTACTATATTCTCCGATTGCCCACAGACTTTACGGGGATTAACATCCAAAATTATCGTGAATAACAATGAAGCGAAGGGCTGTGTGTTGTTCACCGATGACTATGACACGCTCTGAGCCGCATTGATCCGAGTCCAAGAATTTGAAATAAGGTGTAATTTTGGTAGCAGAATTGGAATGCAAACGCACTAAAATAGGAAATTACAAGGATGTCATTTTATCTATAGAGTAAATGAAATACATAAAATGTTAGAGTCGCCGAGTTCTACTTTCTGCAACTACGTACGAGGCGTATTCTTAAAGTAAGTACCGTATGCTTATATTTAAATATTGGCGCTTCAGAACACAGTTTTGCTCCTGCAGCGCCATCTACTGATTCATTGAGAAGCTATAGCAGCATTTGTTTTGTTTCAGAAGGCGTTTGCTTGTCCGCGCATGCAAACAACAATGTCCGCGACAATCGTTACAGTTATGAGTGAAGGGAAGGTTAGACAATGGTGCTGTGATTTTAAAACTGGAAGAACAAATGTCCATGAAGAAGATCGAAGTGGTAGGCCCAGTATTCTGACCGATGAAATTGTTTCGCAAGTGGAACAAAAACTGCGATGTGATCGTCGATTGACAATTAATGGCCTGGCTGAACAATTTCCTCAAATTGGACGCTCTATTGTCTACAATATTGTTACGGAAAACCTCGGATACCACACATTGCGTGCAAGGTGGGTACCGACAATGCTCACCGACCACCACAAAGAGCAAAGAATGTCCAGTGGACGAGAGTTTTTGGGTCGTTGGGAACTCTTTAAACCACCCACCGTACAGTCCTGACCTTACACCCAGCGACTACTTCCTCTTCTTGCACTTAAAACAGTGGCTCGGTGGACAACGTTTCGAAACCGAAGAGGAACTCAGGAATGGCGTTGTCGATTGGTTCAACCCTCAGGCGGCGAGTTCCTATGCAGAGGGGTTAAAGAAGCTGGTGCAGCGGTACGAAAAATGCTTAGAAGTGAACGGCGATTATGTAGATAAGTGAAGTAGGTTTGTAGCTAACTAAAAGTGCCAATAAAATGTGTTTCATATGAGTATATTTTTTCCTGTGACCAAACAGGCCTTACTTTATGAACACGCCTCGTACTTCAGTTCAATCAAATCGCATCCGGCTTGCAAGTTCAAGTGAAACCAAGGTTGGAATTCGTAGAAAGGTATTCTTGAAATACAATTAGTGGGTAATCCAGCTCTACTTAAAAAATTTTAGAATGATGAAAAATTCACAGCGAAAAAGATTGAGCGTAGTGTACCCTACCAACCAGAACGACAAGGCCGAAGACGAACATGTGACGATCGCACACATATTACAGGAACACGAGAAAAAATAATATGGTCAAAATTAGGCTTCGAGAGACAGCCGGCCATAGAATGAATTAATCTTTACCTTTAATTTTGAAATGAGTATATCTGCTAAGTTGCGTCATTAATATGATAAGTTGAATAATATACGATGAAGGTCATCGTTAGAAGTAATCGTACATTTTAGATAAATCTCATCTTCAACATCCCTGGTTATCAACTTCATTACTGTCTTCTTTATTAGTTTTAGGCTTACACTTATGAATATTTTTTCCGCTTGTAGATATCAGTATAATCTTCTGATTATAATACTTCATATATAAGATTAATAACACTGCCGCTTTGGAAATTAAAGGGACTGCGGTGACTGATCATAAAACTCTCGGCTTTTGATAGTCGTCGAAAGGATTTATTTTAGCATTTCTCGAAGAATTTTGGCACTCTAACCCCATAAACAACCTTAATCTTGGCTTACGGTGATAGTCATTGAGCTTTAAATTTTTCGCCTTCAAATTTTTATAGTACTTTTCTTTAGCAAAATAGCCATAAAAATTATGGAATGTGTTTTAAAAATTAAAGGCAAAGAAAAAGTAATAGGTAACAATGAGTCATACCGCGCTATATATTATCTATCAGCTATTTTATAAATAGCTTAGTGTCGCACCGGTGGCAGCGATTACCGATACCTGAAATAATAAAAAATTCCTTAACCCCCAAGTACCAATCCCCGCAGTGTTGAGCAGATTTGCCAATTCAAATGGGACCTTTTTGAATTTTCCCCCTCTTCCTCTTACAGCCTGGATCTCCGCATCTAGCGACTTGGTCTTCCTTCACCTAAAGAAGTTTTATAGTTCTTTCACTATTCTTTGAGGTTTGGTTCTTAATGCTTTTTTCCCAACGGTGGAATTGGAAATCGGCAGTGTTAAACAAGCTGAAATCGCAAATGGGAAAATTTTATGAAACGGTTAAAATACGGTTGTTCCGAAGAAACAGAAATGCTTTGAAAACAGGGTGGCTAAGTATAAAAATAAGTGTGCATAAATAATTAAAAAAACGGCAGTATATTTTTTCTTCCCTCGCATCGCTTTTTCAATTACCTAACGGTCCTAACACGTCTCGATTTTGAAAATTGAAGAAAAACGCAATGGTAACATATTTGTATAAAAAAATGATCCATAGCATTTTCTTTGTTCATTTAATTCGTATTCACTCTTCATGGCAAAAAAGTAGACCTCAATCGTGATGAGCTGCACGATTCAGTGAAAAAGTATTTCGGGAAAAAATTTCATGGTTGACATAATTTGGGCCAGACATTTTGGAGTTATAAGGGCAAATACATAGGCTCTAATGAGTCTCTATAATTAGTTTGACATTGTTAAATTTAAATACAGGGCATTCAAATGAAAGAAAAATCATAAATACTTATGAATTGACTATTTCTTCAAGAAATTACAGGCAAAATGATCCAAGCAACACAGAAAACTAGATACTAATGACGGATAAAACGTGAACTTATCGTTTAAAAAAGCTGAGCGGTATTGTCAATTAAATTTTAGTAGATGCACTATACGTCTACTATAGCTTTGCGAATTCATGATATAAGTTCTAAATATAACTCAAAAGCACCGAGGTTATAAGAAATATTCCTTTCCATGCACAGAAAGACGTGTCCAGTACGAAATTAGCACAATTGAATCGCGTAGTATTGATCGCTACACTTAGTAACAATTTCCTCTTCCATTGACAAAAACTACAATTTTTAAGTACTTGTTTGACCATGCGTCAAATTATTCAAGAAATATTACATAACTTACACTCAAGAAAACCGCGTCACCTATATGAAACAAAGAAACGTATTTTGGTACATTGCGCTGTTTTCTCTGTGCATTTAATTTCGAATTACTCTTGAGAGTGCAATAACCTATAGCCAATTAAATTCTAAAATGAAATTGGTAATATAACTGCATAGATTAATCGTCGGCGATATTGTACAACTCTTCAGGTGGAAGCTTGGATTATCCAATTAACAAGCACACTGCTTATACTTTAGAGTGTCCCAAACTCGCAGGTGTTACACAAGTTGAGTACCACTCAACAAAGAGTAGTTTGGAATTCAAGAGTCATCTAAATTGCACGAGGTGACAATAGAAGCCCCCGTCTCCACCTAAAGTTTCCGCTGTTTGCAAGCGATTCTGTATTAATGCAGGTCATTACACTTAACTAAACCAATTATCGTAATGGCTTAAGAATGTAATCGTTTCCTGAAAAACGGATCTTGTGTCTATCAATTTTCCTCTGAAGTATTTTTGTTATTGGCAGAAAAAATTGTTCTTGAATTGGAAACCGTTTTTTCCTGAATGTATGATTTGGTTTAGTTATACTATATTTGGGTTTAACTATCATGATTTAATGAACACTAAGTAGTTTGTGAACGAACACCTGACGCCAAAATCATTAGGCATTAATGTGATACATTTTCTTGAATTTCTATGCAAAAACTATTAGTTTAATTTAAGAAACTCTAAGATTCGTTTTATGTATTCAGTAATCTAAGTCATCAAAAAGAAAAATGAACTGAGAAGCTGAACAAAAATACATTGAGACGTAGCCATTTCTAGTTATGAAATGCCGTTAACAATAATCTGCCACAAACGGTAATAGGAAGGTGCCCACTTTCAAGTGACGATATATTCGCACCTCAATAAAAACACAAACAGTTGCTTGTATTCTCTCGTAAAAAAATCTATGAAATGAAATAAAATAAAAAGCATGATCCCCGCCCGTTGATACGCGGACGTATGTGTAGGCAAAGATTATTAGGAAAAGAGATAAGGAACTCGGAAGATGGATCTCATTCGACGCGGAGGAAGGAAATGGGGAGTAAATCGATTTGAACGATGAAACAGACGACGCACCACAGGCCCGTGGCAGCAGCCGTGGATATCCGATATGAGACAATCACACGCTGGGGAATAAGAGAGGGATCGAAAAGTGGTTTGTATCACATCCTGTGTAATGTGCGTTCGATTTAACCCGGAAGAAGAGAGATAAAAGGAGAGTACGCGGTATATTTTCTTCTAGTAGTTGGGGGAGTGGGAAATTGAGCGTATAAGACATACACCCGAGATGTAGGATAAAATGAAACGTAGGTAAGACATATCTCAAATATTAAATATGACACTACTTACCGAATAGTTATCTTTAATTATACCAAATAAGGAAGTGAATGCAAAGAAAACATCTACTCAAGTTACCGGTACTGAATTACTATGATATATATATATATATATATATATATATATACCTATTTCTGTTTGAATGAATATTTGTGCGCCGTATGGCGGGATTTTCAAGTTTGAATATATATATATATATATATATATATATATATATATATATATATATATATATATATATATATATATTATATACACACACACACGAGAAGTAAAATAGATTACACGAAAAAGGGTACTCAGATTTTAGATTGTTTGAGCTTTCAGCCTTCTCTAAGGCCTTCTTCAAGTCAGACTCTCGTTGTTACCGTCGCCGAAACAGGCTCCTCAGTAGTAATTCTAAACACCAATTATTACATTTCCAAAGCCCTCGGTCATCTCAATGATACATCTACCTATATCACTCTCAACAGCAACCCGATACCAACTTTCCAAACAGAAATTCGGTATTTCCTCCTCCAATTTGGACCAGAAGAAGGCCTCACCTCCCAAGACATATCCCTACTCTCACCCCCCAACCCTAGAACACCCCAGTTTTATCTCCTTCCAAAAATGCACAGAACTAACATCTCCTGTCGCCCTATAGTTTCCAGTTTCAACTCTCCGACCAAAAGAATATTCGCATTCCTTGACCACTACCTACAACCTCTGGCCCCCCTTCACGAAAGACACATATTACTTCCTCCTCCGTTTAAATTCCATTCCTACCACTTCCAACCTACTTATAGCCACTATCGACGTTACTTCCCTCTATACCTCTATTTCCCATGCAGAAGGGTTATCCTCTCTCCAACATAATATTTCTCTACGCCCTCCACTCCAGAGCCCTTCGACCGAATTTCACCTCCATCTAGCCATTTTTGTCCTGATTAAAAAAGTATTTTCCTCTCAAAATTGTTCCGTTTTACAACCCAAAGACACAGAGATGGGAACGGGGATGGTGTCACCATACGCCAATCTCTTCATGGGCCACCTGGAAGAGACTTTTCTTTAACAGCAACCTCTCCCGCGTCTTTTTTGGGTTCTCTAGATAGACGATATTTTATTCTCTGGACACACAGCTCTGAGTCCCTCAATAATTTCTTTTCGGCCTTAAATTCTTTTCTTTCAGTTAAATTCACTTCTTCCATTTCAGACTCAACTATCACTTTTCTTGACAGACATCTCACTTCACAATAACAACATTAATACTTTAGTGCATATCAAAGCCACCAACCATCAGAAATACCTATACTTCACCAGCTTTCACCCTTCTCATACCAAACGCTCAATTCCAAACTCACTCTCTATCCGCCGACACCAGATTTGCAACACCACAGTCACCCTAAACAATTACATCCACAACCTACTCCATGAACTCCACAAACGCGGTTAACCAGAAAAGCTCCGACAAAATAAAATTCACCGCTCCACCAGACCTCACATACCACAGAAAAACAACCCCACATCTGACGCAGAACTCAATCTTTACACCACCTATTTTCCCGGATCCCACAGACGAAAAGACTTTATTAAAGAACTGAATTCTATTTTATAATACAATAACGCTACCTCATCCTTACTGCCCCAATGCCCCTCTCTCGCATACATACGACCCGCCGTTCTCATAAACCTTCTGAGATCTGCTAACCCCTTGGCGCCCCGCCCTGACAAATTTCCTCATATTTTCTCTACTTGCAAACGCCTCTGATGTAAAACATGCCTGCTTATTAGATCTGCTCCCCTCTCCCCACATCCCCTCATTGTCCCTTCACCCCGTTCCCACGATAATTGCCTCTCGAAAAACTTTATTTATCTTTTTCCATACAAACAATGCACTTCATTTTACATAGGCGAATGCATTACCCCCTTATCCATTCGAACGAACAATCACCGCTACTCCTGTAATTCTGCCTCACTCTCATCTCTTCCTATCCCTTCACACGCGAATTCCCACTACCTTTCCTTGGAACAGTGCTTTTCCCTCACCATTTTAGAATTCCTACCCGTTTCAGCCACCAATATAGAGGTATATCCAAATATACACTTGACTTCTGATCTTTTAAAATTCCCACCCTTATCCGCCATATTTAAATCCCTTTCCAGTAAGTATCCGCCAAAGGCTTTCCAGTCTGACCTAAAGAAGGCCGAAAGCTTAAACAATCTACAAAGTGAGTGTCCTCTCACGTGTTATCTATTTTATTTGTGTTCTGTGGCGCCGTCCAAATGATACATTGCTCTTGTGAATGATTTTACATCATTGAGATATCTATAAATATATACAGTATAAATCTTTACATCATAATTTTTTTTCTAAAAAATGTTAAACAAAACGAAAAGAAGAACTCACTTCAAAGTGTCAAGCCAGCTTCATCAGGGTAGGAGGAATCGTTTTGGCTAATCTTATTTAAAAACATATTTTCATTTAACTATATATATACATAGTTAAGAGAATATTATGTATATATATATATATACACACAAACACACATCCCACCGTTTCTGTATTCGGCATTTATCTGTGCTCTTATCCCTTTTCCTGACATCTATGATTATGTATGTGTGTCGCATATGTCTTATAAACGAGTACGTGAAGGAAAGGAAAGTCTCACGGATGAGAGTAATAGTGTACACAAAGAAGCGAGATAGTGCAAGCGAACAAAAAACAGAGAAACAGACACAAATGAAACTCAAACGCATTCCAAATTTTCGGTGGCCAAACCACCTTCCTTAAGGGAGAGAAGGAACTCGCCAGCGCCATCCCGCTTCTTCGTTTACAAATATATGTATATATTAAAAAAGACGTAAAACAGAAAATGTATCATGGATGGAGGGAATTGACATTAAATAGAGGCGAATGGAGGGCTGCAATAAACCAACCCTAGGATTGAAATACTGATGATGATACACACATAGAGTTAAAAGGTAAAGGGATAGGAACACATCTAAATGCTGAACACAGGAGGGGTGGAGAATCTGTCTACGTCCTTTACATGTGTTCCTGTCCCTTTCTTTAATTCTATTTCCATGTAAATGAATATTTTTTCGCCGTATGGCGGAATTACGTGTTTGAACATGCGCTAGCAATACTATATTTTCCAAAACTAAAGCTAACCTTATTAGACTCATGGAAGATTTTTAAATGAGTTAAGTGAACATAAATCACTTTTATTTATTTAAATTAGCACTACTCAAAATAACTGAACCACTAAATGTTGTCAAAAGCGGAGAAGGAATGATCAACAGGAACTTTGCAATTAATAGAGAAAAAAGGGAAATCCAGAAGGGTATATAAAATAATAATACTAAATGAAACCTTTCGGTATAAATGTGTTTACGGTAGTACTCGAATTAAAGCACGATCCTACTTGCCACGACAAAGTAATCCAGTTTAATGGTATAAGTTTCGGCTTATACCCACACTTTTTATTCAAACAATTATTTTGGAAGGTGCCACTTAAAGCCATTCAGTACGTCTAACTTTGAATCTAGGTTTTCCACTGCAACCCGAACGTGAACGTGTTTTCGGGTCAATGTGTAAAAATCCAACAATATAATCGTATTCTATCCCGCGAAACTACGATCCTTTGGTTGACTACAGTAGTTGCTTCACTTTTCGCAAATATCTGAAGTTGGAACGAGGAAGTTTAGCTCGATAGAAAAGTGTGCACATTTCACTAAGTGATTGTGCATGAGGAAAATAGGCAAATTAGTGTTTCGAGACAACGGCTATGTCGTACGCGAATCGCGCCCAGTCCCTTACTATACGTTTCTCGTTACGATGGTGCGAATGGAAAAAATAGGTGTGTGGCCAGACTGTTTCATCGAAGCATTAATGAGAAATTTGGATCTAACGGTGATATTACGGAAAAAAGTAAGAACCTAAATACGATAGAATGATTCTAGTTTGGTCGGATGCACGCCAAAGGAGCATTTGGTCTTTTTCATTTCCACGGCTGGATACGCTGATCGGATTACCACTCGAATTGCAGGGAAGAGGGAGGGATCACGTCCTATCACGAACGTGTTTTGCGAAATAATCATAATCCCGGTAGCGCTCCCACTGGTGTTCGAATACACGACGCCCGTTACCCAGCGAATGCTTGGAGCTTAGAAGGAGGTATTTTGCAGACGCAAAATCATTCTTTTACTCTTTGCCCTAATCATAGGGGAACTACACAGATCCGTTGAGTCAACTTTTTCATTTTTAGTTGCGTCTTCGCGTGATAAAAACGCCCATTGGTTTTTGTTTCTCAGTCCCTTTTTAAGTAATAACTCTCTTGAAAAAGATAGGCAGAGATGGGGGTGTGAGGTAAAAATTTGAATGAAATTTTCGGTTGATTACTGATAAATTATCCTGAGGGATTTTTTAAAATTCTGGAAGTTCTCTCATCTTTAGTGGAGCAAGGTGCCTTGAAAATATCGATTTTTGAAGGCGTCGTCAAGGATAAGCTAAATGGTCTCATGGCCGAAATGGTACCCTTTCCTTGAAATTCGTTTGTTACATGTTACATTACATTTATACAAGAATATAAACAAGCTTTTTAATCAAAATAATGAAAGGACTAAATTATGTTTACACAATAACCTAACGCATTTATAGATACAGCATACGTCACTGCAAATTCTGGCTATAAGTCCATTAATAAGGCATCAAATTGCAGCACGTAGTTAGGTTCATTGCGATTTAATGAATACTGAGTGAACTGCTGCTTACATCATAATTAACTAAAGAGATGTAAGTTAGCGATACTGAGATCATTATGTGTATTAATTGCGTTCATAATTGTAAAGATAATCTTTCATTACGTTATCATATGTTGAAACAGGTGTTGGCCTATGTAAAACCTGAAGATAAAGTCATTAGGTTGTAAATTACACTGCATCAGTGCTAATGCTGCCGTCATTACAACATAGTTCTAAATTGAGGGAATATCTATTTTATTTTAATGTATAAACGGGATGGAATGCTGGAAATCAAATTCATAATCCTTCATTCTTTAGTACAAGGTCATTTCTTCTTATGATAAGGCCTGAATAGTGGAATTTTATTTTTGCTTTATCACATGCGTTATTAAAAATATTCAAGTATCCTCCCACACTCACCATATTACCATCTAAATCTTCTCAAAACTTTCAGAGTTTTTAAGGGAAGTTTTTTGCATTTTTTCGTAGACATTTGCAGATTTTTTGCAATATTGCCACCTGAGGATGACGTTCTACGGAGGTGAGGTAGGTCCCATCAAAGTCACATTAAGAATCATCTATCAAACGAAAGACTAAATAAAATTCTAAGAAGCATAAGGAAACTATTTCTAGGTCACAAGATGGTCAAGAAATAAAACTATAAATTTATTATTGACATACACTATATTGAAACTAAAACCCAAAATACATGGGCAACAATAAAAGTAATCCAAAAAGTACATCTACATCTACATAAATACCCTGCGAGCCACCAAAAAGGTGTGTGGTAGTAAGTGAGAAAGTGATAGTAAGGTGAGAAAGTAAGATCAGCATAAAACGTCATTAAACGTCTTCATCATCATCAACTGAAAGACCTTCCTTGAGTTATCACCATGTTCCCGAATTTTTTAATGCCAAAAAATGATTTTCCTAAGACACCGAGTTTTCTATATTACCCGACACCCTGAATACTGCATATATCAAAGCGTTCAAAATAGTTCAAACCTACATATCTCAGCCACGCATATTTATCCTTGACGTCCTTCGATTCAAGCCAGTATAATGTTTCACCCTTATTATTTTCAAATATAGAAACTTATGGGACCAATAAACAATAAAAAATTTATAAACCCGGCTTCCTTAAAAAAAATCCTCGTTCAATCGCCTCACCACAGCACCGCATTATGATTTAAGGATTCCCGAGGTCATAGATAAGGTAACATTTTTGGGAGAAAGGTATCCAAAATATTTTCGTTAATAGATACTGACTCTCAAACTTTAAATAAATGCCAGTAAATTTATCTTTTATGAATAATAAACCTCTTGGTAAAAATATAACAAAATAATTAGCAAAAACACTCAGCAATTAGAATGATAGGAAAGAAAGAATAATAATTAGTTTTGACGAGCTAGAACTTTTCATTGAAATAATTTCCTCTAAAAGACAGAGAGCAGCAAACGGTAGACCACCATTATTTACAGAGTGGTTGACCAAATACTCTACATTCAATTACAATTACTTCTTGGTACTTGGAAACCTACCATCAACGGTCTCGTTGGCCTTGACCCCTTGCCTCTGGCTACGGCCTCTAACCTCTTAATGTCTTGCCGCCACCCTCTTTGCCTGAATAACCCGAGACGACGCCCTAGTTCGCCGCTTCGACGCCGTACTCGCCAGCCCGCGATTCAACCACCAACACTTCTCACCCCATACCCACCAAAGAGGGCCCACAAATGGATCTCACCCGCACACTCACACACACACATGCCCACCAATTCCATCCATCACCCGATGGACGGGAGCACCTTGTGAAGGTCGAACCACGGCATCAAAGATCTGAGTTCCCCCTCTCTCCCACCAGAGTTCCACGTGGACACATTTGAGGAAGAACAAGTCACATGAGAGACTCAGTTAATGGGAGTCTGCGTCACGCCGCATGAGATGCGAGAGTTCAAATCCAAACGCAATAAGCACCCATGGTTAAATCTTCCTCCATTTCTCTCATTAGCCACCTTTGACGTTGAAAGAGTAAGAGAACAAATTGCAATGCTTTTAATCAATTTTCAGTTCGAAGAAACACGGAAACTCGGAGATCACGTCGCCAACTTTTCGTCAAGTCAAACCGTATAACTTGGCAATTAACTAGAACCTAGAGTTGATGCTTCAGTATTTAAATGAAGGCGCACAGATTAGAATTAGCTTAGACTTTGACATCACGACACAGAGATTAATACTTAGAAGTTTAAGATACCTCCAGCCATGCATTTAACATCTTAAACGAAATTTTCTAGTCTTCAATGACGATAAATATAGCCAACGAAACAAAAAATACCTTCGACGCGAAAACCAAGTGCAAAATTTATAACGAATCTCTGACTGACGGATAATTGAGTGATTTATTAATAGAATAATTCATTTTGACAAAAATAATTTTAAAATTATAGCTTAAGTTATGGCAAATTTCCTTGGTAGTAATAAAAAAATGATTACACTAGATGAAATTAGCTTAAATTTTACTATATTTTTTCGTTACATTTTACGTAACGGTTCAAATTATGCGTTTAAGATGCATTTTACAAAGATATTTTTCATCTTTTGAGGAAGTCAAAAAGTTTCTGCAAAGCGTTACCTACAACTCTACCCGACATTAGAAGTGATTAAAAAATTTTAATCTAGAAAAATACTAATTGCACCTAAAAAATTATCATTGACGCCGAATTTACTGCCAATTATCATGACTTTGTAGCTATTAACTAAAACTCTTAAAAGATAAAACTTTTATGCAGACATACGGAAATAAGGAAAATGCGCACGAAGCAAATGTTATAAATATTTAAAATACGAAATCTGATAGTTACCAGCTATATACAATTAAACTAGCGTAGTTTGGACATGTATGCACCGAGTATCTCTACATCTACCTCTATCGGAAACCAAGAATTATCAGAACTCAAATTGTAATTTTGGATTTCCTTTTCGAATTACAGTAAAAACAAAATATGAAATAATTATGCTAATGCGTAAGAGCAATCTACGGAAAATTACGAGAGTTATAAAAAAGAAAACTTAATATAATCCAAAAAAATATTAATCCTGAATATTTGTATATTTACAGCAAATTCTACAATATAACATACGAAAATTTTTATTTTAAAAATTTTTAACAAATTAAATTGCATCTTTCGTCAAGTTCACTACATTACTGGCTATGTAAGTTTGAATGTCATCAAAATAGTGTATTTTGTAAAGGTTGAGAGTATTTTAAGATATGGTGTAACCACCTGGTGATTCACTGCTTCTACAAAAATTAACATACTAAAAAGTAAACAGCAAAAAATACTAGAGAAAATGTCTGAAGCTAGATCGAAAAATACAAGTATCCTAGTTGGAATAAATATCTTTCAAAACTTAGGAATTCTTCCTGGGCACAGGCGGCATAATCATCATAATAGGAAACTATTTTTATGACAAATATATAACGCTTGATTTAAATAAAAAGGAATTACCAGTAAGGGAATTCATTAAGCATATAACAAAAATAACTTTTATAAATCAATGTAGAAAAATATTGGAGGATGCTGTACCTCTATTTTTTAGTGATATACCTAAATATTTAAGAATATTACAGTCCGTAAATGCTGTGAAAGGGAGCGTAAAAGACTGGGTATTATAGAGAATGGATTACGGCATGGAAAAAGACGTGACACATAGCTTTAAAATTGCAACACTTTAAGCTGTCATTTTTGTTTATGTGGCAGCTGCTATCAAGCCAGAACTGACTGGCTTATCAGGACCAGATAGAGTATTCCATTTTACATTTTTGATTTATAGTATTATAGTATAGTATTTTATATTATGGAGATCATATCACCATGATATATGATAAAAATTGTCTGTAATTGTATGTTGTATTGATTGTCTTAATTCTTTATATATCATATATGATGAAGATTATACAACAATTGTAATAAAAAAGGAGATTATGTATAGACATCACGGTTTTCATTACTTTAATCCTCCAGGCATTACTCTTTTGAGCTCCGTCAAATTCTTTCCCATTTTCAGTACTCGGAGAAAAACTGGAGGGATTCTCCGTTCACCTGAAGACGTTTTGGCCCTCAAGCACACAGCACGAAAATCCATTCCGATCGGCCGTAAAATCACTTAAATACGGTGCGCATTTTATCAGTGAAGAAATAAAAAACATAATACCGAACCTCCGGTAATATAATTTTAGACGCCAATAAAAAAGCAAATAAACGAAAAATCAAATGATGAAAACGGAGGAATTCCAATACGGCGCGTTCCTACCAATGTTATTTTTTTACAGCTCAAATGAACTGAAATATGAGCAGACGTAAAAGTGCATTAGTAGTAGCTCATCTGGAAAGCATAGAACTTAAAAGGGAGCGTCGGGGAAGGAGTAACGTGTACGTGCTTTCTGAATCTGCACTTCACGTCGCATTTTTCATCTCCCCGACTCGATTTACTTGAATTTAAAAAAAATAACCTGATGGCAACGCGTTTCTATTCTCATAAATAGGATTTTACTTGATTAATTAAAACGAAGAGACGATTCGGAATACCTCTCGACTAGGCTACCTTCCCAGCACGAAGCATCCGAGAGAGCTTCTGCGCCCCCACCTCGCCCTTCTAACCCTCCCTCGCAACACGCACGCCCCCACTCCACCTCTTTCCCACCCCTCACTCCCCCCCACGCCGCCCCCACTCCGTCCCGCAACCTTCCCCTCTGGGCCTTGCCCCACCCTCGACTCCGATCCTCCTTCGACCCACTCAGAGGACACCGACCTGACCCAACCCTCCAAGTGCGAGGGGAAGGACCTCCCGCGGAGCTCCGCGCTGCCTGCCTCCCTCCATCCCGCCCGACTACCCTCCCCTCTTCCCGCCCTGCCCCCCCCCTCCACACTTCCCGAGCATCCAGGAGGAGTCCCTACGTCCTTCCCGACTCCTACGCATCGCTACGAAGGACGCCCATCAAAAAGCGACCGAGTTTCTCTATCTCTCACGGGTAGGAGGAGGAAGAGTCATTCCTCCCATATCGTCGCTCTCGCACCACCTCCCCCGCCTCCCCACTCTATTCCGACCCCGCACGCATGCAAACTCCCTCTCTATGATTCAAGCGCTCTCCTCCTCCCCTTATCCTCTCTTTCTGCCCTCCTCTCTTCTCTTCGCCCGTCTCCCTCGTCCGCCACAGAAATCCCAACTTCGTCGACGTAAACTCACGTCTCACAACCCTTCCATTCGGTGGTGCCTTGCTAATTGGACGATCTGTCGTCCCTTCACCTCGTTCGGTTTCATTTATTTTATTATTGTACGTTTTTTCGTTATTTCAAGTTTAAGAGCGTTTTTTTTGTTCGGGAGGTGTGTTGATGCGGGGAAAAATTCTCCACCCCGGCGCGAATTCTTATTCGCACTGCTGCCACTGCTATCGATTTTTCGATGGTCGACGCGCGTGAGACACTCAGGAGTGTTTTTGTCTTTTTTTTACTTCTTTTGTTTTATATCTCCACATTCGCCCATTCTGCGTTGCGCACTCTGTTGATTCGATGGGAGAGGTGAATGGTGCCTCATTCTGGTGGGGTGAGCGATGGTGCTTTCGTGGCTGCGACAGCAAAACGAGAGAGGAGGAGCCGTCTCTCATTTCGCTACGTCTGCTGCGTCCAAATTTTGTTGTAATCTCCATTCCATCACGGCTGACTTATCATTTCTCCACGCTTGGAAACCGCAGCAAATGAGATTGCTTCCTTGGTGACATAATTCTGGGAAATACTTCATTATTTACCGACACGGTGATCACTGGAGAAAATCGCTACAAGGCGTTGATAAAATATTTTCAGTTAGGCATTTACGGGTGCCTCCATGCGAGTGGTATCCCCACTCGTTTATACTACACAATACCCATTATATAAATGGAGACGAATCTAATTAATTTTGAGCCAGAAATATTTTGGATGGGCAAACGATTTTTACCTAAATGTCTCTTAGTTTTCAACTATCATACAATGTAGTCACAGTCACAATTCTGATAAAATAAGTTAGGAGGAATATAAAATGGGGGATCCAGCAACATAAATGGAAAAAAACTTTCCGAATACACTAAATTCTAGAGTCTAAAATTACTCAAAGAGAAGTAATATTAGGCTGAAATAAAATGGATTTTATTGTTCGGGTACCGAGTATACCAAGTACATCAAGGCATATAGGTTTGTTGAGAGAAATCCTACGGAGGCAGGAAAAATGGATAAAAGGCGTATTGAGCGGTAGTGGAATGTTGAAGAAGGTAATAGAGGGGAGAATGTTGGGCAAGCGAGGAAAGGGCAGGAACAGGACAGCGATGTTGGACGGGATGAAGGGAGGAAAGAAGTACACAGAGATGAAGAGGGACCTGATGTAGAGTAGGTTGCTGGATTGGGTTTTTTTTGGAGTTACAAATAATATTTATTTGATAGTTGTGTCCATCCAAAAACCTACCTTAACCAGTAGATTACCTAATAAAAAAAATCAAGTTATAAGGCCAGAAAAGTCAAATAAATCTCCAAGATAAGGTATTTTCTGGTCTGAGGCATTGAAATAATTCGTAATTAATTCCGAAATAACCATATTCCGCCTATACGTAAATTATTGATTTTGAAGATCAAATTTGGTGCCACTCATGAACTCGTGTTGAATATTTTTTCGGGTGCGAATCAAGAGTTACTACACACAAATCGCAGTATTTAAGATTGAGGTTAGTTTGGATGGGCGTGATAAATCTCACTTTGAATGAAACCGTTAAGCGTTTTAAATGCACACCCTCAGGGAAGGGAAGTTTCTCTCCCCTTGCCACCGGCGCTTTCCCACGAAGTTCTAGAATCCAGAAAATCACACCGCCTGCTATTATACAATTATTTAGTCACGCGCGAAAATTAAAAGGTGCCTTCTGTGACTCCACCCATATCAATTACGTTGTCCCGCCAGACTACTGGTGGATATAATTGATGCAATAGAATCTTTTCATAATCATTAACAAGCAATATGAGCAGTAATTATTAATTTTTCAAGCGGAAAAAATATCGATTTCTCAAGCAGCGGAACTGATTAATCGTTGAATTCAATTACTGTTATAGTGAGACCTTCATGATAAATCTCCAAAATAATTCATTTTTAAATATTCGCACAAATATTGATAAATATGATAAACATGTTAACTGAATTATCCTACGATTTCAAAATACGACTGTCATACTACTTGCATGTACCTCTTTCGGAAGATTCTAAACCTGCCCTTGACCTAGGCATTTGTGTTTATTTATTTATTTATTATCGACTTAATTTGGCGAGGTTGAGACTAAATAGTCCCTTCTTCCACCTGACCCTTACATTACATACATTACTGAGAAGACAATTACATACAGCCAAGCCCTGGATGGAGAAAAATCCACCCAGACGGGAATCGAACCCGTGACCTCTCAGTTGGTAGACGAGGACGTTACCCCGCCGCCACCGGGGCCGACAAGGCTGTTGGTGGTGAGCGTCGATTATAAGAAAACTCTGTATATATGTAATATATATAATACATGTATATAATATATATAATACATATACATATATATATATTATACTATATGTATAAGGTTCGATTCCCGGGCAAGGCACTTTGGGCACCTTCAGCTCCACCTAAGCTAGTTGATTTTTCGGGAACCAGATCTTCCTGGGAAACCATAATCGGCACAGGGGAACTGGCCCCCCCTACCCTGATGTGTGAATATTCACACGCCGCCGGGCTTGGTACACGGGTGAGCTCTACCATCACCTACGTGTACTAAACCATTCTACATATACATATATATATATATATATATATATATATATAAAATGTTAGTTCTTAGTTAGTTATATACACACAAAATGTTAGCGTTCTAACTGATGGGTACTAAAAAACGTACAACTAATTTCTATTTGGGATGAAGAGATTCGGAATCACCAAGCAGACTCCATCAGAAAAATGGAGAAAACTTCTTAATCTTAAGACTGCTGCACGTCTGTAGCACTTATTTCACATTATTAAAATTTTCCCGTGATTATGCATAAACCAGTTCGATTTCTGTCCAAACGGAGTATCTTTTGAACTTAAGGGAAGCCAAATGTTCACTTAGTTTCTCACATAAAACATTTCCTGAAAGAGTTAGAATTAAAAATCAGATTATGAAAGTCATTCGTAATTCACGGATTTGGAGATGGTCAGGACATGCAAGAAATTAATGTAGAAATAACTTAAGTACCTCTTCCAATAAGATATATATTTTTACTACGATATGCATTACAGAGTTAGGAACTCGTTAGTCTAGTTACCCAACATGCAAATTGAAAGCATGGCAGGTACTGTCACAATGAATGCTTATTAATTGGACCTTTAACTAGATATAAAAATTAAGTACTTTAGATGAAATTTCCTTCCTTCGCACGAAAGTTCTTTTGTCAACTATGAATCACCACAGCCTTTTCGCATCTCCAGTCATGCTCCACTCGCGAGATCGTTTCCATTTTCACTCGCTTTCAGGTTTCTCCTCATTCTCATTTATCTCCACATCCCTGTTACCACTTCCGCCCCCATACCGACCGGCTTACTCACCTTACGTCTCTATTTTCCCTCCACGTCGATTTCGCATTCCATGAATGCCTCTAACCTTGCCAGCCCAACACTTCCATTCAGACCGTTTCGCACGTATCAAACTCAAAATTCTTATACCTAACAGTATAAAAAAAGCGATAGGAGCATTTGCACAGAACCGGAATCTCTTCCTTTTTCTCTTACGCTTCGCTCTCTGACCTCTCTTACAAATCTTTCCGTTTCAGCTATTCCCTATATCTCAATCCCACCGACGTTGAAAAGCACCCACTATTCTCCTCTAAGTATTTTCTTTCTCCGCTCAAATAAAATTTCCCCTTGGCTATCTCCGAAAAAGCCTTTATCATTCCGCATCCCAATCTACTGAGGGACAGGAGGAAGTGGTATTCTCAAAGGAATTGATGAAAGGGGAATATTAGGTAGTCCAGGTGGAAAGGGTAAATGCATGGATAGATGTCGTTTCATCGATGAAAAAATAGTGGATAAATTGTCTTATTATAGAATGAAAATTTTGTTTTCCTTTGAGGTAATATAGTGCTGTAAATATTTGGAAGGTGTAGGCTCTTATGAAGATATTTCACATTTTCCTATTTTTATCACTATTTACGGACTATAATCACTACAAGAAAATAGTTATTTTCTGACATTTTCAAAAAAAATTGAAGTAAAGAAACAAGTTTTACAATTTAGAGAGCACTTATTTAACGTCGAAAAGTTAAAATTAAAAGAAAATGGAGCAATACTAGGATGTTTGCGTATCTCACGGAAAGAGACCCGGAAGATGGCTCACGTTCTTGAAGCGTAAGTCATTTGGAATTCAATTCGATCACCACAATGACTGTATATCATGTATTTGACGTGCATAGAAATGTATTCCAACTAGTCGCTTTCCACCAAAATGATGCAATATGTACCATGACTGAAGTCCAAGGAGGGTGTTTGGAGGAAAAATTCATAATTTCTCAAAAATAAGTCTTTGCTCACTCTTGACCATTCACACTTTCTAGACATCACAAATTTTCCACCACGTTCGTGTTTTGAATTATATATATATATATATATATATATATATATATATATATATATATATATATATATATATATATATATATATATATATATATATATATATATATATATATAATCCCGGATATATATATCCCGGATAAGGAAATATATTTACATTTGTGATCTGCTCAAAACCGCCTTCCCCACCTTTCCTGTGTTGGTCTTTTATGTGTTTTCCTATCCCCTTTCCTTATATGTCTATTTCTATGTGCGAAAATAATATTTGTTCGCCGTATTGCGGGATTTTCAAGTTTGAATATATATATATATATATATATATATATATATATATATATATATATATATAATATACCTTCCACTAAATCTTTAAATTGAGATCATTATTACCACACACTTGACTATTATTCCCCCAACACAATGGGATCCCAAAAAAATTAATAAACTAGTAGCAGCTCAAATTTAAATCCTTTTAGCGATTATTTAAACCTCCCATGTCACGCACCTACCACTACGTTGCTCCTCTAGGCCCGACCTGGTACACATCTATCTCCCTCACCCTCCACCTCCAAAGTGAGAGGCGCAATATGCTAACAACCAATGAACACCTTCTCACCTCGGTTTTTCAACATGTCACCATTGATGACTAACATAGATTGCACAGTAGCGAGCTAAAGAGCAGCTATGGGAATTGAAATAAAACTTCAAATTCAGCCCTTGAACGTAGTCTTCCCCTAAACGGCATCACATCGCCAACATGGTTTAACTTCCGAAAAACCAGTATGTTAATTAACGTGTACAAAATTGCTTCCCTGAATGAGGTTTTGGGGTTTTAGGTCGTACCGAATGGGACTTACATCGTACCTAAGTGTAAACTATTGTAGAATACCTAAAAAAAGCGTACGTTTATAAAGTTCTAGCAGACTATTAATACAAGTGAGCTTTTTAAATTTATCGGCAAATGATGCAAAAAAAATTTTCTTGGGTTCTCCTCCACTAACCTCTTTAGTGAATATTATCTTCTCAAACGGCAATAATTATTACTATTACTCAGATAAACCATTACTTATCTTCCCTCCGATACAAAAAAGTTTTCGAATGAGAGCATTAACCAAATTTCTCTTTTGGTGAGATAATTTATTTCCCCTTAGATAGCCTTCATATCTATTTTTCATCTAATTTACATGATGTATTTTCCTAGGGAATTTATTCCCGTAGTTAAATATATTTTAAATCGGTAATAATGGCAGCTGGAAGAAATTAGTAGAGGCAATTTTTAAAGTGGTGGCTGGAATTTGTCGGAACAGGCTAAAATCATCATTAAGCCTACCACAAGATACTAAACGAGCAGCAATTGAAGTGAAAAGCTTTCTTTCCTCATTTTATTCATTACAATCTCCGTTGAAAACATCACCTATATCTATTAATTCCTCCCGCAAAAACCTGTTCCCTCGTGTAAGAGCCAACACCTTTTTTGCTGTATGCAATAAAGAACTTATCATGAATATTGTTATAACGCAATACAACGTTCTTTTTAAAACTCATACAATATCCGTAGAGTTTTTGTGCGATCCTCTCCAAAAACAAGGATATTTTTCGTTGGTGTGGCTACGCTCGGTTTGCTACGTAAAGCGTGAGCACCTCGGTCGGTGGAGTCCGCTTACGTGTCCAGCCAGGGGTCGACCAGCTTTCCAATTTAATATTCCGTAATCTCCCACCCTCGGCCAAATAACACCAAACAGTACTTGTATTTCTTTTTTAGCATATAAAAAACCCGACGTGGAAAAGCATTTAGGCTGGAAGAATACAAATGGTTTAATACTATCATCAAATTATATTGGCAATACACCAAGTGCATACTGCCGTAAATACTTCCAACGTCATCTCAAATTATTTAATCTCCCCAGAGGCATGCTCCTATTTTGTAAATGAACTCTGCTATTAGCTTATCTCTCGCACATAACTTTAAACTCGCATAAAAAATCACAAACTTAAAAAAACAAAATACTGCATTAACTTGACATTAAATACAAAAATAAATCGTGTCGTAAAGATCTTATCATTGTAAAAACTATTAAACCGAGAGAATAAGGAACTATTTCTGGTCTAGTTACGTTTATCACTACGGCTACATCGTTCCATCATCATTTTTCATAAAAAATTCACGACATTCCGGTCTTAAGTAGTAGTAGTCTTAAGGATATCAATTCGATTACTTCGTCTAATAAGATGGTGTATCAAAAAGCAAGTGGCATTGAGAACATCTCTCGTCTGAATTACATTTCCATAATGGTGTTAGGCCGAAGCTTTTTAATACTGGCTAACCAGAGATTACCGTCCGCACGCTTAGTTCGCAGTGAGTTAACGGCATTACCCCATTATGATATGCCAGGTTCATATTACGAATTATTAGCCCCCGGAACATTTTCTTTGCATCAAAAAGCTTTACAAGAATGAAAACCCATCTTTAAACATTGCAGATGCACGGGAAGAGCGTAATTTCTCATCAGTCAGACATTTAATTAAAAAAATACGAGAAGTACACAGAGCAAAAAAATGGCGTAGGTTACTTGTGGTGAACCCTCGTATCACATTGTCGGTTGAGTCCACGAATCTTAAAGACTTATAGCAAAAAACTGTACACGGAACAATTTGTGAAAAGTTAATGCACCAAATTTCGGTAGGGTTCAAGTTTCAAACTATTCATTCTAAGTCTATATTTGCAAGATTATTTTTACTCCAAACTCATATTGTAACAATACAATCACAAATTACGCGAGGATTATAATGAACCAAATCGATAAAATTACTATTCAATTTCAGTTTTTTTTTTCATTTTCGAAGCTCCGCTGCATCTCAAGAAGCGTTCATATCAGTTCGACTGTAGCGTGCTCCGATAAATTGGATAAAGAATGCATTTCCTCAACCCAAACTTTTAATAGGGTTTCAGATCTTCGACCTCCGGCATTTTGCCTTGCCATTACTTAAAACCCCTAGCCCTAGACCCGCTAAATATCTTTTGGCTACGGCTCTCTAGAAGGTACAGGTGACACACGAAGACGAAAGACAAGTTAAAGTTATACGGTCTGCTGGGATATATTTTTTCTTACGATGAAACATGAATATCGTCATTTAAAACAAAATAAAAAATACGTGTTATCGCATACCTTCAGTAACGCCCGAGTTCTGAAATATAATATGTAAACGTACTCAATAACCGAAGGGTAATTTCTAATGGGTGACCAAGCAAAAGAAAATAGTTAAATAAGCAAGAAAGTCAAACAAACGAGCAATTGTGAATAAATCAATCAGGATTCCCATTTTGTCGTCGGCCCGATTATATCTTCGAGTAGTGGGAATCACTATAATACCAAAACTTTTAGCCAGTAGTTTATTACAACTTCCGTTGCGATTGTAATTTAGTGGTTCACATCAAGTCGTAATATCCATACCGATTGGTTTCCACCTTCGATAGTAAAATATTAAAAAAAGCATTTAAATTTTCTCCCATTTGAGAAGAGCTTCCTGTATCCCCATACCCAATGTTTTGCACTATTAAAATATTCGATATACACACTGAAAGCTTTACTTCACATTCTTACTCTATGGCAACATTCACAGAAGCCAAAAAAAATTTCTATCGTTGAAGAAAATGTTTTCCCAATTATTTTCTTTTTCCTGCTTTGTATGAAGTTTTTAGTTTTTCTCTCTCTCTCTCTCTCGTCCAATTTCCTCCCGAAAGTCCTGACTCACGAAGATCATTTTCACAGCCCGACCGGAGTGTTCCTCCCTGGGCACAAAAGGACAACGCACTTTTCAATATGACGCAGCCATGAATTCACCGGAGGCACCGTTTCATGCACGCACCGCACCGCAATTTCGCGCGCCGATGCACGGAGACTGGAAATAGACACGCGGAAACGAGAAGGAGAGAGAGTGAGAGAGCAAGCTAGCTTCTGAGTGGATTAGCAAATCCAGATAACGGAGGAGGCACACCACTTACCCCTTTTCGGATTGACGAAAGCATCGCTTACTCTCCGAAAGATAAAATAAAACTACCGTGACGACTCAATGATTTTCCGGGGAAAAATTTTTCTCAAGGCGAAGGATTCTAGCAAAGCCGCCGCCGCGCCGTCGCAGCTATTCTTGATTTTAAAACTTCTGGAGCTCCCCGAAAGGTGGAGGTCGCGACTCGACGTCGAGGATTCTGCACGGTGAAACGATGGTGAGATGACAGGGCGGGGTAAGAGGGATGAACCGTAAGAGGGGAGGGGAAGAGAAAGATTGGAGGAAGTATGAAAAGGTGCGTGTGTGTGAGAGAGAGATGTTGGGGGGAATGGTGGCTCGGACGGCCGGTGGAAAGAGCTAGGGACGCCGAGGAAAGTGGGAGGGTAAAGAAGAGGTGAGAGGAGGGAAGGGACGGCGGATCGATGGCAATGCGACGGCCGCCGAAGCGAATATGGGCGACGACGGAAGGAGATGGTGGGGAGAGGGTGGGAGCGACGAGGAGGATCCCGAAATGTGAGCGGGTGGGACGTGTGGTTTTGTCATTGTGGGAACGCAAGGCATCGCTAGGGGAAAAAGAAGAGGGTTGAGGTAGGTAATGGCGGAAAGGAACACGGGAGAGGGGCGGAGACAGATATTGGGGTGGGACGCTGGTAAAGGGGAGGGACTGCCGGGAGAAACGGAAAGGGAGACGCATGAGGGGATTGCATTTCGGGAGTTCAGAGGACGGTTGCGGGGCAGACGCGATAAATGGCGGAGAAAAATAGATAAAGCGGCGCGCTTGGGACTCTACGGCTAGGTTGTGCGTATGATAAAGATTGTTTTAAACAAAGGAGTGGATAACCTGCACGAAAATATACATTCAATTATGGTCGTCGACACGCAACGAAATGGATTGCATCCGATTTAAGTACCCTTAGGTGCGAATTTAAGCGTGGGGATGAAGGGTTGGAACTCTTAACTCTAAATGATGTCTAAACAATATAAATGACGAAGCGCAACATACGTCAGTTAATGAATTAATAATCATAACCTGATGATGTTATGCTATAACGAAACCTGGGTCGTGGAATTAATAATCAGTGAAGGGCACTCAAACATTTGCGTTTTACAGGATACAGTTCTTGTAATTGATCTCTTAAAATTAACTATCAAGAACACCAATGAAATATAATGAAATTGATCCGATTCTGACAGGGCGGAGTAATCATCAACAGTAAGTACCTTGTTGGATCGTAGTCTTCCGTGGCGTTCAGGATTTTCAGGACCCATTTTTCGGGTTCCCGCCGCGTTGGTAGTCATGCATGGATTTCCGCCGCATGGAAACTGTCGTCAAGCATGACTACCAACGCGGCGGGAACCCGAAAAATGGAGACATCCAGGAAGTACCTTTGCTTAAAAGGTACAACATAGATTGGATTGTGCTTCAACTTTTGAAAGACCATAGACCCTTAGTATTTTCGACAATTATCACGACATTTTTACGCAATTTCTAATGAAAACCAACAGCATAGGTTAAAAATTTAAGATAAAAAAAACCCAGTCAAAATTATCCTGACCTCAATGTTACCTATAGGATACTTTAATTCTCTAATTCATGGTTTTTGGTTGAGCAAGGCATTAAGAAATCTTCCCGGCCGAAATGCTGAGTAACGATGGCTTTCGTTCCGCACATTTTATCCCGATCTCTGTTCAACATGCATGTTGTATTCCATTGCGGGCGAGTTTATGGCGATAAATAACAAGCTGTAAATTAATCGCACTGCGACAGCTAATAAACTGGAAATGGTTTCAACGGAAAAAACTATACTATATATTATGAACGCAATATACCTATCCAATATTTCCGCCGCGGAACGGACGATATATGATGTCGAAAGAAGTAGTGCCGTGGAATCAATTTTCATAATGAAAACTAGAAGCCATATTTCCAAAATACACCATAAAATATTTTTATCTCAATTCCACCAATCTCAAAGTAAAGGATAAAAACTACCACGTTATTCCCCATCAATTTTATAACGTTCTACAAAACAAAGGCCTGAACAGAAACGCTTCAATTCCCTTTTCGATCTCCAACGTCCAAAGTCAATTGCCTACACATCATCAGTTAAGGTTGCCAACACCTTGAGCACTTTCGAAAAAAAAAAGATACACAAAACTTAACTATGTAAAATCAAAATAAAAGAAATAAAGGAGAAAATCAGACAAAAATATCTCAATATTTCAATTACAGCTTATGAGGGCACCTTACCACTAAAACTGTTTTAAAACGCGCTCAATTATTCATTACAACGATTTAAGTCATACACTCCAGACAAGGCAAGCGAAAGCATGAATAAGAATGGGGTAATCTCTTTCCATGGAGCAATGCGGTATTTTAAAAAATATACTTCACATAGCTGTAGCAAGAAGTCTTATGCAGCGTACTTTTTAACGCAACAATAGTCAAGAGGCAACAACCTTTTCAACCTAATTTCAATCCGGTAGGTAAGAACAGAGTTCACCCCGCATAAAGCCCTACGGAGCGTCAAATTCACTCATTTAGGGGATTGAAGCCACTTTCTTAACCTAATAACCTTGGTTACACAGAAAGTTAAAACTAAAAATTAAACAGCTCTATTTGCACTTCACACGTCCAGACACGGGCAACTCTTGGATTTGAGCCCGAGACTCTTGGATCAGTATCCAGACAATCTATACAATTTGCTAAATGACACCGGACACCAGGTGAATTACTGAGTAATTATATAAATTAAAATATTAACAAACTTTAATGCCTAAGTGAGTCAAACTTTCATAGCTCGTAATTGGCTGGTTTATTTTAGAAAATATTTTTCGCCTCTGATTGAAAAAATATTCCATCGGTTTTCTTTGATTTTTTTCTCTAGTTAAGGATTCCTAATATCAGAATTCTGAGGGTAAAAATTGTAGTTAAGTGATTTTGGACCAGAGTTGAATAAGTGCGATCATGGGGTAATTAGCTATGACGATCGCGCTCTCCATTACTTTACTTATTTTTGTCCATAGCATACCTCTCGAAAAAGGGATTACAGTATTGCAAGGCAGCGTAAATAAATACCAGTTTTAAGTCAAGAGCTAGCAAGTACTTCAAAAATGCCCGCATGAACTTTTGCTTTAACGTACCCAAAACAATAAGTAGCTTTTATTATATCCACCATATAAATGCCATGTGACATACAGAGATTAATGAGGGCAGGACATTTCACTTTTTTTAAGCAGAACTCAAAGATTAACATCCCTCCATCCAATATTCTTTTTTTCTGGGGTGTGTTTGTACAACTAGTTATTTTCACCATATCATTTTCCATCCCTCCCTTCTCAACCCTCACAACCTTTTTCTCCCCACCCTTTACGTCTCATCGTCATTTTTCCTACCACCCATGCTCCCCGCTCTTCTACTTATAACTCGCGACGACCCTCCGATGCTTTCTCTCCTCCACGAGGTTAAAGCATCCATGTTTTCGTATCTGGGTTAGCATCTCTGAACAAGTGCATCTTTCGACCTTGGGCTGTCCCGTGACCACGTGCAGTGACAATGAGACAAAATGCTTACATAGTAGTACGTGCATTCCAACTGTCAACGCTGTAAAGACATTATTCAAGGAAAGCAAAAGAAATGACCGTAAGACTATAAAGTCGACGAAAGTCTCGGGGCAGCAATAAAAAGAATATGGGTGTCGTTAATTTTGACGGGCACGATGAACTCGTGGGGAAGTGTCGATGGCTTCTTCCTTGGTCTTATTTCTATCAGCGGTTTTACCTCAATATCGACGGCTAATATTGCTGCAATCCATTATCGAAATTCCCTGCAAATTTTGCAATCCACAAAGATGAAAATCGTATTTTTTCTGAGTTTGCTTTAGAGTGAAACAAAAAAAGTTAACTTGGAAAGTTTAAAGTTACCCACCGAATTATATGATGAAACCAAAAATATTGCATATAAATCGCCAGAAATGGAAAATATATTCTAAATTAAGGAATGATTTTCCTAAGACATTCCCAATATTTTAAGTGCTTCTGCATTAAGGGGTTAGCCAGACTACTTTAAATGAACACATTTTAAACTTTCAACTTTTTTCATATACTAAGGTGGAACTTTAAACATGGGATCAACTTTCTTTTAAGACAAGATACCTAAAGACCCAGGTTTGACTGTTTTAGATGATATTTTTTTCCGACCGCTTATATCGTATAGTGTATTTCAAGCATGGTGTATTGTGCATCGGACGGTGGATTGAACTGTCCACCCCATACAGTACTTGGGAAGGGATTGCAACATATGAACTCCTCTTCCACTTCCCCTAGGTTCGTATTCAAATTTTTTCGTACCTGAAAATAGGCAAAAGAAGAAAGTCTCTCCATCAAAAATATGACCGTATTCCATAATATTCACTGCTACTAATAATTCTTCTACCACAAAAGAAGAGTATAATTCAAGTTCAAAGCATAAGTCAGCCACATCATGCACAAATACGGATGCGTAGATGCGACTAATAATCGTGCGATTCGAAAGGCAGCACTCGAGTATTTCACAACATCCTTATGCATTTTTTCAAATAAATTACCCCGAAAGAGAGAACGTGTTTGTCAATTCCTAAATGCAAAACGGAAGAAAATAATGTTTCTTTTGTGAAGAAAGCACAGGCCAGAAAACATCTGCACGGTGGTGAACGGTCGAGAGAAAATTTATGGGAAGGTCACAAGGAATGAGGAGTGATGAAGAAAAGGAAATGTGGGAGAAGAGAGTGAGTTGAGCAACGGAGAGAGAGAGGGCCGAGTGAGAGACGGCAGGAAACCTACAAGACAAGATTTTTTGTGCGGAGTAAACGCGAATGCGACAACAAAGGCTAAAATGCCCCTGATAATACTCTAGGCCACCATGTGACAGTGTGCACTCTGTGTGTGTGTGTGTGTTTGTCGGAAAGGAGTTGCTGTGTATGGGTCTGCGCGCCCTAGGCTTTATTGCGAAGAAGCCTTACATGGCGACGGGGGCCACCCTCTTAGCCCCGCAAAGTTTCGATCAGTCGGCCAGTGCCTCCGAAACGAGAGCTACTGGGGAAAAACAAAGGAGAGTCGCTGAGGAAATAAAAAAGAGAGAGAAAAAAATGACATGCCTTTGGAAGCAGAAAGCGATGCGCTAAGGGGAAAAATTCAAGCTTCGGGTAATGCATGTGGCCGAAGAGAAGGGATAGACGTCGAAAAAATTCGACATTGAAAGGTTGCAGGGCAAGAGGAGGAGGAGGGGATTGATTCAAGCGAGGAGGATATGCCGAGGCATGGGAGGGAGATGGCATGGGAGATGTGTGGTGCTGGGAGTGTGCGGCGGCAATGGAAGGAAAAAATTGGTATGGACAGATGATAGAGCAGAAAGAGGAGAGAGTAATGCGGAGGGGACTTCATTGCGGATCCATCCGCTACCACTTGGTCTCATCCATTTTTTTCTCAGAGGAAAGAATTTATGTTGAAAAGAATACTCGTAGACATAATGCTCACCAGGGCGGAAATTAGAAAAGAGGATGAAAGAAGGGATGAGAGAAGACAGCAGAGATGGTGGCTATGAAGAATTTGATAGGGATAATGCGATGACAAGCGTAGGGAGAGAAATAAGGAGTTGTGTCGTTATCCCAATGATGGTAGCACACGTGCATAACCTCAAAATCATCAAATTAGTAATATGACCACAAGAGAGCATGGATAGAGGGTGTACAAAGAAGCTCCAAACATTTAGAATCATTACTGTGAGTGAAAAATGTAAAATATAACCACTATCAATTGCTATTAAATAAATATTATCTATATTTTACAATGTTGATAACGAAGAAAGAAATATTGAATTAAATGCGTGAGGTTATCCCGTTTTGATCCTCTGAACACGATTATTTATTGTGAAAATCATATTTTTATTCAATAACTTAAAAAAAATTACGTCTTGGCAGAATAAATAACTTGCGCAATGGATAATGGGAGGAGAAAGATATGTACGTGAAAGAACCTTTTGTCGTATACTAACAGCTGTTATTGAATTCGGAAAATAAAACCGGAATTTCAACGCTATCGTTGGACAACGAACTTTCAATTGGTGCCCATATTATTTCGTATTCATTTATTTACATGCTTTCCACGATTTGAAAAACCGTCGTCAAAACGTCTCGAAAATGACAGCCGATTGCTATCATTAAACATTCTTTAAAAACAATTTTAATACCACCGAATAACTCCAACATGACCCACAGCATAAAGGATTAGGTTTTCTCATACACAAATAGTCGAGTTACTTTTTAACGTAATAATTCAAATTTACATGTTGAAATTCTATGGCCAATTATTACACATTCCGCATTCCTCGTGATGAGTCCTCATAAAAAAATGAATGGTATTGCTTTCAAACGTTTCACGGGCATAAAAGAAATGCACAAAGCTGGAAAATTCACAAAAATTGGCTTAGAGTTGTCCACTACGATCGATCTTCTTCGTAACCGTGCCTCGTGGGAATTCGACGTAAGGTACATTAAGTAAGAATTCTAGTTGCACCATTGATGCCACTTAAGCGTACGTGAGCACTTAGCCCAATTCATTCCGTTTCAATTTTGAATCAATTTACTACAAGAGCAATCCTTCAGACACTCATAGAGCTCTTAATTGCCGTTGCCGCCGAAACACGTGCCTATATTACCACACTGGTACTAACTGGTTCTTCGTCGATTTTTTTCCTATTATCTTATAAAGGATTCGCGCCCATACACTCCGGAGAGGGGTGTTTCCCGTTCTATGCGGGGCGTGACTTCTATATACTGGTCAAGGATCATGCTTCGATTCCACTGTGATCCACCATGCACGCTCTCACAAATCCCATTTTCAAGTATTGACTTTTTAGAGTAGTTAATTGAGCTCACTCCTGATTGTATCACATCCTTCCTTCAACTTTTACAGGCACAGATTCATCTACAGGTGGTCACCATATGTGAGAATGATTGGAATAGAAACATGAACATGCAGGACAAATACCAATAAACCAAAAGGTGGGTTTAAAAAGTACAAAATACATGAAGCATCGACGCACAGGAATCGTAAACTAGGTATAGACGTCTTCCAGTTCAATGGGGAAATTCAAAGAAACTCCGGGAAATAATACCACAGTAACTTTAACGGAGTTACCTGCAGGTCAAGGGTAATTCTTTTTATTATATTTGATGTGAATACTTTATTTGATAATGAAATGATATTATTATGCATGCAAAATTGAGAATTTCAAACTTTGAAATAATCCCATTCATGAGGAAAGACAATTATACGCGAAAGGAATAGTCACATGAGAAACGCGACGGGAGATAAAATCATTCCTAAATCGTGACCCTTTGGGATATAGGTTACAATACCGCCATAATAGAGGAGAAAATGTTGATTATAAACTCTAAAATTCAAGACCAAAATGAGACGAAAAAATAACAATCTTTAAAAGCAGTTGACTAAATTTGGGATAAAGGCGGTCACGCAAAACTTCGATAAGTATCAATAACCATTATTAATAAAACAAATGTTAGATTTTCCGAGGCCAATTATTTTCCGGAAAATTAAGTAAAAATACAAGTCACCCGATTTTTGACGGATAATCGTCATTTTTTCTCATGAACTGGTGCAACCTGAAAATCAATATTACTGCCAATACGCCTCATCTCACAGAAAAATGCGGATGTTGACAGACCTGTAAACTCATACAAGTCGTATCACGAGATTGAAAAGTTACTAAAGTTACAACGCAGAAATTATGATGACCGTAGATCCTTCTATAAATTCCATCGAAAGACATTATTCACTGTCGGTAAAATGATATCGCGATCTTTTGAAAAGATTTAATACGTTTTAACTTATTTCAGATACAAAAGCATTAATATATATTGTGATATTACCAATATTGAAAAAAAAAGAATGTAGGAGGAAGAGAAATATAATTTGAGTAAAGAGTGACTCAATCAATAAAATCCGACGCATGCTGTTAAACGACGAAATCTGAAGCACTGCACACACTGGGGAATATACGACAACAGATGCCATATGATCAAACCTTAACTGAACCCCAGTGTCTCACAGTATAACACATGTACTCCCTAAATGTACCAGTAACTGCAGAGTTGAAACCTCATAACTGCATTAATCAAAAAATTATAATAGCAAACATAAGAGGCCCTTGAGTGCATTATAATATTATTTCAACCAGCTGATTTACTGACTTCCCATTGATTGAACACATATAAAATAAGTTACGTTAATGCAGTGACATTCGGACAAATATACAGAGAATTATTCGACTCACTATCTGCATAGGGCCACCAAGAACTGTGGCACTTCAAAATATCCTCATTTGGTAATACATATGTGCTGCGAAATTCGGAAACGAGGAATTTAGTCCCTTGTCGAGTTAGAAAACTCTAAAGTTTAAAGTGCAGTTTTCAGGCGTTGAATAAATGTAAGCTATAGCAATACTTAAGATCCTTCATTTATATGTACATATATCATAATTATTTGGTAGTCTACCGCTTAAGGTACGTTTGGAAGGGCATACATAAAGAAGTATCGTAGCACCGTTACATTTCTCAGCCTTTCCTAGCAAAGCACAACGTGACCCCCACCTAACAATAACTCTTCTTCAATTCTGCATACGCTCTGAATAAATATACTGGGAATGAAATTTTTCAGTCAAATGTTTACAACTACAAGACACGATGTTTTTGTTATATGCTTCCAATATTAGTTTTCCAAGTAGTGATTTTAAATACCGATCATGCCTATTTTTTGTAACTGCTATCGCCAAAAAATGTATAATAAATGTTTGCGTACATATGGTTACAATGTAGCGAAAAACAATGGTCGCCCAGAGGAGACCCACTGTTTTCACATTTTCCAAGAAACAAATGCTCCGTAAAACTATAAAAGGATTCATTCCGACTTCCACATTTAAATACATATACTTGGAAGGTTTAAAAATAGCTAAAGACGATTAATCAAGTACACACTGTTTTGAGCAGAGGACTGTGCCAGTGCTATCACCGCAGTGAAGGACGCTACAGTGAAGTATGGATATACAAGGTCAGTGTGCCGATTGCCACTTGAATTAGGTACATGGGTAACATACTCTAAAGTTAGCCAGAGCATCTAAAGGCTTGTATACGATATGAAGTATTAAGGCATGTATTTTCGTAACTGGATAATGCAATAATTAAAAATAATACAGAAAAATACATGTCTTTTTTATTTAACGACTAATACTTATTTCAATTCATACTAATTTCATTTATTGCATTTCAATCACAAAGAATACCGAATATTTTAACAAAATCACATTTGACTTCGATACAACACGTAATTAGCATTTCGTTAGTTAAATAAGTGAAGGCATAGCCAATAAATTATCGACAGGCGCGGCAGCAAAACCTTAAGGAGAAATGAAAAACGATATGCTCAAGGGAGGAAATTCCAATCGCCGCAAAGATTTTACATGAATGAAGTGAAAACATCAACTGTACAAAGAAAAGAGTACAAGTATTAGATAATTACCACCGAAGTATGAATTCTGGATGTTTAGGTACAACGATCAGGCTTGATGCATCCGAAATAAAATATCAAAGACATCGGTATGATAAGAAAGCATCACCTCTTCCTTTGGAACAAAGCTCTTTCGCTACGTGCTCCCGCAGTGAAAGTCTCCATAATTGTACCCAATCGTTTAAAGTACACGAAGAGCGCCATTGAGACCAGCAAAAGTTTTTAACGATTCATTATGCATTATGCGGATATTTACAACCGACAGAAAAGAAGATAAGACGAAAAATACGAGTATGCTTTGTATCATAATGCGTGAAACGAAAATTGAAGCAAGAGAAATGACTTCTTGAGAACATCAAACCTAGGAAGCTTTTTAGTAAAGGCAGAAACTTTGCACTCATCTCACGCGGAATACGTCTCCCCAAGCTCTCACGCATAAGAAATACAATAGGAAATTCTATGGATGAGGGATCCAACGAAATACTAAAATCAGTGAGAGAACATCAGAATATGCGAATCAGAAGATGCGAATATCAAATAAACAACAAAATGAATTATAAATCGAAACCATACGCAAGAAAGCACGACGGAGACATACATAGCTGAAACGGACCGAAGTATATGGGGGGGGGGGGGAGAGAGAGAGATTTAGAGAAAAGAAACGCCACTTTTTAACAGTAATGAGAGTATAGTGGCGAGAGGATGACGCGTAAGAGAGAAAAAACTGAGAGGGATAGTGAGAGGCGGGTTAGTAACCATTGGGATGTTGCTGGAGGGAGGGAGAGAGAGAGAGAATATTACGGGTAGTTCACGGAGGGAAAGAGAAAGGTAGGGCAGGGAACGGATCGAAGAGTTGGGAGGGTAAAGGGATTGAGGCGGGAAGAGAGGGGCACATATGTACGAGGTGTGAGCGACTAAAGCCAGACGTGGAAGGGGGGTTGTTCACCCTGAACACTCGCGCGCGCGCACACACACACACACAAATACACGGTCACACTGAGAGAGTCCTGCTTCTCCCCAACCTTCCTCAACGCCCCGCCCCGTCTCTCTCTCTCTCTCTGCCTCCCTCTCGTCTGAGCACCCCCCCCCCCGGCCCACTCTCCGCAAAAAACGCCCCAACACACGCTCCCCTCTCTCCCCCCACTCCCCCACCCCTCTTCTCCCGCCCCCTCCTCTACCGTGGCCTCGACACCGTGCACAGAGGAAGAGAGGAAGCGGGGAAACGGGAGAGATGAGGGAGATTTGAGACGAGGGGGGAGGGGCCTCTGTGTGTGTGTGTGAGGAAAGGGAGGGTGAAAGGTATTGAGCAGCGAGGGGAGAAGTGGCGGTATGACGGGGGTATGAAGGGAGGGAGTGAGGAGATTCAGTGCTTCATGTGTATACTTCAGGGGGGGACGCGAGCGGGTCTTGCTCGATCCCAGACGAGGCAGCATGTGGCATTACCGTGCAGGGGTCAAGGCCTTTGGCGCAAAGCCCCTTCAAACCCCACCACCGATACTCCTCTCACTCCCCACTCTCCCCTCCTCTTCCCTCCCTCCCTCTCTCTCTCTCCCTCCACCTCCTCCCTCTCTCGCCCTCTCTCTCTCTATCTCTCCCTCTCGGGCCTCTGAAAAACGAAAAAAATAACATAATCCTTCTTCACGCCGACGTTCCTTCCTTCGTCCCCATGCACTCACTCTTCCTGCTCCGGGATTCTTTTGTTTTTTTTCCTTCCCTTTTCAAACCGCTCGTTGGAAGAGGTTAGGGTCGAATCGGGACAGCACACATTTTCAGCGAGTCTCCTTTGTTTTTCCTTTCGTTTTAATTTTTTTTCGTTAATTCGAGCGCTAGACACCCCATCCCCTCGGTCCACATGCCTCAACGGCGTCTGGCTTGCCCCTCTTCCCTTCCCGTCTCCATTCCTCACACCCTCTCTCTCTCTCACACACAACACCCTACATAAGCTTGGTCGAAAACATGATTTGACTGCCTGTATTTTTTTGCCCTCTAAAGAGTTATCGAGGTCTCAGCGATTAGTCTCCCAGGGGAAGGATGAGAAGAAGTGCATATGTTCATGCTCTATCGTTGGTATAATATCATATGCTGGCCGCGTACAATTCCACGCCACGGAGGGGGGGAGGGGAATAATGGACAGTTAGCTCTCCTGATGCTGAATCAAATTAAGGTTTCTCTTTGTTTCTCAAAATAGTGGACCTTGAAGCTTGAAATCGTTCGTCTTGAACTGAACTCGAAAGTAAGTGGTTTGAGATGCGTGTGAAAACCCCCAAAAACCGATAAGATATTTTTAACAAATACGCGTAAGTTTCCATGGTAGCACTTGAATACAAAGCGGTGAGGAAAAGCTAAGACCGAAAAGTGGGAAAAATGGAAAAACAAACTAGCTTTCCTGCATCAATCCCTTGGAAGTTCAAATGATTTCTTAGAAAGAACCGAAAAATATAATATATCACCTCATATTCGCCCATAATTTACGCACTTGAAAATCGAAGCCACAGCTGCCAAAAGAAAACCAGTCACACATGCAAATACGTTTACAAGCATTCTCGTGATATTAATTCATGTCCCAATTCCTTCAAAAACACCACAATTCCATACGAAAATACATCATGAGAGGAAGAGGCATGAGCTTTAGAAAAAATTTAAAAAACAATGGATTCCAGCATTTGAAGAAAAATAAGAGATTTTTTTTCACCGAACCGACGAAAATTTGAATGAAATCACTCTGTAAAGAGAGCGTAGGTGAGGAGGCAAACTAGAGGGAGAGAAGGAGATATTTTTAAAATAGAGAAGAAGATCGTCCGACGACGGTGAAAAAATAACACCCGTGGCTGTCGGGATAAAAAAAGAGAAAATTAAAAAAAAATAAATAAAAGGAAGGACATCGACCAAAAATTGCGCGCGCAGGCATCTTCGCAACCCGCAGCGCCGCGACGCCCCTCGCGCCAACAGCACGCCACACAGACCCCGAGCGTCGACCTTGCATTCCCCGTCGCACCCCGCCACCCTCCCCCGTATAATCCCACGCCTGCCGACTCCCACTTCTCCGTGGATGGAGTGAGAGAGAGAGAAGAAAGGCCTCTTGCTCTTACTCCACCTCCCTATCCCAAACCCCTGGAGCAGCAGCCTCGGACAACAGTCGACGATGAATAAAAGCAAGTCTGGAAGGGTGGGAGGAGGAGAAAGACGGGTGGAAGGGAAAGAGGAACAACACACGCGAAGGAGCGTGCAGGCGGGGAGGGAAGGAGCTTTATGTACACCTTCTCTCTCTACCTCTTTCGCTCCCTCCATCCTTCGCGTCAATACGGAGCCGCGCCCTAGTTACGCCGTCTCGGCTTCCTCGCAGTCGAAGAAGAGAAGGAGAAAAAAAAGGATAAGAGAAATAAATCCCCTCTTCTTCTTAGAAAACTCTCATTCCTCCCCACACCCAAAAGAAAACCACACACACACACACAACACCACAGTCGCCTCGAATATTCAATACCGTAACCCCACACCCTAGCGCCTTAACTCCTTTCACCAGTTTACCCCTTCTACCTTAACCCTCTCCCCGCCAGCTCGTTCTCAAGAACACACAACCCCTTCCTCTTCCCACCACGCCACCGCCTCTCATCCCTTCACCCCTTTAAAAGGAGATCACTGCGTTACACGGACCCTGCTCCTGACCTTTCCCTAGCCACCATCCCTTAACGAGCGATTCCGAAGCTCAGCCGCGTGTCATTTGTCCTCCTTCCTCTCTCCCGCTAATGACGTCACCGTCGGCGGCAGCGCTACTGCTGCCGCCGCAGCTAACGGCACCAACGCCAACTCGAGTGAGAGGAGGGCCGCCGCTTCATCTCTCCAAATATCTCCGCGTCCACCACCGCAGTCGTGGGGCGTGTTTAGCTGCTGCAGCCACTTCTCCTCCTCCTTTCTTCTCTTATTTTCTTTTACCCTCATTGTCACACCAATCCCCCCCTTCTCTCTCCCCAACCCCTGAGAACCCCTTCGCTCCCACTTCATCACGCGTCCCTTTCATTCCGACTCACTAATCCATCTGTCTCGCACTTCTCCTCCATTTCTCTCTCCCTCCTCCGGCCACGCTCCTGCAATTCTCCCCCGCTCCCTTTCTGCACGTAATATTTTTCTCGCTCGATCACCCCCAACCACCCCTTTAGTGGTCCCCATTCGTCTCGACAATCCTCCGCGTCGCCGTGCACGGCCGTGTTTTCTCCACCCGCCTTTCCCCAAGCCAACTCTATTTCCAGGTGGGGAGAGGTTGACGAGAGATCAGCAGTATTGCTGGAGCGGCATTGTACGTATTATGGGACTGCGGGTGCATGCACACCTGGCCTCACACAGCGTCATCAGGTTCTGCTTGAAACAGTCTACATCTATCAAATTCACATCAGAATGCAATTCGAATATTGGTCAGCTGCAACTCCACTCCACATTATCAACTCTTTTTCAATGGTCTTCATGATTTTCAAACAATATTCATTGTTTACACATAATTATTTTCAGGAGGTTATTATGGTTTGGAGTATATCAAAAGGTAAAATCAAAATTGTCACCGAATTTACAGTACAATTTTACAGTAAAAAAGTTTGAAGTTGAAAATACCAATGATTTCTTGAGATGGCCGGAAACACAGATCAAAAATATTTAATTCATTACAGCCACTCCCACTGAGTAACTATTCCGCACAAAAGTCAATGTGATGACTCTTATGCATACAGGAAATTATAATAAATCTGTGAACTTATCCAATTCGTTCTTTGAGCGGCCGGATCGTCAGCTAACCTTAATTCACGGGTTTCACTACCACTGGGGTATAGATTTCATGTTGTTGTCCTAGAGCTTCTCTGGCGGGCTAAATATTTTCTAATTTATCCAGGTGTAATTAATCTTAATAAATTTTACATAAGCTTTTAGCTAGTCCATGAAAACTTAGAATCAAAAATTTTAAATTTAAATCTAAAGTTTCCTGGAAACTCCTACACACGATACGTGTTGGGTCCTAGCGGTATTTCAAAATTGTAGGAACAGACCTCACCAAAAACACCTAAAGAGCTCAAACAAAACCAAAACTGTTATTTGAATAAAAATGATGGAAATAATTGGTGGATATTAAAATGTCCCGCCATGTGTACATAACTTTAAGGACTGGCTAAAATAAGATTTAAATGCCTTGATACGGAATTATTTGACCCGTCCTGCATGTCTGAAACCAGGGAAAACAATGCCATCCAACCAAAGACGATCACAATGTATTCACAAATATTCACAATGACGATCTCATTTTCCACTCTAAACACACGATCTCATATTATTCGGTAACGAAATCTAATTATTTGGCTGACTAAAATCTAAATATGAAATCCCAAAGAGGTTATACTTCTACTGGTCCGGACGGTGTTTATAAATATCAACTATTAATTGTCTAGTTTTTTATTATTCTCTACTATCTGGAATCATGCCCTCTAGCGGCATATTAAGAAGTCTGCTCATCCAGAATAAGGCTATAACTACTGCTCAATCGGCCTTTGATAGCTGTCCTAATGTTTATTTTTATTTGTTACGTGGAACAGTTAACTTGCTGATTTACAATTTGGGTTACATAAAGGATTTAAAAAGCAGTCCGTTTTTAATGGCAAATGTAAATCAATCATTACGAGAAACGTAGACTACTTAACGTTTTCACCTAAAAAGGTTACTGAAGTACATTTATGACTGCGATAATTATTACATCGTATCTTAGTTGAGAGATTTCAAGGTCTCTGTTAAACCATAAATGGTTCATACCTGATTTTTCATGAGACAAATGTAGGACAATAACGTTCCTTCAAGGGATCCTATAGTTAGACACTGTAATAACTTGCCAAACATAATTATACACCTAGGAACTCCATTATTTTACCGCCTATTCTAATTAATATTTAATTTGGGAAATTTTATGATGTTATAACTCAATTCAAATATTGTTTTGATGCCGATAATCTAGACATTCACTCATACAACGATGTTTGTGACACCTCAGATATTGCCATTCTGACTGAATCTATTCACGATATTTAAACATGAGTATGTAATTACTTGTCAAAAATTAACGAAACAAAGACAAATCAAATTTTACGTCACTTATAAACTCTACTCCGAGAGTAGCTATAAGGCTTCAACTACAATATGCTGCTAGTACAGTCATTGTCATTAAGTTGGATTGGTAGCCGAATTCGATCGCATGCAGCCTCGAGGAGCTGGATTTGTAAAATTTTGCTACGATAAACAGAGCAGCGTATAAAAATTATTAGAGAAGCAAGGTCTGATAATCAAATCATTCAGAATTAAAAATACAGATAAACACTCCGGCATAAACTGGAAGGATGTCTCTTAAGTGACGATGTAGAAAATGCATTATTAGCCCCATTCCAATGCAGCAGGAGAGTTAATAAAACTAGAGAGTTTTCGTGCATAACACGTATAGGTTTTAAGATTCCATTGTTCCTTTTAACGATAAGGCACAGATTAACATTATCCATCCGTGATAAATACTTTGGGTCATATATGGCCTGGTGTGTAATCACCCCTACCACACACCCTCGCGGTATCTTGCACGGTAACATATGTGTTAAAAAAGGAAATGAATATTTTATATATATATATATATATATATTACTATATATACATACTATATATAGTATTACTATTATACTATTATTATTATACTATTATAAATACATACTATATAATCAACTCTGTAATTGACTTTCCGGCTCGCAGGCCGTCAGTAGCCGGAGCAAATGAAAAACTCAAATATTACTCTAACCTGTACAGATACTTATGAACAATTATATAAATTATGTTATCGGTAAAACACTTAAAAGTTTACCTCCTAAGTCTCATGAAATTATCACCAATCGTACGGTCTCTTAATCAGTTTTTGGAGTTCCATCATTCGCCCCGCACGAGTGCAATAAGTACCCTCCACGAATTCCATCCGTTTGCGATTCACCCGGATATATTTATAGGGAACACATGCGAATGACGCCACTCCTCTGAGCCCCTGTTTGGAATCATTCCCTTCCTCCTTCCATCTCCTCCCCCTCCCCCACATTCACCCCGGCGCGAGCAGAAATATCGTTTTCTTAATGACATGGCCTACGTAATGTATCAAGTAAAATCACGAGCGGTGAAATCGCCTTCGCACTTCTCAAACAAGCACTGGAAATAGCAGGGCACCTTTCACCTGAAGACCTTTGATTTTTCTTTTTATTAACACCACATTTTAACATAAACCTACCACATTCTTGAATTTTCAAATTCACCATGCAATTACGACATTAAGACAGATGAACAATAAGCAATATGCTATATCGCCACATGGTGATCAGGAAAATGATTATCATCCCTTGAAGGTATTCGCACCAAGAAATATTATTCGTGCATGAGATACAGTAGTTAAACTTCTCTTTACTTTATGAAACTTAATAATTTCCCAGAAATGATCGTTGAATTATCAACGTTTTTACACTAGCTTTACTCGTAAAATAGTCTCTAATATGAACAGGAATGAAAGAGCGATATTATCGATATGAACGATATTATCCCAATTAATAGCTAACACCATTACGATTAAAATAAAAAAACTCTGACATTCCATAATATTCCTACCATGGATGAATCAAATTTCTTAATCTGAGTTACGAAATGAAAGCATACATCTCGTATCACTTTAAGTGAATTATGATGTAAGTTATGATGATGATGCAAGTATTATTATCTACATATAGCTCCCTTTTGCCATCATGATTACTTCGTTCTGATCTTTCACTTGAGCAATTAATTGGCCAAAAAATTTTGCTTACATTTTTAAGCTATTCTTTATCAATCAGCATTATGCCAGGGTTCATACTATACTAGTAAGATGACAATGTTTACTAAATGGTTTTGGGAATTCCCAAGACCCTCAGAATTATGCTTCTAATTTCACAGCTACCTATTCTGAAATAGTATGTCGGAAAATACTAGTATATGCTAAAACACAAGCGGCGCTACAAGGGTCGTTTCTGTTTAAACAAATAACTTCACGGTATATTAATTTTTAGCATTTAGAATCAATACCGAATAAAAACCCAAGCTTTTTTTTCGACCCAGGCAATAAAAATTTGCAGAAATAATTATTTTAATTTTTCAATATCTCTCACTTATCTAGAACACGAGAGAAAAAACATGGAAAAGAGGATTCTCTTGAAATACAATCGAGTTTCTTCTCCTAGCATGCAGCTTAAACTGTATTTATTTAAATTACCACATAAAGCCATAATTAAATCAAATAAATCAATTAAATATATAAATGACTACTTCGTCAGTGAAAATTTAGTTGTCGTTCTTGTCTAAAAGTATCGGTAACAATGTTTTACTGGCGTACGCGTGAAGTGCTGAATTCAAACTGTCGGTTAAGTGTTCACATTATCGTAGATCGTATTGGAATTGATACATCTACATAAATACCCTGCGAGCTACCAAAAAAGGTGTGTGGCAGGGAGTGTAGCACCAAGTGATAAGATGACAGGACGCCACCATTGAATTCTAAAGTGCCACCAAAGAAGCTTGCACGCGTATCCTTAAGAACCTTACGAAATCCGCCAACCAGGGAGTCGTGGAAAGTCGCTGGAAAACGTGTGTGGACAAGGAATGCACTCCGAAGAAATTTGAGGCATTGTCACAATATCTTAAATAAATCTACTTTTCCGAAATTTTTTTGGTTTTTTTTATACCAACCATGTAGCGTTTTTGCAAGCTGGTATAATTTTGCATTTCTCGCAAGGAAAAAGGTTTTTAGATAAAAAAATTATGATTATAATTTTTTTTTAATTAGGTGCCCTTGAATTCGACAAAAACTCATAAGCCTAAGTTTATGGGATAATAGATGAACATCTCTTATGTTCTTTGGCCTGAAAATTAAACACACTTCCTCACCATCTGCCAAGGATATGACGTGATAATCCCGCAAAAATGCAATAATATTGCCTCAAAGTAAGATGTCAAATCTCTGGAGGGGCCGTTCACAAAAACCCTCAGACTGATGGCAGACTAGCCGACGCCAGAGAGACGTGGCGCGTAGATAGATTACGAAAAAAACATGAGAAGAAAACCCATTCCATTCACTCAGCTAAAAAGGGTCCGCTGCACCGAAAGAGGGTGAAGCTGGGAGTGGATTTGACATAGCAAACCATCACGAATCTGCACCTTTACTCGCCTTGAATGTTTTTATTCACTCAAGTCAAATACAATTGAAGGGAGATCAAAACGCTATTCTCATGAACATGGGCACCTTTATGAAAAGATATTTGGTTTACTAAATGGTATACTAGTAGCAGCTATACTACATAGCTATAGTACCTATACTAATAGTATAGGTACAAATTTGGATAAGGGATGCGCACATTGCTTTCATAACCGTTACTTTGAGTACCAGTGGACCAATGAAGAATCTGGAGCTGGTTCCTCGCCAGCAAGAAAAGGGAGAAAAGTCGAGCTCACCTTTTTCAGTCGAGCAATTTTGAGGAACATGCTAACGCATGCCATGTCGCAGGTTTTTCGACTGTTTCATCATCCTTCGCAACCCCCACTCCTCTCGGTCACTGCCTCCGTCTCCAGAAGACGCCCGAGAAGCGTAGACGTAAATAACATCACGCCAGAAGATGACAGCGACCCGTTACCTGGGAAACACCTGAGGCGATAAAAATAAGAGCTCTATTAAAGGTAATTTACATCATTATTATAGTGAACTGTATCATTCAATCGATCTGTAAAATAATACTTCATCTAATTTTAAGACCTAGATAGAACTATTCCTGTAGTCTAGAAAATTGTTATTTTAATTACTATGAATAAAGAATTGTTTCATAACTCTTCCGAACGGAAGAACGAAATATGTATCCGTAAACAAGTGAAGGTAAGATAGAAAGGGATTCATACACACAGAAACATCACAAAATACCCAGTGAGCCCAATATGGGTTTCTAATTGAAGAAAACAATTGTCTAACGGCGTTCAATTGTTTGTTTTGAAGTTAAGTCTGATATCATTTTGTTATGGTCCATAAAATATTTTTTTGAGTGGTGTAGTCAGTACATTGTTTTAACCCGATGACCTCGGGTTTAAATACCGGTATGGTCCAAACTGTAGTTAATCCAGTGCCAGTGATTTATTGGGCACCAAATGTAAAGGCACGTTTGCATATTACGTATACATGCACACATGGATGCATGCATGTATTTGTGCCGATGAAAATATCATGAAGTATATTAATTGAACCGAAAGAGAGAAATAGATAAAATTATATATATTTACAACACACTTCGATTAGATAAATGAATGAGAAAATCTTGGGCACGAGTACACTAGTAGTTAGGAAGAAAAATCTAAACGAAGAAATAAAGCCTACAAAGCAGTAGGTATAATAAATACTCTCGTTCTCTTGGGTTAAAAAATATGAAAAGAGCCAACATAATCTCATTCTGAGCATTACTTAGAATAATTCTGGCCTGGAGACCTTATACGGTACCTAGAACAATTTTACAGGAGGAATATAAAGTATATATATTTACAAGACATTTCGATTAGACAAAGGAATGAGAAAAGCTTGGGCACGATTATACTAGTATCAAGGTAGAAAAAAACCCAAACGAAGAAATAAAGCCTACAAAATAGTAGGTATAAATAATGCTCTCGTTCTCTTGGGTTAAAAAATATGAAAAGAGCCAACATAATCTCACTCTGAGCATTATTAAAATAAATCTGGCCTGGAGGCCTTATACGATCAATAGTAATCTCGTCCATGAAAAGAAAAATTGGCCAGTAGGTAAGCAAGGATCACAAGACCGTAAGTCTAATTTCGCACAGAGAAAACAAAAATGGAAGTAATGTTGAAAAAGAGGGCCAACTTTGGCGTTGATCAAAGCGCATTCATGAAAAGAAATGGAACGCGTGACGCATCTAAGGTACGAGAATATTGATAAAAAGGAATATAGAATAAAATCGAAATGTTTTACATTGCACCGCAGATTGTGAGAAGGTGTTCGACTTTGTACAATGGAATTAAAAAAGTGAATGTATCACAAAAATATAATGCTAGATTTGGTTGAAACATTTATTATTCAAAAGTTATAAACGAAAACTGCAAGAGCAGTGGATAGAGAATAAAATGGGATTTATCAGGCATGGAAGAATTGTAAGGGTATGTGTTGAGGGCTGTGTTTTTAACATTCAAACCGAACTATGAAAATGAACGAATGTTGAAAGCTTGGAATAAAAGTCGGCGCGAATGTGATTAAGTCATTTTTTGATGGTCTAACTAATTTAGCCGTCTTAGGTTTTTGCCGACCTTGGTGGCGAGGGGCTCCGTCTCCACCTGCCAAGCCAGAGGCTTCGGGTTCGACTTCCGCCTGGGTTCCAACAAACACCATTACAAAGGTGGGCCTTTGTAATGGTGTTTGTTGTTATTTTCAAGGTTAAATATCCGATGTAAAAGTCAAATATGGCTGTTATCTGATTGACGATAAAAAGTTTAGAAGTTTAGACAACGCAATGCGAATTAGTGTGGGGTACAGAATCAAAAGAATCTAGAATTTAGTAACACCGAGGAAATTCCGAGATAAACATAAAAGGGAGAGAGTTTGAAGGATTAGATGGGATATAATGCTTCACCTACTTGGCCACTATTTCTTTCAGAAAGGAGTTTGTTGGATCGCCAAATCAGGATGAACTCTGCGATAAATATTACTGAATGGAAGTAATAAAAGACGAGAATTCGAGTATATGACGTAAAGAAAAGACTAATGAAGAGGTTTTTGATATACGGGCATAAATGTATTCAATTGTTTCAGGCTCAACTTTATGGAAGTTCATGTTCATTAAATGAAGAATGAAATTAATGAACATTAAATGAAACGGGCATGGATAACGATAGAGGTGCTAAGATATTAAGAGATGATGGCAAAGGTATACGTTTTAGCATAGTAGATGAAGATAAGATGAACAATACGCCGAAAATGGCAGAAAAAACAGACAAGAAATGTAAAGAAGCGGTGGGAGGCCAAGCGTAGGTATAGGAGACCATTAGGTAATGGCGAAAGGATGAAAAAAGAGGCATAATAAGCTGCAAGAAGGAAAGTAGTAAGCCACTCAGGATGAAGAAGGAATAAAGTAATCAGAAAATATTTATGTTTTCTAGTGCTTCAGAAGCACAGGACCATGCAGATAAGTGATGTTTGACCCATATAGCATCTACCTCTAAACTGAAATTTACTGATTATAATACCTGTTTCCAATTATTATAATGAACCTCAAGAATGACAGCGCAACCACCTTTACGCAAAAGGAATAATGACTACAAATTTAAAAATTCGAGTCCGAGTGTCACTCCCAGGCATCATAATTCACCCAATAACGTTCTAATTTCACTAACCCTGAACTCATTTTTTGGCTTAAATACGATTGACTTCAAAGGTGTATAGAAATAATGCAATAAATTCTCTACCGACCGACACTAATTCTAAACCGACACACCTACAATACATCCGTCGGCGTTTTATCCCAACAATGAATGTATACTTTCACAGGAAATAATGTCAATGGGTATTCGACAAATATAATCTATTCTACGGGGGAAATATTAGAACTCTGGCCACGAAAGTGACACCACTTTGATTAATTGAAAGAGGCATCTTAAAATGTTTGAGAAAAAACAAGAAAAGAGCAATCATGCCATCGACTTAATTATACTCGGGATGCTTCAGAAGTGTGGGGATATAGTCTCGCGAAATCAAAGATATCCATTCGAAAAGACGCACAGATCGATTTTTTTCGGGGAAGCAGGACGGAGGGATCTGGGAAACGAGACGGGGAGTAGAACACAAATGCAACAGTGGGATGAGGTGGTGGAATGGGCTAAGGGTAGACAGAGACGATAGAGGGAAGGGAAAATGATTGGTCTGAACTCAAGTCGTCGGGACTAAGGAGAAGAAGCCCCAACATGGGAGGACACCCACCCAACCAGGGCGGACCGAAAGGAAACCCAGTAGGCTTCGAGCTCATCAGCGCCACTTCATTAGTACCGACGTGGTTCGGGGAGGGCGGGGGAAGTGACGTGAAGGTGGGTGAAGTATGAGACTTGCGGGGAGAAAGCGAGTGAGGTTTGCGACCGGGAAAATAAAAAAAAGGAGGCAACACGAGGGAATGGGGGTTAGACTGTGGGGAGAGGCTGGCAAGGGGGAGGAAACCTTGCAACGCAAGAGCAGCCACTTCTAAATTTGGTCGCCGAGACGCAATCCGATGTGCGACGGTCCCAAGTGCTCGACTCCCGACTCCTTTCTTTTATTCGCAGAGCACCCCGCTATGCGGCTCGAGTCTTTGTGAAGAGGTACATAGAGAGAGCTTTATCCTTTCACCTTCATTGCAGAGCATCATGAAACAGTTATGCGATGGTAGACTGAATTTTTCTCTATCTTGTCCCAAGAAGAGATGGCGGAGTTTCGCTCCAGAGTTCATGTGGGGCATTACAAAATGTGTGCTCCAATCGTCCGATACGTATAGATTCTTAGTTTCTCCATCGCCGTAAATGAAGTGGATAACCAGTACAATGGCCAACTAGTATTCCAAATCAAACGCTCGTGCATTCACTTCTTCCTTTTAAGCCATCGAGCCCTCAAGAGACGTTAGTTTCTATGTTGCCTTACGGGCAACGAGTAAATTAGGATGAGTGAATAGTAACGTCTGTTGATGACTTACGGAGATTGAGAATGTCTCGTGCATAAGCGAAAGTAAGTAACACTAAAATCGAGCTTAGGCTATCAAGAACCCTATTTTCATAAATAATTTGACATAAATATTTAAGGCATGTCAGTCTAAAGGCTTTTGTTTTAACAAAAAAAGAAGATGTCCACAGATACCACGCCATGATTCAGTCACTTTCGTGGATCCTGTCACAATGCTTCATTGTACTTACATTACTTCTCCCAAAATTATTAATTCCTCCAACACTGCTCACACAAATTAAATTCCAAACAAAATAGTCATGGAATGGTCGATTCCCACATAATTTACCGAGTTACTGCCTCCACAATCCTTTTGCATTTCGAGTCGCTCAATTCCTACCATTAATTTTCTCAACTCAGCGGAGACCCGAGTTTTGATCTTACGGAACTCTAAATCCAAAATATTACAACAAACTTCCAGTAAGAAATTATTCCCTTGGCTTTAATAACGCCGAGACACCTTTTGAAAAGAATATTCTGCTCAGGCAGACAGAAAAATAAAAGAAGACCTAGTTACAGCTTTTAGTTAGAGTTTATATGGAAAGTTAGAAACTTCAATAGGGTCATAGTTGAAAAGATGAAGTTGAGACAATAGATAAGATAAGAGGCAGTAGAAAAATGCATGAGGAAAAACTAAATAGTTTGAAGTAAAGGAGACACCAATAAAATCAAGATTGAATTTGATAGAAGAGAATCTCATATTAGCAGGCTTAGGAAAAAAAAGAATAATGTTTATGCCAATATACATGCACCTTATGAGCATAATTGAAGTGAAAAAAATATCAAGGATAAGGTAGTATGAAAGAAGTAGTCCGACAGAATAATTTTTCCTGAAGATACAATCAGGTTTGCTGATTGAAGGAACCTAAAATCCTCCCTTTTATCATAGCCTTTAACATACCATTACCACTCATTTATCCTTCATCCACTATCTTCGCCTTTTACAGATTTCCTCCTAGAACTTCCTTTCGTCGACCAACCTGTTTAAAACTTCAGCATTTGTCTTCCTCTCTATTCAACTTCTTCGTCAAAAGTCTCCAATTTACAAATCCTCTTCCCTCAAAGACCAGGTTTCAGACTCATACAGAGATATACCATAACACAAATCTTTATTAACCTTTACTTTACATATTTCCTTAGCATACCTGTTATGAATTCTCTTTTTGTTGCAAATGCTTCTTCTGCCCACGCAAATCCTTTCCTAATCTCGTCAATAGTATGCTCATTTTCCTCTAAATAATAGGCTTGAATGAAGGAAGACTAACTTGGTGTGTAATCAACTCCTCTGATGTTGCCTTCCGACGAAACCATGGTCGCGAAAATGAAAATTCTAGTGGAATCTGTAAAGTTAGTCTTCCTTCATTTACGCCTACCATCACTTCCACCAAGTAGCGCCTGAGACAGTACCTTGCCGCTAAATACTGTCCAAATACGTGAGCTGCCTCAGTTTATACCCTAATTTCATGTTTAACTAAGCTCTCCTACTTCCCGAGAATCTCATTACTTTCATTTTATTTAGATTAACGTATATTCCACTCTCGAACTAACCCTGCAATATAACAATAACTTGCAATTCGACATTTTATTTTCCCGTTACTTCACTTATCCAACAATCTCCCTGCGGTATTACACTCAAAAAACATTGCATACATGGTACATAAATAAATATTACTCAGAAACCCACCCCTAGAGTATGTGACGGGGGGTGATATTTTACTAATTTTGACGCAAAATACTTTTCTTCTGGCGTGGCCAGACAATGTTATCGTTCGTGAGAAAAATTAAATCTTAAATGTGTTCTACCCTTAACCATTCTATTGACACTGAGTATACCACATATATATTTTACCAGTCTCCTTCGAATGTCTTCCAGTAATCTATCTGACCTCAGTAATTCTTAGATTTCATTCCTTTTATTTAGTTACTCCTCTTATCCTTCCCCGCATCTACATCTCTAAGGCTATATGATTGTCCTCTTGTCTTAATGACCAAGTTTCAGATACAAACAAAACCAAACTCCATGATAACTTGGCTTATCTCTAGATTTCTACTTAAGGTCCTCGCCATCAAATGCTACCTCATTGTAAACCTTCTATACCTAATCCATTACTTCTTTCAATGTGCTTATTGACTAGTCTTCTTTAACCTAAAACTATTCCTTTATATAGGTATTATTTTACCTGTTCCAAACTTGATACCCTCCCCCCAAATTACAGGTACTTAGACCTTCTATTTCATGCACATCTCAAAACTTCTTAGACCTATATATTATTATTAGGTAATATACGGGTTAAGGTAGGTTTTTGGATGGACACAACTACAAAATAAATATTTGGAACTCCAAATAAAACCCAATCCAACAACCTACTCTACATCAGGTCCCTCTTCATTTCTGTGTACTTCTTTCCTCCCTGCATCACGTCCAACATCCCTATCCTGTTCCTGCCCTTTCCTCGTTTGCCCAACATTCTCCCCTCTATTACCTTCTTCAACATTCTACTACCGCTTAATACGCCTTTCATCCATTTTTCCTGCCTCCAAAGGATTTCTCTCAACAAACCCTTCTCCTCCCCCACCATTTCTAGTACTTCCTCATTTGTTTTTCTTTCGGTTCATTTCACCTTATCCATTCTTCTCCACACCCACATTTCAAAAGCCTACAATCTACGTCTATCCTCCCGCTTCAGCCACCACGTTTCCGCGCCGTACATAGCTACGCTCCATGTCAGAGTTTTTACGAGTCTTTTCTTAACCTCCCGACTCAACGTCCCTGTCATCAACTCCCTCCTCCTTGAGAAAGCCTCCTTGCCTAGCGCAATTCTTCTCCTTACGTCCCAACTCCTTTGACCGTATTGGTCCAAAACATTTCCGAGATACGTAAATTGTTCCACCTGCTCTATTTTTTCCCCTCCTATTTTAATGTTAAGCTTAACCTTTTTCTTTCTGGAAAATCGCATAACCTTTGTTTTATTAATATTGATTCTCATCCCTTATCTATCGCACTCAACCTCCAATTCCCTCAGCAATGCTTGCAACCCCTTGGCTGACTGAGCAACTAATGCTTGGTCATCAGCAAACCTAACCGATTTTACGAATTCCCCTCCGACTTTCATTTCCACCTCCAATTCTTCCCATGTCTCTTTAATCATTTCCTCCACATATACGTTGAACAGCACCGGTGACAATGGACAACCCTGCCTTACCCCTCTTCCTAAGATTGCCCATCCGTTCTACACCGTTCCCCACTCGCACCTGAGCAGTCTGAGACATGTACAGGTTGCGGATCAGTCTCCTGTCCCTCCAATCCATTCCTATTTTCTGCAATACACGCATTAATTTTTCCCAATTCACTCTATCAAACGCTTTTTCGAAATCTACGAAACAGGTAAATACGTCCTGATTGTATTCTATATTCCTCTCGATTAGTGATCTCATTACTGCAATGGCATCGCGCCTCCGAAAAAAAAATTTCGTGGTTGAATGAATATATATATAAATATATATATATATATATATATATATATATATATATATATATATATATATATATATATATACATATATATACACTCGTATATATTCATCCATTCACAAGGCAATAATGATAAGGAAAGGGGATAGGAACACATATAAAGGACGAACACATGTGAAATGGGAAGGAGGAATCAGGCAAATCACAAGCGTAAAAATATTTCCTTGACCGTAAATATATATATATATATACGTGTATATATATATAATATACACATATATATATATATTTATTCAAACACGAAATGTACCATATGACGAACAAATATTCATTCACAAGGAGATGGGTATAAGGAAAAGGGATAAGAACTCATATAAAGGATGATACGCCCGGTAAGTGGAAAGATCAAGTATATATATATATATATATATATATATATATATATATATATATATATATATATATATATATATATATATGTATATGTATATATATATATGTATATACATATATATATATATATATGTATATATATATAGATGATTTCTTCAAAGTAACACGGAAGTGTTGAATCAAAAAACTTAGACAGTAACACACAGCACGAGAACACATAAAAAGAACACTCACAATAATATCTTGATAATTTCGACGGACTTGTATATATTGTATATATATATAATATATATTTCGACGGACTTGTGTATATATATATATATATATATATATAAACACACAAACACTAACACAAAAAACACCACACACATAGAAACATAAAAGAAGGACACTTACATTGGATATTTACGTTTCGACGGCACGGCCGTCGTCAATGTAAGTGTCCTTCTTTTATGTGTCTATGTGTGTGGTGTTTTTTGTGTTAGTGTTTGTGTGTTTGTGCGTCGCCGGAGAGCGTCTTTTCCAAGTTTATATATATATATATATATATATATATATATATATATATATATATATATATATTGTTGAGTGAATTGGAGGTTCAGTGCGATAAATATGGGATGAGAATCAATATTAATAAAACAAAGGTTATGCGATTTTCTAGAAAGAAAAAGGCTAAGCTAAATATTAAAATAGGCGGGGAAAGAATAGAGCAGGTAGAGCAGTTTACATATCTCGGAAGTGTTTTGGACCAACACGGTCAAAGTGGTAGGGACGTAAGGAGAAGAATTGCGCTAGGCAAGGAGGCTTTCTCAAAGAGGAGGGAGTTGATGACGGGGACGTTGAGTAGGGATGTTAAGACAAGACTCGTAAAAACTCTGATATGGAGCGTAGCTATGTACGGCGCGGAAACGTGGTCGCTGAAGCAGGAGGATAGACGTAGATTGGAGGCTTTTGAAATGTGGGTATGGAGAAGAATGGAGAAGGTGAAATGGACCGAAAGGAAAACAAATGAGGAAGTACTAGAAATGGTGGGGGAGGAGAGGGGTTTGTTGAGAGAAATCCTATGGAGGCAGGAAAAATGGATGAAAGGCGTATTGAGCGGTAGTGGAATGTTGAAGAGGGTAATAGAGGGGAGAATGTTAGGCAAGCGTGGTAAGGGTAGGAACAGGATAGGGATGTTGGACGGGATGAAGGGAGGAAAGAAGTACACCGAGATGAAGAGGGACCTGATATAGATTAGTTTGCTAGGTGGGGAGTTACAAAATGTTTATTTGATAGTTGTGTCCATCCAAAAACCTGCCTTAACCGGTAGATTACCTAATAATAATATATATATATATATATATATATATATATATATATATATATATATATATATATATATATATCAAGTACATTTCTACACGAAGTACTGAATTACTAATTTTGGCCACAAAATTCATGTGGAAATGTCATATTCCTTTAAATATCAGAAAGTAAATCCGATTTTACCAAATGTAGCGACTAAAGCTTTACTAGGCCTTCTAAATAATTTATACAAACAAATAATTTTACAACTTAAGGTAAATGGTACAGCACCTCCATAGAACGTGCGTACCAGTTAAAAAGGAAGCAAAAACGTTTCCTAGGGCAGGTAGAGGCGCCGGTACCACATGCAAATGAATGCGAGCGAAGTTTGATGTCATGCACAAGAAAAATTATTACCGTTAAAAAAATTGTCACTGTTACCACCAATTCTTTTGTGAGAGTTAAATCTTCATTCTATGAAACTAATAAATTGAATTATAACGGAAATTATTGTTGCCATAGTCATTGAGCGATTGGAAGATATGATTTAAAATATTACCGATAAATGACCGCATCGAAATATGCATTCAATTAACACGAAGAGAATGGCTAACATTCAATGAATGAAGGAACTCAGAAAATTAAAGGAATATTCCACGGGAAGAACCTAAATTTGATTAATTTAATCTACTCTTATTTTCTCTAATATATCCATACAATTCTATGCAATTGATATATTAAACCTACTTCTTTCTTCTCTAATAGTTGCTACTCGCTATTTAACAAATTCTCTAAATCCACGAAACTAAAAAATACATCCTGATTTTACTCTTCTTATTTACTAACTCATTACTGCTATGTCCTAAAGTATACCTCTCCTTTTTTTGAACCCAAAATGCCATGAGGGCAAATAATTTTGAAATTATTTCGATAACACAGGCCTGGCATAAACATGGAATACAATAGCCAGAATTACATCTAACTCACTCCGGTAAACTTTGGATCGAGCAGGCACTGATACAGTATCGTGTTTAATATATTTAACTCACTCAATGCAAAAAAATATTGAGTAAAATTTCAAATTTGCCAAATCCGATTCATATTTTGATTCTGCTTATTCTTTTGAGTTGCATCGATGTCAGTAATGTCACATGACCGCCCCCCCCCCCCCCCCAGTTTTCGAAAAGTTTAGAAATGTACGAACTTTTAATAACGCTACATCTACACAAATACCCCGCGATTTACCAAAAAGGTGTGTGCCAGAGGTGAAATTACCAGGTGGAAAGGGTAAGGGAGAGGGCGGTTTTTTTACTTCAATGATCATGGATTTCCACAACGTTAACCCGGAAAACAATGAATATAAGAGAGGGAGGGTGCTCAAGGGATGAGGGAAGGGAAAAAATTCAGTTAAAATCCCTGGAAAGGACTTGTATGGTGGTTATCAAAGGAAGGACTCACACCAATGTGCACACATATATACATGTTAGCGCCACATTCGCAGTTTAAAACAAGCATTAATTTAGTTAGTAGCAGTAGTATATAATGAATAGGGGACTATAATAATCGTTGTCGTTTGCGACAAATAACGACAAATGCTCGTTAATCGATGCATTTTGTCAATAAGCAAATATCCCCACCATGAGATAATAGGGGAGAAAGACTATGGAAAAAATGGTAGTGGCAACTGTTCAATATCTGATTACCCCAATTACAGCTTCATCCTTTTTTGCACCTTACAGTAGATAAAACGGAAGAAACCCGTAACGAACAACAAAGCAGTATATGGATACCTTTCTTTAAAAAAGGACAGAAAGTGGAAGAATCAACTTCCAGCATTTGGAATTGGCCAAAAAGAATATTGTAGGGAAAAAATTTGATATGCAATGGCATTAAAGAGATATCGAATGTCAGCAATAATTTTGTAAATGTGTCGACATGAAGTGACTTCTTAAGGTTCTATTTATCGGTCATTCCCCAAATTCTTGAAATATAAATCCACTAGAGAGGGATTATAGTATCGTATTCGTATAGTTATCGTAATTATAGGCCAATATCGCTGACTTCCATTTCCTGTAAGATTCTTGAACACATCATTGTTAGTTCCATGATGAGGCACCTCGATAGCCAAGATTTATTAATTAATAACCAACACGGCTTCCGTAAGGGTAGATCCTGCGAAACTCAACTCGCACTTTTTGTACATGATGTATTAAACTCCGGTGAAAGTAATATTCCAGTTGATGCGATATTCCTAGATTTTAAGAAAGCTTTCGATAAAGTCCCTCATTGCAAATTACTGGCGAAATTGGAAACCTATGGAATACACGAAAGTATTATTAACTGGATTAAACAATTTTTAAGTGATCGTGTCCAAACAGTCGTCCTGGACGGTGTATCATCCGATACTGTCAAGGTCACGTCGGGGGTACCACAAGGAAGTGTCATAGGCCCCCTCCTTTTCCTTATTTACATAAATGACCTCAGTACCGTAGTTAATAGCAAGCTCCGTCTTTTCGCCGATGATGCAGTAATTTATGGGGACATCCGAAGTCACGAAGACAGAGTCGTGTTAGCCAACGACCTAGATGCAATTCAAAATTGGTGCGATACATGGCAATTGGAATTGAATTTTAAAAAATGCGTAGTAATACATTTTTGAGAAAAGAGTAATTCCCTCCCTTATAGTTACAAAGTGAAACAAACCAAAATCGCGAGGGTAGATTCCTTTAAATACTTGGGTGTAACAATTACTCACGATCTGTCCTGGGGAAAACACATACGAGAAATATGCGGTCGTGCTAATAAAAAATTGGGATTTGTGAAAAGAGTGCTAGGTAAATGCGACGAAAAGGTGAAAGAACGATGCTTCCTTGCCTTGGTCAGGCCCCACCTAGAGTATGCTGCCAGTATATGGGATCCTCACAACATAAATTTGGTTTCGGAATTAGATCGAGTTCAGCGGAGGGGGGCTAGATTTGTCAAACATTGTTATGACCAACTCAGCAGCGTATCCACTTTGTTAGACAGTTTAGGTTGGGATTCTCTTACACAGCGGCGTTTCCAATATAGATTAAACTTATTAAAAACATTTAAAGATGGGCCCTTTTCCGATGACATCAAGGATATAATACGAACCCCAACGTATTACGGTCGAAGGGATCACGAATATAAGACTAGAGAAATAGACTGCAAGACTGACAGGTTTAAAATGTCATTTTTTCCAAGAACGATAAGGGAACAGAATGCTCGTAGTCGAAATTCCCCAGGACTTAGTTCATTACAATAAGTATTAACGTACAGGTTAGGGACTTCGCGAGGATGTGTATACATGTGTGTATGTATGTATGTATATGTATGTGTGTATATATACATATATATATGTATATATATATGTTTTTTCCTACAGGTTCCCCCCACCTTTCCTCACCTAACTCCCAACCCCCTCAACCCTTACCCTTCCCTCATGGTGCTACACCCCCTGCCACACACCTTTTTGGTGGCTCGCAGGGTACTTATGTAGATGTAGATGTAGATGTAGAGAGATGCTTACCACTACAAACTGTATGTATATACATATAAAGGGTCGCGGTGGTAGAGCGTTGAACTACTGACCGGAGGGTCCCGGGTTCGATTCCCGGGAAAGCTACTCTGGGCACCTGCAACTCCACCCAAGCTAGTTGATTTTTCGGGTACCAGATCTTCCTGGGAAACCATAACCGTCACAGGGAAAGGAACTGCCCTCCCCTACCCTGATGTGTGAATATTCACACGCCGTCGGGCTTGGTACATGGGTGAGCTCTACCATCACCTACTAAACCGACCTTCGGGTTGATTACTGTGTTATATATATATATATATATATATATATATATATATATATATATATAATTGAAACACGAAAGCTTTAAAAATAACATAAAATATTTAAACTATTATTTTTATTTAGTGTGTAAACATATTAATAAACATTTTCTACGCTAACGACTTCCGAAAATCGATTTGAATTTTATGGGCATTAATTTTATTCCATTGTAAAGTTTAAACAGGAATTAATTTGATTATCTTATTTTTTCTTTGCGTTTAATCACGATATCATCGTGTTTCATGGTAAGAAACCTATCAATTTTCGCGATATCGGCTTTTTTCCATTTTTATACTTAGGCAAATTTAAAGATAGAATAATAGAATAAATTACGGATTATAAAGTATTTACTCCCGACACGCCAACGCCCCTGGGAGACACCAACATAATTTTTCTCTATGCCTTAATTTGCCGAATAAGGATGTAATGAATGAAGTACGTACTGGTCAGATAGTACAAAGTGGGGTGGACAAGATGGCAAGGACACACTGACCGTTAACAACTACGCATACATGCGACAGTTCTTTTGTTTTGATGTTTTAAATGCTCAGTTTCCTCTTTCTGGTGGAAGTCCTGGCAACGTAGGATAGGCTAAAACTATTATAGGTGTTTTCTCTTAATAATTAGTGTCTATAAAGGATTGTTAAACCCTCGATGAGCTAAAGAAAGCGACGAATGGTAAACTGAAACTACTGCAACACGACCTCTGAGCTCCAGCGCTGCTTAAATAGCTACAAATATTATGACAGAAAGACTTTTCTGCACGATATTTAGTTCAGTTACTGATATCAACACTGAAAGCAGTTGCAAAGAAGACGAGGAAATTACTGTGATATTAGAGGCAATTTTTATTTATTATTAGTACTTTACCGGTTAAGGTAAGATTTGGTATTTTGTAGGACACAAAGTACAGCAACAATTCTCTTGTATCTCTTCAGAAAAGACAACCTGACATCCACACATTAAAATAACCCCCTCTTCAATTCCAAATACTTTCTTCCCCCCCCTTCGTTCCTTCCAAGATGGTTATCCTAATACTACCCCTTCCTTGTTTGCATAACGTTCTCCCTATTTAACAGTTTTCAACATCCCATTCAAAATGTTAGAGGCAATCTTTAACTGTCAAAATTTACAATACCAAGCATGAAAAATAGAAATTTGGGCTAGGAATTCGATTCGCACGATAACTTTACGGTTCGGTACTCGTGTTTTGGCATTGCTGCGAAAAAATGACGATTTAAAACATTAAAGAAGCTATTCGCGAAAGTCTCCCAAATTGTAAACTGAGATATCTTCGTTTGGTTTCTTCGTCTAAAAGTACATTCTTATCGGCAGATCACGCACGAAAACTGCCTTCTAACAAAGATAATGTGGATCCAGGCGCCACAATCCTTAATCTCTTCTCAAGCCCCTGCTCATTAGTGATTGGTAGTTGGATTCAAGGTTCAAGGTCAACAGAAAGTAAGTACCGTAGTTATTTCTTTTCTTATGACTGAAAATCGAATTAAACTCATTTGTCGAAAGCATTCGATTTTAAGTATCCTGAATTCAGTACTGTAATAAGCATCGCTTAACTGGGCCGTAAATAAATTTCAATAGTTCCGTTCAAAGCTACTCCGATTTATGGTAACATGCATGATACATGACGCCATAACCCATCTTTCTTGCGGAGATGTTGTAAAGCGTAGCACGTTAATCAGGGAGTGCCTAATGCCAAGCACAGTTATGTCCAAACTATGCAAATTTCTGTGCACAAATGGCTTGCATATACAATAAAAACAACCATTATTCCTCATTATTACGCCAGCTAAAGAGCACCATTGAAATACAGTCAAAATACTAAAAAAAGGTTATGTTGAGGATATAACATTGAAACGACATCACTGTAATATGTTGCTTGATTGGGAGACGCAATCACAAACAAACTGACGACTTTAAACCATTTTTCTGATAATCGCTACATACGCCGAATCGGGAGAAAAATAACGATGGGATAGTAAGAAAAGCAGTGCAATTACATGTGATATAATTTTATTAAAAATATAATAGGGAATATCTGTAATGACCAATATCATCAACTAAACGGTTTAATTCAGAAAACGGTATTTTCATTGGCAAATCAAAAAACCAATACACTCACTTTGATCGAAATACTCGTACAACAAAAATTTTAGGAAACATATGAATGTGAAGTCAAGGGAATTCAAAGCATCAAATTATTCCAAAAACACGACAATTAAATCATATCGCTCTGTCATGATCAATGCAAATTTTGAGAAATAGCACCTGAATACAACCTGGTCAATGGTTACAGCCCGCTAGAGCCATAATCTGACAAGCAGAGTAGGTTTGATGAGTCTACATTAGATGAAACTTTTACTAGTTATTTTCCGTTCTGATATGTTTTTTAGAAAACAAATTATTCTATCACCACCTTTTCATTGGTAATAAAAAGGTAACAGTTAACAATTTACAAGCATCAATGAACACTTAATCCCATGCGCTCTGAGACCACCTTTACATCCATTAGTAGAGTAGTCACATTCCTAAGTGTATAATATAAATATGTTAACAAACACGAGCGAAATGGGGTGAAATGCCGAAATGCTGAGCTACTGTACAATTAAAAAATAGCCATTGAACAAAAACACAAAGGAAGAAGTCCGGAATACGATCTGATGACAAAGCATCCAAATTCGGCACGACAGTCACGCAGTTCAGCTTCAGACGGCAGAGCGTCTGGGAGCGGAACTTGGCGAAGGGCAAAGAGGGCGATAAATGCCGTGGGAATTTATAGCCAAGGAAAAGGGTGAGGAGGACGCGATTCCGAGTGAAGGCCCGACGACGGTTTCCAAAGGAGAGTGCTGAGGTGGGAAGGGCGTGCAAGCAAAGAGTGGGGAACGTATACACGCGAGGACGCGTAAGAAGACGGTAGGGGGACTCAAAAATACACACTTAACGGCCATTAGCCGCAGTGTCCTTAAATAACCCATTGGCCCCGACCTAGAGACAGAGAGGGAGGTTAGCATTCTCGTGTGCGCCAGCCGCCCTCTATCCGCCACACTGCACCTCTCTCTCTCTCTCTCACTCCCCCCCTCCAGACCCCACCTCCCCCCGCCCGGCGGGCCCCTCCGGCGCCCCCGATGCAGCGAATGAGAGTCTCGGCCATCACGGTCATACCAAACGCGCAAGATCGATAGTCACATGTGCAGCGAAATAACACACGAATCCAGGGAGGCAAAAAACACTGTGTGACTGACTGGATGGGGACAAAAAGCGTAGTTGGATTCGGAGTGGAGGATTGAAATGGAACGGGTTGGGGAATGTAGCCTCGGTGAAAGGAAGCGCGAGGTCACCGCGGCGAGCGAGCGGCAGCGAAAGTATAAAGGCGAACACGCTCCTCGTAACGCAGTCACATAAGGTTAAGACATAAGGTTAGAAGAGCGAAACATTTTGTGGAAAATTGGAAGTCAAAAAGTGGAAAGTCACTTTCTACGTTTTGCGAGTCCCCTCTCTTTCACAGTTTACCAAAAGGAAAAAAGAGTGGCCTTGCATACATAAAACTATGTACAGACTTCAATAGTGCACCCATCCAGGCGTTGGATGCCCAAGAATTGCTTACTTATCAATCCCCAATGGGACAAATGACCGAAGCAGTGGTCAAACTCTCTTAATAATTCCTTATCCTACAAACAAGTACAAAGGCTCATTGTTTCTGGAGATTGTTACCTCGAAAGAGTTACAATCGAGGAAAAAACAATCAATTAGGTCGTTTTGATTAGAAAATCATAACCAGAATGATGGATGGATAAGTACTTCTACTCCAGGGAAAAATACCTACAAAGAGGAAATACGACACAATTTTACAAGAGGAAGTGGATTGCTAGTGTTACCAAAACCACAGTAATATCAACCAAACGTGGGTCAAGAAATATGGGCGGAAATACGACCTTCATGTTGTATTTCTAAACTCATGTGCTGTTCAGTCCGGTAGAATCTTTCTCCCACTGCACGTAATGCTCTGGTTAGAGCAAAATATAATTGTCGCATTCATTTGTTCGCGTCAATGAATAATCAAGAGCGAGGGACACGACACAAAGGTAGTGGGGAAGGGGGCTAAACAGCTGTGTTAGCTGTATTGGAGGAACGAACTGAAGCGAAGAAGGGTATGGGACTTTAGGGCGAACGAGGTCGAAGGAAGTTTGGACGTGGGAAGGGCGGGGATGTAAGTACGTGCGCCCTTAAGGGTGGGACCGGTGGGAAAGGACAGGGAACGTAGGGGATGGGAAACGAGGGAGAAGGAGGAGAGGGGGCGTTGGAATGGTAATGGCATGCACGTGGAGTCAAGAGAGAGAGAAGAGACAGTGGGAAGATGAGAGTGTGACTTGGCCGTGGAGTCGAAAAGGGGGACAAGTGGAAGGCGGAGGAGGAGTCGGGGGGAAGGTTTCCCGGCGGAGGGAGGAGGGAAAGTGCATTCACAGGAGGAGAAGGGGGGAGGGAATGTGTTGTTTGGCAGACTGAGTTGGCGGCGGAGGGAAGAAAACTTGGAAAGCAGTGTTATGAGAGATGATTCCTCCGAATTTCATACAGGGGCATAATCCAAATCCTCTAGTTTTTAATCTGGTGAAAGATGACAATTTGTTTCAACGTACAACTAACACAATAATTATTTATTTAGGAGAGAAGAATTTGCAAAAGTATTAAAAAAAACTACGGCTTAATAAGAAAAATGACTCTATTTGACAGAAAAAGTTAACATTTTTACCACTTTCGACAGCAGTAGAATTGAATTTTGGTTATCTAATCAGCTCTGTATGTATTATAATTAATAGTGTCCAATTATTAAAATTATATTCAGAAGAAAATTTTCATGATGTAAATGAGACTCACCAATTGATTACAGAGAAGTCAAAGGACTAAACAAAATATAATTATACTTTAGTTCACAATGATTTACATCGTTAAATATATACTGAAAACTGAAAGTTAAATGAGCCCTGAAATATGGATTATAGTCCAATAACATAGTTTAAACAGTCCTAAACACAAGTTTCATAATTTTTTACTTGCACCAGAATTACAAATTCCAAGTAATTCAATTCAACTATTCCTTAGAAAAGAAGTTAGTAAGTGCTATGCGGCTTAAAATATGAACTGCAGTCTGCTTCTTTGCATTTACATTGAGGTTATAATACAAAAACAAAATTAATTTATTTCATTATTAAAAACAGCAGCAATTTAACTTATTTAAGTAATGTAGCTAGCACTTCGTGCAAGGATTTATTTTCAGAGCGAAATATTTTCAAGTTCAAATTTATAACAGCCCATTGAGAAAGTACTGTTTGCATAACAGAGATGCATCACGGAAATAGAAATCCTCTTCAACATCTTGACACGACGAAAGCAAAAAAAGAGAACAAAGAAGAAAAGTGCATTCTTTCACTCCAACACTTAACTCTGCGTCAAGGTGAGCAAGACATTCCCCATAAAAGAAATTTTATAGCGTACTCTCAAGGTGGCTACAGTTCTCTGAAGAGCGCAAAAGCATAATAAACGCTTGTTATCGAACCACTGTAAGAATGACTTCTTGAGAAAAAACGCCGTATGATATATTCCGCTACTACGGCGGTAATGATAAAGCCATCAGGGATCGAGGTCGATGTGCAGGAAAAACCAGGATAAGGGGAAATGATGACACTAACAAAAAGGAAATGCACATACTGAAGACGAAGTAATACGGAAATGGTAGAAAAGGCATACAAATGACTTTACTCGATTGAAATCGACACCATATTCTGTCGCATTAAAGACCGCATCCTGTCTTTCGAAGCAAGAAGCACTATAACGATTTGTATAAAAACGGGAACACGATACGAAATTAAACTGGTTTTAAATATATATGAGCAATACTGACGTAGAAAACACCCATGCACGAAATACAAAATAGAAAACTGTCATCGTGGGCTTTGAATAAACTTGGCTGATGAGGATGAGATGAAAATATTTTGCTAGATAAACATTCTCTGGTAATGTTAAAAGGCGTAGAAGTAGATAGTGTGAAATTAACTAAAGGGAGTACGAATACAGTTGCAGTTGATTTCAATTTCAAGTAAAGGTAACCATAATTTTCATTGGCGCGCTAGAAAATGTCCATTCAAGAAGAAAGTAAAAGCGTAGGAACAGATAAACTTTAATTTTCACATGCGAAAAGAATACACACATACGTTGTCGTATCGGAAGTAGCAATTTGTGGGTTGCAATCAAAGTTTATAGGTATTCATTATCATATGACTATGATTACAACATGTGACTATGACGACGTGAGAAACAGGACCGTAAATAGGACCGTGATAGTGATACGATGTGAAACTAATCGGAGTGAGTGAACCATATGAAAGAGGAATGAGAACCAGAAATCTCGAGGACGGAAAATGGGAGCGCGCGCAAGAGATGAAGCGCTAACTCTTCGAGTAAGGAGAGGAAGACGAGAAAATAATGATAAGGGCCGAATGCACTCGAAAATTAAAAACAATAAAAAATATACATAAGTGTGTGTGTGCACGAAGAGAAAGGACTTTTCGGAAAGAAAAGATGAAAAGCGCCAAAAAATCTAAATGTTATGCGGCGTTCCCAGGGTTGGGATGGGGCGCATGCGCAGATCCCTGGCAGGGAGTGTGCGAGAGAGAGCGAGAGGAGCTGCATATGCAACTCCTCCACGTGGAGGCAGCGATAGTGAGAGTGGCAAAGAGAAGAAGAGAGAGAGAGGGAGGAACTCCGCTCGACCTCCAGTTGGAGCATCCCTCTCCTTCCGCCCCCCTTCCCACTGCGATGGATGACTCCCACGCCCTTCCTCCCCTCTCAATCTCCCCCTCTTCTCATCCCCCTCCCTCCGTCTCTTTCCTGGACCATGCACGCCCATATCCCCAGTCCACTTCACCCTAATCCAGCCATCATGGTCTCTGTGTGTTCTGCAGCAGGGGGGTACGACGACTCCACCCTCACATTCACTCCCTCCCGAGGGCACTTCTAGCGGTGGAGTGTGGGGAATCTATCTCACCCCTACCGGCCATCCGCCCCCTCATATCCTCCTCCTCTCTTCAGCCCTACCCCCTTCCCCCTTTCACTCTTAACTCGCGTAGCTCGCCCAAGTTCCCTCTTTCCATTTCGGTCCCTTCCTACCGCCCTCCTCCAACTGTTATCCTTGGTTACTTTCGTTGCAGCCTCAGTCATTTATTTTTAGACTTTCCCCAGCGGTGGGCGAGCACCTTACCCAACTCGGCACCCTCAATACACCTTTTGCTCCAACTACCCCCTCACGCGCCCTCCCGCTCGATCGCTTCTTTTCCGACCTGCACAACACCAACCTCCAGGGTTGCCAACTCAAGCTCGCGTATTTCTTTAAACGGAGATTTTCGCGGACCGCGAACCCAGAGATTTTCAAGCATAGAAATCTGCTTAACAGCCGACTGGGCCTCAAAATTTCAATCATATTAATGAGGTGAAAGTACATTAACGAATATAAAAGAAGTTATGCGAGGTTGAAATATTAAGGTTCAACGTAATTATGTTGATTAATGATTGCAAGAATGACTACTCTTGATCATGCTTTCGAAATCATCACAAATCATGATTCTGATTCAGAGCCATACAGATGTAATAAGTTAGCACAACAATGCTGTTAATGCTATTAGCATCACAGTTAGGCATTAGTTGAAAATCTATTCTTTGATCTTAAAAATGAATTTATGAAACCTTGAAGGCGACATCATAAAGGAACTCCTGTTTTAAAAGATAACAGTACATTTTCCATAGGTAAATACCTCCGCAAAAGAAATAAACTCATGAGTAAATTAACCAATGATCACCAATTAAATCACCCGAACGAATTTATTTAGTACATACTGCTCAAATGGGGCGGCATTTGAATGTTTTGTGTATTAACTGCCTTGAAAGGGGGCCTTAAGAATACTTTCTATCAAACTAAAAGTGCCATATTGGAAAAACATTGCAATAGTCAGATATCACTAAATTGAGGTATTTTCATGAAGTGTGACTATTTGTTTTGACTAAAACAGTATGCTGTAACCAAATAAAATAATTACATACGCCATAACGAGTGTGGTACATGAATATATCGTACAAATATTTGCATCATCTAAGTAAGTTACCATTCCCCAAATTTATGCAAAAAAATTTTTTAAAGAGAACCCAAAATGTTGTATTAAAATTTAAAATAAAACAGTAATAATCACATTTAATTTTAAAACATTAAATTAGCATTTCTACCATGCACAGTATATTCAGAACAAATACATTAAACCTCCGAATACATTTTTATTCTCCATACATGATCTGGTGTTTCTTTCATTTTTGTATCTCGAACAAGTGAGCAATATGTTGTAATTACAAGTTCATCACTCCCATTCGCCAAACAATACATAAAAATGTGTACCCTCATGACTACGCTACATCGAGAACTATTTCTAGTTGTTAGTAGTTAACTCTTGTATAATGTAATATAAACGCAAAAACTCATATTTGCATGCGCAAACATGCATTATAAATGGATCACACACGATGTATTCTGATAAAAGTTTCATTCTCCGTCAATTACTGCCAACGCGCGGCAGTTATTAATTAAAGTTCCACAGATATGTAATTTGAAAATATGCAAACATTAATTTAATTCAAGTAGAACCTTTTTCAGTAAGCAGGAGAGAAACAATGCAATGTGTCAAGGAAAAATTCACAGCCGAGTTAAATGTAATAAGTTCACCCTTTATTAGTACCAAATTTGGAAGCGAAATCCTTACATGCTCGAACACCGGACTTGTATGTGTTAGATACATATATTCCTGTGTGCTATATGAGTATGCATAATTTTTATTTTTATAGTCATATATTTTGGCCGCGTAAGCGCAAATAGTTTCTTGGTTTATTTATAAGTTAAAAAAATTTTCATCCGAATAAATTTATAACAAACATGATAAACAACTAATCATTAAGCTATCCATATCCCGCTAAATTATCTACTAGAAAATATTAATAATCATATAAGATGATCTCTCAAAATTTTAAAAACGAAAGACTTCAAATGCTACTTAGAAATGCCAACTTTGTGATATCCCCATTTATAGATATATCCATGTAGATATACCCATCGCCTTCAATCACGCCTGGCCCCTTTCGGTTTCTCTACTCGAAATATAATTCACGGTTCACATTTCATGATTTTGCAGAGGCATCAGTTTATCAGCACCCCGAATAATTTCACTCCCATTCGTTTATTTGATTGTTCCTTCTTTTTTTCATTTCATCATATATTATATCTATTTTGATGCATAACTTTTTCAATCATATGTATATTAGTTTTCGCTATTGGTGCAGAATATGCAATATGGTTATAAAAGACCTGCTGTATATTTCTATATTGAAATATATATGCCTAAATATTTCTTTGTATAACTAGACAACTAAATTTCTGGCCTTCCACCAAATTCAGAAGTCCATTCGGTTTATTTCTTGAGGAGCCCGCATTGTCCATCCAACACCATACCTGCACCTCCAAAGTTAGAGGCTTTTTCGGGCCGTCTGAGTTAATGGCTTACATCTCGCACCGGCCATACAAAATAAAACTTTACTTCAAAGTTTTAACAGGTCCCTTACCCAGACTTCGCTCAAGACTCTACTTAGAGAATCTCCCACAGAAACTACTACACCTAGTGTTCACATTTCAAAGTCCAGTCACGAGCTCAGTCCTGTGGCGATAAGGAAAATCTTTAAATCTATCAGAATCGCCTAACATTAAAAAAAAATTCTTCGAATATCCTTTTGTGCCATTCCAAAAAAATATTGCATGTCCCTTAACTTTTCCACATTATTTTGAAGCATCCCAAAATGAATGCAGCCGAGATATAAAATTTGAAAGTTAACAGCCCAAAATCTACTTACTACGAATAGACTACTTGTACAAAACCAAACTACTCGTATTTCAAAGAAGAGGACTAGTAAAAGTTTTCATTCAATTGCTTTTAAAGGATTTATAAACAATTTGTTGAGAATCTCCTAATTCTAGTACTGACAATTAACACGAAAATAGTTTTTTAAAAGTATGATTTTAAGGCCATTTATTCGCAGAACAATAGGATTTTTTCCTGAGATACAAAAATGGCGAAAGACGCACTAAAGGTATTTTATAAAATTACTAGTCCCAAGAATAAAAAAATATTAGAATAAGAGAAGACGCGTTGTGCAGATCGTTGGGCTGCTGGCCAAATAATTCCGCATTCAAATTCTGATGAGCTACATGGCTTGCATAAAAAGTATCGGGAAAAGTTTCGGAAAAATTGATTTATTTCGGACATTGCTACAATGCCTCAAAATTCTCTTAACTACATCCCTTGAGTGTCGACACACTTTTCTTTGCGGTTTCCCCACGACTCGAAGGTAAGTGGACTCCGGATGGTCCTTAAGGGCACGCGTGCAACCTTCTTTTAGGACACTTAGGGTCCCATAGTGATGTTATTTGAGGGGGGATTTCATTTTTGGGATCAAAAAAGTCTGCTGATGCCAAATCGGGGCGGTAGGGGGGTTGGGGAATTGTCGCGTGGTTTTACAGAGGGTCTCCGCAAGCAGACACTCGAATCTTCTCTTGGTCATCCGTCACACCTTCGGGACTAGTTTGGCGCAGATGTTTCACATTGCTAAATTTTTAGTGATAATGATGTGAGTTGTCATCTTATCAATGCCAATACGAAATGCGATTATGCGCACTTACTTCACACACACGTCAAGACAAAATTGTTACCAATATTTTTTATAAAAACCTTGTACACCGTCACTTGCAAAGCAGCACAGGAAAAGAAATTATCACCTTATGATGAATGTGCCAATGTCACACGCAGCACGCAATATTAAATGCCCTGAGCTCCCCCTTTCCCAATTATGAGCTAAATGGAAGAAGGGACCATTTGGTTTCGATTTCGCCCAAAATAAAGACCTCTATCTATCAATCTATCTATAAAACTGACCGTTTGGCATTATACGTCACGGTGTTAAAAACTCGTAACTTACGGTTAAAATTATATGCGTACCAACTAGCGAATATTTTTCCTAATATAATTTTGACAATTCTGCTATTTATCACATAATCTGTCGATTACTGCGGAGGAGCGGTCGTAATATATAATTCCAAAAGTTTTGGTTGTAATTCAATCGATTAAATTCCGGTAAGTCAATAATGTAGAGGATACCTGGAATCTTAGCGGAATAATTTGATTTTACATTTTTCGTCAAGAAATGAGAGATCATTCGCAATCTATTCAAATACGGCATGAATTCATTTCATTATAAATTGTTCATTAATCGAATGTCATGGAATCCTGAGATCGATGTCACCTCCACATATCGACTTCATAAATACAACATCACTTTTACCATGCAAGATAAGGTGTACGTTACTGAATTAGTTAGGTAATTTAGGTTCCGAATCACAATTTATTCAGAGAAATGCACACGTCAAATATCCTCTACAAATTTTCCATCCACCACAGTGTTGTGATTTAGGGTGAAATTTTTTATGAGAAATTATTAAAACATGCGAAATGTTATCTATAAATTCAAATTTTAGATGACCTTGATTTATAGATGAAATACGGAAATTTTAAATTAAATTATCACTATGCGTCACACCTTTTATAACTGGGATAATAGTGACATGAAACTACTCATCCAGGAATATTTGAACTACGATCAGTCATCAGTAAATAAATACGGGCAATATCACAAATCCTAATAAAAAAATTCAACAACCATTAACAAAAACAATGAATTACAGGTAGGTTTGTGAAATGTTATAAAAATACCAAATATGACTTTTGAAAAATACCTATTGGCAAATATGTAAATGCATATATAATTTAGGATACGCTCAATGTTTTAGTAAACGTATGCCCTACTACCAAGTGATGAATAATCATGGCGGATTGAGCTACGCGTCTATAAAATACTGCGGGATATAAAGGATACATAACGATTATATTCATGTTATGAACATCAAGACAACCTGTTGGGTTGCGAGTTCTGATATTGATATTCTGAAAGACTGCAAATGTTCGTTCATGATATTTCAAAAGAAGGTGAAATACAATCGTAAAATAAAATTAAAACAATTACTCCCGAGTATAACTGTTTGATAAACAATACTCTAATAATATATAACCTCGAAACATAAATAAAAGAGAGAAAAATATATAACGACCAATAACCTAACACCATATAATACTGCCCCACTTGAGTATTGAAGTATTCATCAATGGCGAATAATTCGAGGAAAATACTTTTTTGAAAGTCCGATGCATGAATTAAAAATCTTTGCTAAAACCCTGGTCTTTCACCATGGATGGTACATACACTCTATGAATGTCCCTGATTGGTAAATACCTAACAACACCGTTTTTTTTTAAGCATACAAAAATTATGCGCTTACTTTTAAACAATAGTTTTATCAAGTTAAAATTTATCTTGTTTTGCTAGCAGTTGGTTTTTGTTGCGTTGAAACAAGTACCTATGAGTTAATTTGCACTTTTATTTGTGCTTTACTGACCAATGTCTTTCCGATAGCATTGAAAGTTGCTTTACGTGAAATATATCGTGCAGTGTTTCCTCGGTGAGTCAGTAGACCATCAGCTCGACTGTACCAGTACCTTCAGGGTATCAGTATTTTTATCAAGAATATAATATAATTCTTGAGCACACGAGTTGACAATCCGGGTGGCAACGTAGCTTCATAAAACAAAGAAAACCATCTTCCCCACGCCACCATACCTCCTTGCACCTCACCCCAACCTTCCCACACACCCCTCCCCCGCCTTCTTTGAACGAAACGAGTGCCTTCTAACATCCCTTCCCTACCAGTACTCCCCCTTCCCCACGCACAAAGGGTACCCTCCCACTACAGCTTCGTCTTGCACCCGCGAAACCACACCGCAAAAACCACCGCCCCAAAGCAAAACACCCGTTCGCCGTTCTCGTCGCGGCCATGAAATACTTGACGTGCGGATGCATTGCCACGGGGTTAGTAGAACCACATCAGGGAGTGGGTGGGGGGATGGAGAGGGGGTGAGCATAAGATGGGGAGTGTGTGATAGATAAGAATGGCGAAGGAAGCAAGGGCGAAAAAGACCATAGAGGAAGCCAGCGTAACACGTCCCGTAATACGACACGCTCGCGAGACATATTACAGCATCCCACTCTCCTCCTTCGGTGGTTGGCACTTGAGGGAGCCGATTCCAACGTGACAAGGACGAAACCAATACCGCAATTGTTATATCAACTTGCGTGTGCCACGCAGGAGTCTAAGATCAGGGGAATAATGTTCTACGACTCGTTGGGAAGGATTAGGTTAGCTAATAAATTAAAATATACAGTTATAACTTAACAAAAATATAAATATGGGTATGATGTGTGTATATATATATGTACACACACACATATATATATATATATATATATATATATATATATATATATATATACATATTATTCGTATACTTAAAAAATTATATAGAGAGGGCTATGAGTACTTCTGACGTTTTGACGTAATTTCTAAGTTAAATTCAGCACTCTTGGTAAAATCAGCCTCTGTCGTTTTCTGCGCGGAAAATTGTCAGTATATTACTTGATTCCTACGCACTAGGCCAAAATAGTACATTAAATGCATTACCATAGGTATTTCCCGTTCATAAATCACCAAAAACGGCTTAAAACTTAGGCTACTCCTACCCTGTCAGCGTGTGTGGCAAGTTGACTCAACAATGCATGAAACATTAAAAATTAAGTTTGACTTAACTGTTAGTTACCAATAAATAATTAACAAGTCTCAAATGATGGATAAAATGTCAACTAGAGGAACATGAACGATAGTAAACGTGAAATACTGCTCCGAGCACGCGTAGACGAACTATACTATATCAGAAGAACTATATAAGTTAGAACTGACTATAGCCTACTTATCTAGCTAGTTCCTGACTCACAATTCATTATCTAAAAGAGAGTATTCCTGAGTTTTTTTCCATTAAATTACAATTGGATTAAAATGAGACAAGTGAAAAATTCTATATACATACATACACACACATACAAACATACATGTATCATATAATGTGGCTGTGAATCAAATTTGTAGAGTGAAATTAAAAAATCCTATCTACGTTTTAAATCCCAGATGTAAGCATCTCACGAAAATATTTACGTGTCGGAGGAGGAATAAAACTTTAATCTCTCAGGGTCATCAAAATGCATCATGAGTAGCCTGTTCACCAGCAATGACATCACACGAAAATCTACCGAGTGCGTCAGATCACATGGACGAGTGCCAGATGAAGGCGCTTGCGGAGTCCTACAATATGACCCCATCTCCGGCGGTAAATGCAGAAAGTAGTTTCGGATCCCATTCGATCCGTGATCTACCCGGCCTAGGGCCCGAACGAAGACAATCTCTCCGACTCATGAGAATATCAGCTGGGGTGTGGGAGAGGAGTACCCGGAGTTATCTCTTCGATCGATGGATCACGGGAGAGGAAAATCTCGCCCGCCGAAAATAGCGACGTGAGCAAAATAAAGACAGCCATCCCACCGAAGCGACGATGGAGGGTAATCTCTTCCAGCTTCTTCCCCACCTCTCCTATCAGTCCACTTCACGTATCCCTCTCCCACCCTCACAGCCCACACACTCAAATGCCCCCTCGGTTTTTCCTCCCCTTTTCCCTCTTCTTTTACCCTCTTTTACGATAATTATTTTCCTAATTCATCCTTTCCGGCAGTAAGAACTGCACTGTAATCAGTTCCGTGCGTCTCTTGACTTGGAGCTCAACGTCTGTGTCCTCGTCTATGAAGCTCGCCTTTCGTCCTTCTTTACACCAATATTTCATGGTTAATTTATTCCCGTTACGCCTAAGCGTAGGAAATGGAAGGAATTTATTTTTTACATTACAACTATACTGCTCATCATATCCCAGTAGTCAAATAATATGCATGGCTTCCTCAAGGGGTGGCTCTCCATATTGTGGAGATGAGCGTCGGGCCAATACGATAGAAATCTCGTAGAAATTTCTAACTATCACAGGGCCAAGTGTTCATTTATTATGTTCAGCAATATGCCCCACACTCTCCCACTTTGGTATGAGGGACAATTCAAGTGCAGCAGCATATCGTCCGTCCGATTATCCGCTGTAATATAAGAGAAGCCTTTCGACATGAACGGATCGAAACCATAATTTTCCCTGCACAAAAGTTTGTCTAGGTACCACAAAGCTCTCATTAAAACAACTATTTGAACCTGATAAACTATTTCGAAGTATTATGGCATCGATCAATCTGTATTTCAACGTTGTCAAATATTTCCTTGTTACATCGGAGGGTCATCCTAGAGTACGGCGTGCTTCCCTTCTTTCTCCCTTCGTCTCGCCACTCCCTCCCTTGGTTTTTCTCCAGCCCCGTCCCCCAACCCTCGTAACTCCCTCTCCCAACCCGCCTTCCTGAACGCCACCGAGCCGGTTCCCGCATCCTCCGCCCCCTCCGGCGCTCCGACTACGAAGAGCAGCGGTAACAATTGCGAAATGGAAGGGGAAGTGTGGGGAGGTGGGACGAGAACGCGGAGTGCGCGAGACTTCCTCTCTCTCTCTCTTCACTCTGCACTCTCTCTCCACTCTGCTCTCTCCCTCCCTCCGAATGAAGGCTCAGTGAGGGGGCCCGGCCCCCCTCAGTTCCCTCCTTCGATCGCCCCCCCTCCCATCGCACGCCCGCCCACCCGCCCTTTTGTTTTAGGGCCACAATCCGAGCAGGGGGAGCGGATCCGGAACCGACCCTTTCCACCACTGCACCCTTTTCCCTCACTAACTCGCGCCCCCTTCCAACCCACTCCGACACCCGCCCCACTCCCCGTTCTCCCGACTCCCCTCCTTCACGATTATCAGAGCAGAATTGAAAATGCATGAGCGAGCGAACGCAAGAGACCGTACTCACCGAGGATTCACTCTCTGGAGTTCAATCTCCCAAAAAGTACCCAACAGCAAAACGCCTCTCCTCTCCACCCCCTCCCACAAGCGTCGAAAGACCAGAGGACGCCCAAGCACCATTACCGTAGCCTATCATCCAATATGAGATGCCAGACATCGATAAAAACATCGATTTGGATCTCAATTCGCTATCTTAGCAACGGCAGACTCGATTGGTCCGGTGGATGAAGCGCTCATCAGCTAAAACTTAAGTCGCGGGCTCCTGCGGCTTTTGGTTTCCACGCCCCGTCTGGGTCACAGGAGTCGTGTTATCATGTCACGACTCCTAATGTAGTTACGTATGTCTAATTTGCGCTACTTAATAGAGAGACGGTAAAAAACCTTTAGCCTAACGGAGAATGTCGAGAAACCCAATGTATCGGGACTTATTCGTCCAAGTTGGCTCAGTCCACTGTTTTATTTCTCCTCCATTCTTATTTTCTGTCTCCCTGCCTTTCCCTGATCCTCTTCCCAGTTAGATATGCCTCCGAACACGAAAAAAGCTGCACCACGGTCGCTTCCTTACCCTCCTCATCCACAATGGGATTCCTTTCGCGATAGAAACGTATCTCGATATTCAACTTCATTCCTCACTCCACCATCAAACCAAAAAACCGGCTACGCAGCAAATCGCTCCACGGCGGGTCGCTCGCTTGCCTCCAACACTCCTTTACTTTTCTCTCTTTCACTCACCCTCATGGGGCCATTTGTTGCAAACGCATCGTCCGGTTTCCCGATCTGCCTCCTGGATCGATCGCGCGCGCCATTTGTTTTTCTTTGACGGAGGGCCAGCACGGGAAGGAATGCGAGCGGGAATACCATGGATGGGATCGAACATGGAAATTTCAAAAGAGTAGAACCACATCAGGTCTGGTTCACAAAGCCCGTTAGCGATTTATGTACTTGGGGAGACTTTCGGCTCGCCCGAGTTGGGTCGCAACCCTTGTTATAAGTTTGTTTAACGAATCATACCTAGCTCGGACTAACCATGAATTTCAGGATTGATTAATGTATTAAATTACAAATAAGTATTGGAGGTAACGGAAAAATAAAATGGACAACAATTGAAAGCACGCACTAAATTATAAGCCTTTTTGAATGCTTGTAAATCATTTCGATTAGAATTTCCTAGTATTAAAATGAACCCATCGAAGTTATTCATTGAAAGAGACTTATGGTAATGTAACTCAAAATTTACCCGGTAGTCCGGGAAGATGGGAATAGCAACAAATTTCAATTATGAGTTTCAAAATTTTAAAACGTTTCAATTATCGCGGCTAATCCTTTCAGAAATTCAACGTCAAACGGGTTGGGCCCTATATTTGGATTAGAAAACGATTCTTTCGATTTTTCAACGTCAGTCTCTGCACCAAATTGGTGTGGAACAGAAATATCACTTAGAATGGAATATTAACTTATTTTATTAACATAGTTATAACCCAAGCTGCTTTCCACGGCATATAATGGATTACGGAAAGCGTTTTGACACATAATTACTATTTTTCACAGCAACTAATTTATTAAAGAAACCAATGTGATAATAGATGAATAACAAATCACCTTAAAACCACTGTTTTATTCAGTAGACGTTTGTTTATTCAATCACGTACCGTTTGTCTACAAATTGAAAATTCCTGTCAAAACATCAATTCTAGGCATTTTATAAAATAAACATATTTGACCCCTAATAGTATAACCCACGTAGAGAACCATTAAATTAGCAATGTAAACTCTATTCTACATGAATCTAATAATGTATGTTCCATATACATACTCTTCTCCACTCCGACTACATGCACAGCGTGAGAATGATGCGTCAAGTTCTGATCTTATCTAAGTCTTCGCAAAATTAATCCTCTTCTCTTTCTTTCTCACTCCCTCACCTTCCTCTTCAACGTGAGAGAGAGGAGGGATGGAGAAAGAGAAAGATAAGGGCTCTCTCGTTCTCGTTGCGACGGAGACTGGGCCAACCTTACCCTCGGGTGCCTTGGGGTAGATCAGGAGGGAGCCAGTGCTCCGCCTCCTTCATTCCTCCTCTCAACTCTCCTTTCTCTCTCTTTCTCCCACCCCTTCCTCTCCAACTCTCTCTCTCTCCCTTCTTTCCTCCCTCTGGCCCGCCTCCTTGAACAAAAGTATTTCGAAAAAATGGAAAGGGGGAAAGGACTAACTCCGTCAGGCGTCTTTTTTCGCCCCTCTCTCTCGCACGCCGACATCGCCACCTTTCTTGTACGAGGGTCGTTGGAGTGGTTCGGAGATAGTCACGAGATGACACCACTATGCACACCCGTGGGATGAAGATTGGAGAGGAGGTGGGGAGAGGGACGATGGAGGGCGGGAGGAGAGAGGTCCTTACACGGGCTGCTTCGCACGGATTCGCGCTCTTTTCAGGATCTCTCGCTCGCCCACCTCGCTTCTCTGCCCTTCCTCCTGACCCTCCAACCATACCGCTCCCCTCCCCATCGCACTACTTCCAGCTCTTGACCTGCCTCTTCCTATCTCCCCCTTCCCTCGGAAAAAAAGGAATCGCCTTCCGTATCCACTCCAGTCCTTTCGCGTCCTCATCCTTCCACGCTCCCTTGCCTTACGTGCCCTTCTTCTTACCAGACCCCAATCTTTCATTCTAAGGTTAATCCTATGGATATTTATTTACTTTCCCAATTTCTAGATGAATTAGGCAACGTTGTGGTCCAGAGCTGACGAAAATTTCCATTTTTGTTTAATATTTCATTCATTTGTATAAACATAGGGCGCTAATAATAAAAATATTGATTCCATAAAAGCCGCTTTCCTCCAACCACTAAAAAGTTGTGCTTTATAAACTTTCTAAAACAGGTTCGTGCTCCATTAAAACGCCTCTCTACTTAATATTTTAATTTTGAGCTCCTGTCCTTTGTATTTGCTATTTTATACAAATTAGATCCTACCACATAGTCACAAATCTTTGATTCACGTTACGTAACCGTCACTCTTCTCGTATATTGTATTCCTGGCGTGGATTCATCCCCTGTCACACAACTTGCCGGTGGCTTGCTGGGTATCACGTAGATATATTGATGCGTATTAGATGATTTATGATGCTGCATGAAATAGTTTATCGATAGTACAAGCGAGATCTACGCAATTTCTCGATGCGTTGCCAAATCACCATAATGCAAACACCTGATTATGGAGTTATTTTAAGCAACAGTAAAAAAATCCTTATTAATCTAACTTTATACACTTAGTATATTTAAAATATGAGAAAAGTTCAATTACAACAACTTTATGGTATTTCTTGTCGGATTACACTTGATTATGATGCACGGACTTCGCTCATGGAGCCGGTTTCACCCTGGCAACAATAAGACTGAACGCCAACTTTTTTCCATTGACAACCTCGCCCGACACCAACTGCCGAAGCAGGAACACATCCTGTCCTCATTGCCGTTTATCTATGCACGAATCTACACCTTGTCACATTCCAGTCGTCAATTCACAGACGATTCCACTAACCGCATACATTCAATTATCTAGTCAAGACATCAGTCGTAAGAATTTTCCTTTCCATTTCCTTTATATCCTTTTCACTACAAGATTCCATTTTTCCTACACCCTCCATGCTTGATATTGAGATACTATCAGGTAATTTTAACTTACAAACAGAACATCAGAAAAAAGTATAAGGATACAATTCTTTCTTATCAAACAGAGTTGTCCAAAGTCCTTCTCTTCACCAACAGGCTGAATATTGAAAACATATATTGCAAACAAAGTCAATTGTCTTGCCGAATCCACGTTGCTTCAAACATCCGTAGGAGTGAATAAATCTATTTCCATTAAAAAATTCGCCGACCAACTGCGCAAAAGGAAATTATAGAAAAGGAAAAGAAGACTGTCGAAAACCATTTTTCAAACCGTGTGAGTGTTAATCAAATTATTCACTTTTTCTGAAATTGATTCATTATTTATTTGTTCGATGGAGCTACTTGACAGATCGCCTCGTGTGAAAATCATTTATTCAGAGAGGCCTTGATCACTCAGCCATTATTAAAAATGTGACAGAAATAATTCTATTTTGTTTATAATTTCCAGATTTTCAATTATAAACCTAACTTTGATACCATATATTTCACCATTTCTTAATCGACGTTTTGCGCCAGTCGGCCGTTGGCACTTCTTTTAGCCATCTCATTACCAACTGCACTCAACTCTAACGTCATGTCACTCCAATCGCCCAACTCTTGTCAAAGCTCTCTGATTCATTACGAAATGCTACCTACCTTTTTCATTCGCTTTCATTTGGTCTATTTTCATTTCTACACTCACGCTGTCGTCGATTTCACTACGTAGATTTAACAAATTATTTCTATTATTGTGTCGAAATCGTCGCCGTTTACAAATGAAGAACAAGAATTAAAAGTTAAATTTTTGGCTTCAGATGAAGCTTTTTACCAGGCGGCGTAGATTATTTCCACATATTCCGCAATGCATTCCTCAGATAGATCAGAAAACTGATTAAATTCATTTACTTTCTCAAAATCCTCTAAATATAACACTTTACAAATCAAATATTTAGGGGAGTCCAAATGAAAAGAATAGTCAGAGTCTATGGAATAATATACCATGTGTTTACAAAATCAACTCGTAGTTGCACAAAGTTATGAGTTCTCGCCAGCCAGGAGATTCTATAACAAATGTAAATAAAATTTCTGGTACATCTACCGTGGGTTGAGGCGATATTCTCTCCCACGACCAAGCATCACCAGCTTCAAACACTGGACATTGTCCAACTACCCGGCTGACTCTTATGTCCGTGTCGAGTGCAACATTAGCTGAAGGGATACATGGAGTTAACCCCAACGCTCGAGAACGGGAGGCCTAGATGCAATTAGAGAATGTAGTCTATTAGATCGGAGGGGGTTCACAAGCTTTCGAGACCTCAACTCCACTTGCGGGAGAGAATAGACTACATGACGTGAGATAGGGAGACGTTCTAAAACATGAATTTTAGTTTACTCTGAGAAAATAAGCATAATGGCAATGTCAGTTACTTTCATCAATGAAAAACTTGAGAGCAAAATACGTGCTTCCTCTAAAATATTTTGATAAAAAATTAGGAGCTTATGGCTTCCAGCCTCAAAGTAGTGTTAAAATGCTTTAGCAACAGAAAGCTCAGGAATTAAAATGAGAACCCAAATTTTATCTCATTTATTATGTTGGCTAATATAAAAACAAAATCATTTTAGCAGAAAAAATTAAATACGGATTGCATATGAAGTATGCCAATGTGAAAATCTAATGCCGAAAAATTCGGTTCAGAATTGTGAGAGAATATTTTTATAGGATAATAATATTGCGACGCTAATGATAGCACATAAATTTACTGGCCAATCCTTATAAAAATAACTGCTTTAAATGACTGAATAACAGTGATACTTTAAATGACACTGACGATTCCGAATTTTCCGAAATTCAGTTTACCACCCTAAAGCAAGACGAGTCTGTTCATGAAGTTCAGTAGTCATTTAATTAAAACAAGGACACACCGTGTAACTTTTAATTGAAATAAAAATTAACGATCAGGACAAAGCAGATATAGAGTGCTACTAAAAAATAATTTATTTTCATTGAGTTGAATCCACAGTTTGCATCATCATTCAAACTGATTGTAATACTCATTTTAAACTGCATTTAGGAGGTCACTCACCTTGGGCTGCATGACGTTAATGCGTAGCAAGTTCAGACGGTCGTTCTAGTTTTTACTCTTTTCTACATTTCCGAATACGCTGTTTTATAGCGTGGTAGTAAATAAATTAAGCCTTTTCATGGTTGTTATAGCTAAAAACACAAGTACTAGAACAGCGATAGTTAATGATAAACGAGTATGTTTATCTATCCCGTGAAGAATTAATAAACCACGACGGTATAGCATAGAGAGAAAGTATGGAGAGAAGAGAGAGATAGCACAGAGAGAAAACTTTAATTTTATCATTATCACTTGCAGTCTAGTCACTGATTCATTAGCCATTTGAAGAAATGGTTCATGAATAAGTTCACAGAGAAGAACGCCGCCAATTTTTATTTGACAATATGTCATCGCCTACAAGTTCTGAATAATATTTTATCAGTTTTTAGGCATTCATTGGTAAAAATAAATGCTTACAATGATCAATAAAGAGCAGCCGCAAAAAACATTCCTGGGATCGCCTAGGAAAACTTACTTTAGAGCTAATATTATTAACTTCGAACACAAAGAGATAGGATAGCAAGCGAACAAGAAGGTATTTACTATGCATTGTTTTTAACGAAAATAATTTGATTAAAAATAGAATCTGTGGATGGATGCGCAGATTTAGGGATCATACATCTGACTAGTGCGAGAATTTGAGAGGGTAGAATATTTATTTGAAACTAAATGATCATTAATCGATTCGATATTGTACATTAGGAATTACACCGTAGTGAAAAAGTGGCACAATTATTTTATGCCCACATCGAACATTATTTAAGAGGGAGAGGAAGAATTGAAGTTAACGGAACTGTTAAAATGACTAAGAAGGATTGGGTATAAGGGAGCAAATTGATACAGGTATCGGACTGTGTGAGGAAGCCGAATTGAAGAGACAGGGGAACATCATGGGCAGTAGACAATTATAGCAAGCAAAATAAAGTGAGATAGGGAAAACCCAATTTTCCGTTGAATAAATAGGTACCTACTTACATTCAATAGGTTGAAGAGATTATTGCGCTTAAAAATGAATACAACTGTTCAGAGGAAAAGTATGAAGCAGTTAATAGGAATGTAATAAGTCGCTTCATGACGCGTTAAGTAAAAAATGTGGCATTCAAAATGTATAGGTAGGAACCCTCAACGTAAACAAACAATAAGTGACGATATTAATGATATGCCTGCAGAAAATTTACAGTGTAAATCGACTGAACAAAAGAATTCCACGAAAGAAGACATTGAATATTAAAATGAAAGACGAGAAGCAATTTTGATATCAGAATTTGATGCCGCGATTTAGTACTTTTCAGAAAGACGAGACATCAAAAATTGGCAAAATTCACTCAAAAGACACCCAGGAAATAAGCCCTGAATAAATTATAGAGAAAAGTTGTACATTCACGTATCTGGTTAAACGTCAATTGGCTTTAATAAGAATATTATCGTCTCTATTCCTTAAAATACGAGAGAAGGAGAGAGTAAAGTTTTGTCAACACTGACTACGCCCGTTTCAAAAACTGAAGAAGGACGAGTATAGAAAACAGTAGGACAAGCAATCCTTAGCCGAGAATAATCGTAAATATTTACATACAGGTCCAATTAATGAAATAAAGGAAAATTAAATTAGAGATTAGAACATACTCTACACACCACACATTCCAGATGATAGCAAAGCAGGCATGCAAAGGACAAGAGAGAATCTTGCAAGTATATTTTAGAAAACACCGCCCTGAAAAAGAAGAAGAAACAAAAAGAAAGAACTCAAGTAAATGACGCCAAAAGGTTACGTAAGATGAGATGGATAGACGACATAAGCATGAGATTGGGGCATATTTAGCAATATACTCGAAAACTTTCGACAAAAGGGTACACAAAACAATTGAGTAAGCAAGGAGAAAAGCATACAAAGAATTTTATATTAGGATATTGACACATGGACAACAGCAGCAGCAGAAATGAAACCCTCGAAACATACGTAATGTCATAAAACGCATATTCTGATAAATGTATGCAATTAATCACAAATAAATACGTTCTACACAGAGAAGGGAAATAAATAAGCTAATGGAACAGGCTGTCAAAAATATGGGATAATTATTGGACAAAGAGTGAATAGGCAAGCTGAGCAACAGACAGAACGATAGCCGCAGAATCAATAATTCAGAATGACGACTACTGGTGATGCCCGATTAGTAAAATGCAGCAATTACGGATACTTTTATGAAAAACAAGGCCCACAGAAAAGATAACCATATTAGTTAAGACAAATAAATTAAGGCGTAGAAAAGATAAACTTTCTAGGGAAGTAGAAATTCAGGTGTCAAGGACTACAATGTAAGGCATCACAAATTGCTGCCAGTGAACATAATTTTGTGATAACGAAGTGGCAACTTAAACTATAGAGGCTAAAGAAAAACAACATAGAAAATTTAAGAAGTAGAAAACTTGAAAGAAACCCAAGATGGTCTTTCAACTCTCTCCGCCATAAGTTCCTGTAAAACATGTTAAAACCGTCTCATAAAAAAAACGCCCAAATATATAATGAAAACTACGAAAAACTGCAAAGAAAGCATAAGATAGAAGAAAGAAAAAGGCTTTCTAAGGAGTATTGGATTCCGGAGGAGAAACTAGAATAAATAGAGAAGTGGATGCAGTAAAAGAGCTAGAGGGCTCAAAGTCAACGCTATGAAATAATAGAAAATAACACTGGCCGGAGGTAAAAAAAAAGATTGTTAAGACAGTTCATTCGGAAAAGAGAAAAAGAGCCAGGTACATGAGAATTTTGAAACAGTATTTAAAATTTTGAAAAAGTCTTCAAGAGACTCAACGAAGGCTTCACTACAATTACAAACCAATACGGTAAAATAGTTACTGATGATGAGGCAACGAGTTGGAAAAATATTTGGCCAACTTGGTACAATGAAACTAATTAGGAAAGCAAAGGAAGGAGAAAAGGATCTCGCTGATGACAGCAAAGAAGTACTAATTATTCGATAAAATTTGAGTCTACAGAGAAGGACCAGCGCAAAATTTAGAACCCAGGTATCGATGACACGGTTTCACGACCAATGCAAACGTTTGCGAAAATAATTTAAACACGTTTTAAGAAATAATCTGTGACATTCAACTGACCACGACAGTTGAAAACATACTGACAAACTTACAGAAAAGGCTAATGATGCATATATCTACAAAAAGAGGGAATATAAAGCCCAAAACTGGGAGAAAATAAATTCGCCGAAATTCTCAACAAGATTAATTTATAAAGGAATGGAAAGTAAATGTAAAAATACCTAGTTAAAAACAACACCAATGTTAGAATAATTAGATTTAGGAAAAGAAGATGAACCACATATTTTTATAGCTTTCAGATGACTTCGTCAAGTACGCAAAGGAATTGCAAGAAGGCGACATTGTCAAGAATATATACGATATGGTTCATCTAAAAACAATGATTCGGTAAGACAGAGGAGAGTCTGTGTGTGTGTGTGTGTATTTGCATATATATATATATATATACATAATATTTATTTCTTTTTCGCGGTATACATACAAAAGACTCAAAATTAGACAACACGCGGAGTCTTCTACTCTACGAATACAATACATGGCCCAAGACGAAGAGGCAAGAAACAAATAAGGGCGTAGGTTAAAGCTAAGAAATGTGTAAAGGTCAGCTAATGAGACTGTCTAGTGGAAAACTGCATCCACCCAATCCTAGGATTTTCGATCATGGATGAATAAAACGTATATTGTAGTTTACAGATTACATTCATATCCACTCAAATGCTGTGTAAAATGTGTGTCGTTGCCCACATGGATTCATGTCCTATTCATTTTTCGTCCGAAGGGTTTTCCGAGGTCAGAAACCACTACCCTTGTTCAAGCAAATGGGTCAGTGGTTAGCTATTGGGATGGCCCAAAATACGCAACCGCAGGAAACCACAAAAACGGCAATGTGATAGAATAGAGCCCAACAGATGACAATTGCCACCCGAATAGGAGAACCGTCCATCTTCAGCAAAACAAAATGTAGGAGGGAAAAATACAAGCGAAAAAATGTTTACACGTGCAAAAAAAATCTGGGATAGGATGAATGAACCCACTGATATGCAAATGAAAATGGAGGAAGAAGAGAGACATATTCAGAAAACACACGATTGCTTGAATTCCGCAGTTTTATTATGTGAACGTGAGAGGCAAATGAACACGGGGGAAAAGGGGGGCTGGAACTCTGTCTGCACTAAACGGCGTAACACACTAGTGCAAATATCCCACAGAGACCACCCCCCCTCTACTCCCCTGGATCAGCGTCCTTTGCCTCCCCTCCATCCTATTTAGGTGAGTGGTGGAGGGGCAGCGGGCGGTCGAAAGGGGGTGGGGGGCGAGGAGAGGAGTGGAGGGAGGGAACGGGGGTCACAACCTTGCCAATGAAAAGGAGGGCGATCTCTCCCCCCCTACTTCCCTCTCTCCACCCGACTCGCCCTAAACACCTCCTTCCCTCCACCTATTTCTCTCTCCCTCCCCCCGCCTACAACGACGCCGCAGTCTGGACGTAGTCGAGAATCCCTACATCACCGGGGGGGGAGGATGAGGGGAACTGCGCGACTACGGCGGGGAAGGTCGCGTCGGGGTGGATGCACGGAGGCCGAGAGATGGATGGCGAGGAGGAAGGAGCGAGGGACTGGGGAAGGGGATGAGGGAAGGGAGAGGACGAGAGAGTAACGATTATGCGAGCGCATTAAGAAGGAAGCGGAGAGGATTTGCGAAGAGATTCGCTTTGGTGAAAGAGGAAAAACTGATGAAGGGGGAGGGATGGTGAGCGAGAATGGAGGATGGAGAGGAAAAGGGAGGGGTGGACGGTGAAGGGGAAGACAAAGAGGGGTAAAGCGAGGAGATCGAGAGGGAGGGAGAGAGATGAGAGGAGAGACGGGAGGCTGGTATCGACCCGAGAGCCCGCCGCGTCAGGATCCGCTTTAAAGGGGAGACCTCGACCAAGGCCTTGTAGCTTGCGCTAGGTTGTGGACGCAGTGTGGGTGGGCGGGAGAACGAGTGGATGGAGCGATTTTGGGACCAAGAAGGCGGCGGTTGGGGAGGAGGAGGAAACAGGAAGAATAGGAATGCGGGACGGAGTGAGGCAGACATGTATGTGCACGGAGGGTATTTACACGAGGCATTCCTCAGGGACGCGCGCCGTTGAGTTCAAGCCATTCGTACATGCAGACACGCGGCAGTCCCAAAGCTCGAAGCTGAAGGGGGGGAGTCTGCGCCATTGGTGGCAGCACGGAGCGAATACAACTCCACGAGGGCTTCCAACGGATAATTTCACTTCTAGTAAAATTACTTCGAATAACTTAAGTAAACATTTACTGGTATTTAAGCTTCCTACATCAAAAAGTAATCGGTAAACATTCTATCGTTTCGTACACTGGGGAAAAAAGTAATGACAAAAAGATATTTACACATCGCGAAATATCTGTCTAAGAGTTAGAATTATTATAAATATATTGCACTTTGTAGGAAACAATGGACGTGGAACTTGAGGCCAAAACTAGATACGACCAAGGAAGATCCTCCAAATGAAATATGATTACGCGTGAAATGTCCATAACCTCCACAAAAAAGTTTTAATATCCCTTAGAAATTCTAGGATTGAGCATAGCACGGAAATTTGAATGTAAACACCTTAGTTATCCACAATTACATTCAACAAATCCGAAGGGAAATGTTTGTAGTTCCAATTGAGACAGAAATATCAGTTCTCAGAAAAGAAAAAAGACACCGGATGAAAAAGATATTAGATATAAAAAGCGATGAGCATACGGATATTAGAAAACAAAGAGGAAAAGAACGAAGAGATAATGGCATACGAAGAAAACCGTGGAACGGGGTAAGATAAACGCCGATCTAGGACAAGCAGTCTTGGGTGGAATGCGAGGGAAATAGAGGAAGAAAAAAGATAAATAGGAATAAAACTCGCCCAAACAAACCCACAGCATCAGAAAAACCTCATCCCTCAACCCCCTTCCAACGCTGGACCTCTCCTCCGCCCCACTACCACTTGGCTCCATACCCCCTTAGCGGCGGCTCCAGCCATCGATTTATCCCTTTGCCGCTAAAACTGTGCAGCTGGAATATTGGTGACGAGGAGGAAGTGAGGGGATGCCGGAGGGGAGGAAGCGAATGAGGGAGAAAGGGATGCGGAAGGGGGTGGGGGCGGCGGGAGGGTATTCCCCGGGAGGTAGGCGTGGTCGCCGACCCCTTTCCAGCCCCACCACCGTGCTTCGCGTCCCGGCGTCCCTCCCACACCCCCGCGGGACGCTCTCCGAATACACACTCCCCACCCCACCCTCCCCTCCCGAAAGGCTCCCCGACGACAGACCCACCTCGTCCCCGCCCGCCCGCCGCCCCTCCCACTCACCCTCCCGCCCCTTCACCTGTCTCCTCGCGGCCTTCAGATGAGGCATTGCCTTGGGTCGATGTAGCATTTAAAAATATGCGCGTCCTGGTGAGGGGGCTTTCGTTTTACGGCGGTTTTTCCGGGGGACTGAGTGAGTGAATGGGAGTTGGGTAAAGCGAAATAAATACTACACCGAAATAGAGGAAAGAGAGGAGGATAGTGGTAGGAGGAACAATGTGAACCGACGATGGAGTGGGGATGAGGATGGCAATGAAACGTGAACTTTTGGAGGACGTTTACAACGGGTCGTTTTCCACAGCGGCTTGGGCGGGATTAGAATTAGAGGACAATCCACCCTGGAGGACGTACATCCGGGGTAAATTGAGATTATAGACACGACTGTGACTGAGCCAATGAGCAGGCTTGATTATTGAGCTTTTTCTCCTACAAAAAGTTTTTTTAAAACACACCACGTTCAACATGCATTAGAGAATTTAAAACGAGATTGAAGCGTCATTGTAAAATAATAAAACCCTTATCAACACACAAACATCCCCAATTAAGAAGGATTTGAAAATAATGCAACTTCAGTACATACACTAGTGAAATAAATATGAAAATATTTTTAATGCGTTTAAAACATATATATATATATATATATATATATATATATATATATATATATATACACACACACAATAAATTTACATTTATCATCAAAATAATTGCATACAGAAACATTTTAAAGGAAATATTTAAACAGGAGATGACATTGCCCTAGTGGTTTTCCTCTGTCAGTTTTAATCCTTGGTCTCAGTCTTAAGATTCTTTAGCTGCCATTTCGATTGCAATTAGGGTATCAGAATGAATTTCAAGGCCGTCCTCGGAGGCCTGGTCGGCGCTAGAATGAATTAGTGATTGAGAAATCACACCTTTCCTCAAATACATATGCCGTGTTTGTTTTTCATATTAAATCCTTATGTTAGAGGTCACAATATTGGTCAAAAATCGGTCATGGAAGCAATTAGACTTGTTATTTCACTTTAAGTAAGCACGATTTCAGTTCCTAGCCTGATGGAAGGTTTAACTATGATATAAGGGCCTGTGTTACAAGTAGGCTAATGACAAAGTCTGGTTTCTGTTCCGTTGACTCTTTTTATGATGATCTCATTACCAAGACAGGGTGCATAATAACTTTAGGAGTCTCGAACCAACTATCCATTCCTACGAACCCAATATACAGACACGAAGCTGTGAGGTTAAAAATATCGATTTCGAATTTGGAAGCAGATGCACCCAAGATTCGAGCAAATTCCAATATTACATCCATGTGTATCGTCGGGGACCACATAGAGGAATAGAATTAAAATAGATATGGCAAGTCGGAGCTAGCTTGTAAGGTATAGTATACTTCCTTTGAAAAACTTATCTACTGATACCTGAATCGCATATGAATGGTATTTTATCAAAGTGAAATTTCATTTATAAGTAGATACAACGATTGCATTGTATGTGCATAGTTCTATTCTCAACAAGTCTACTACAACTAGTTTAAAAAATGATGTAATGGAAAAGAGAAGTATTTAAATAAAAAGGTGAACCTCTTCATTTCGCTTCAGATCTGTGGGATTGTTTTTTTTAATTTGATCCTGATTACCTTAGCTTCAAAACACTTGAATATTCAAGTAAAATAATCACCATCTCAACGCTTATTTGTCTCATGTTTTATTCATCTTTTAATTTATTCCATTTGAAATTTTTACTAATTATATAAATGCAAAATATACTTTCGAAATGAATACACATTATTCTAAAATTTATATTTTATAACGCAGTTCAAATTATTTATTTTAACTATTAATAGCTAATAACAGTTTCATAATATAAAACTTAACTATTTTTGTGTGGATACAATGAAAGAGGAGAGGCGCAAAGGATATTCACCTCATATTTGTAATTACGCATGTTGATATGGACTTCAGACTTCAATCGACGAATATTAAAAATCATAAACTTATTACAAAATCCTCAGAAAAACTTATATTGGCCCAAAGCATCGCTTGCTCAGGATTCATATATTTATTTTTCTGCTCAAGTGGAAAAAAAAGTTTATCAAATTGCATTTAGCGGAAAAATCTCTCACGCAATAATTTTTCATTAAATAAGGAAATGAAACGATCCACTATTTTCACCATTTTAGCTCTTAATATTTGTTATATTCCAAAGGTGCCTTAATCGCCAAGGATTAATAAGAGCATTTAACATTTGATTACTGGATAACCATAACAACAACCTACTGGAGGACGCCTTAATTCACAGAGACCAATCAAAAATTAAGACATTGTATTCACCATTATATTATTTATTTCGGCAACGGCAAAATGTATCGCCATAATCAGATTTCTTCCATTTTAATTCTATATTACAGGACATTCCCAATTTCGTCAATAGCATCCTGATGATGATATACACTCAAGACTATCCACAAAAGCGTTTATTTACAATAGCGCTGAGGTTTTAATTCATTAAAATAATATCATTTTGAAGTCGGTGGTGAGTTTAGATTTGCTCAGTCATGATGCATAATACCATTCAAACTTTTTCCTTGGCTTAGCCGTTACTTAGATTAGTTTTACACTTGGTGTTCTGAGGTGCATGATACGTATTTGAATGTTAAACTCCTAAGTTCACTTGGCACGATTTTCATTGAAGTAGTATTGGTTCGAAACGTTTAATTACACCAAGATCTCCGCGAATCCCAAAGTTGCCAAAACTAAACCCCTTAACGACCAAGAGCAGTTAATATTTCCCATTGGACTACAGTTCCTGCAGTCGCAATTCCGACGTAATTTTGAGAGAAGTGAACGTCCTTAGCGACTAACAATAAGTACGAGGCACGGACTACATTATAAGTACTATAGGATACATAAAGGATATAAATTTAAAAGGAAAAATCTCCTTAGTATGAGTATTTTTTTCTCTGGATTATTTCCAATATCTGGGCTGCAGTGAGCAACGCAAGAGACGGCAATCATCTGGTGAATTGTGCATTAATTTATAACATTTTACGTTAATTTACACATTAGATAACTCTACCCCATATTTTAGCGGTAAAAGTCCGCAAAAAGACCCGTTATGTGCCATATATGACAGCACAGACGTCGTAGACATTTGATTACATTCCTCATTAGCAGATTGGTTTTTAAGATGATCAACTGTTATTTTAATTACATCTTATTCGCGGGTGAAAAAGAATAGCTTAACATCATTGATCCGTATGGTATGTCTATAATGCTACTGCATACACATAAGCTTCACAGGAATCTGTAATGATTAGACAACCAACTTATCATAAAAAGATCCCTTGAATCAACTGCTTAGGAAGAAACATAAAAACCTCAAACCATGGAGGAGTGTTAATTTAAATTAACACTATTAAACTGGATAAAAGACGAAAACTTAAATATAAAAAGTACCTTAAAATACGCTTCTATCACTCCGACATTCAAACAAAAGAAAGCCTTATACTGAAAGAACTGGAATAATTGATAAAATATATAGAACCATTTATCCAAAGGAGTTCAATAGCAGAAAAGACAAAATCCATTCATTGGCATGTTAACGCATAAAAATTAGAGCCGTTTATCCACAAAGAGGAGCAGAAACAAGAGCAGAAAAAATATTCATCTCTCTATACAGGGTAGCGATGAAATAATATCCATAATTCAAATACATCTTCAAGGTTTCAATAAGCGAATTCATTAAGTTTGCAGACCAACAAATGCTAAATAGAAAACTATGAGCAAAATCTCGTCCAATTTTCCATTTATGGTATATTTTGTCGTAATTACAACAATATTTGGTCCTTATGCCTAAGATAAATTATTTAGTTTATTTTTTTATCGTTATGACAGATCAATCACTTTTTCAAAATAAAAACATTAACTGGGAATGTATTACATTAATTAAATGACCATCACTCATAGCATTGCACCACAACCGGAAAAAAATGAATTATTAGGCTTTACTTCAGCGAGAAAATATATATAAGTTCCAAGTTAACTGTGAGGTTTTTTTTAATAATTACTCAAGTTTATTATTTAAACTATTTTATTAGTTAGCTTTCAAAAAAGGGATACTAAAAGTAGGGAGAAACTATTGTTCTCGGTATATCACAATGTTTCAATTCTGAGAGTGCAAGGTAAACTGTGCATAATAAAAATTGTAACGACACTACGATAAAATGTGAGAGGGATTAACCATCTGCTTCGTCTAATTCTAATGGAAAGGACGTAAAGACCACCTATATTTCACAACAAGATTCAAAGTCGCTGTTTATTTTCCTCCTCCTCTGTTCCCAAATCGTGACACTGGCTTCTCTCGGGGAATGGGGTCAGGATTGGATACCAAGCTACAAAGTCACGGTAACCCAGAGGTCATACGACGTAAATGCATCGAACGATGTGGAATACTAAAGAATATCCTTCACCCTCTTGAAATGACCCAATTTGATATAAGGATGTAGCGTTAGCGACTCACGAGGTAGAAACAGAAGACGGTACTGCCCGGAAGTCGATTCCTCTCGGTTAATCTCGATTGATCATTTGCAAATCGTTTCAAATACGCAGTAATCTGCAAAAACTATAAGATTGTATTTTGAAAAACAAAGGAATACCGGTGCACCGGAGAATTTCAAAAATCAAGAATTCGTCAACACGATATCTGCTGAAAAATTATAGCACCATATTATTCAGTTTAGAGAAATAATTTCTGCTGGGAGTTGGAAAATTACGACTTACACACCAATCTCGCGCTCGTCCTTTTGATGTTTCATTGCAATTATTTTTGTCAAAAATTGTGAGCATAAGATTAATAAGATAAAATTAACAAACACAGAAATTCCCAAGAAGCGAAGGTCTGATAACTGGATGAACTAAGAACTTCAGTATGCATCTGAATGCACAAAGGTCTTTACATCATTATCTAACTAATATGCGGGTTTATTGTTCAGTTTTAATCATTCATATTAAGGAAAATTAATGAAAAATACTCCAAGTTTTTAATCCTCAGGAAAAAATAAACAACATACGTAAATAACACTTCAAATAAAGAATCAAAATATCTAGTATATTTAACTGCAGAAATGTTCTACGTGTCCGTTTCCGATTCAGGATGTTTACGCGGAAATCATTAGTTTCCATGCTATGTACTTTCTTAGCCATAATTTCTCTGCTTGATGCATGATCGCCATGATGTGAAACAACCAATACCAATAAAGTATCAAAATTTTCCCGATATCTTTATCACTGAAAGGGCTTTGAACATTTTGGTAAGCGCTAGTAGTCAGGAAAACTCTTTGATGCCGCAATCAAAATGTCTGCCAACGACAATGATTTTCGTAGTGGTGAACTTCAATACACGAGATGAGCTGAAATATATTCTTCAAAGTGATAAATAATACATATTAAATAATATTTCACATTTATGCCGTTTAATTTAAAATGAATAGAGCCCAGTCATACGACAGTAATGTATTACCCTCAGTTAGTTTTCACTGATAATCTCATTTAAATAATATTTTTTCAATCGTCATACGAGTATTTACTGACTGAACTGCCCCTATTTAGTTAATAGACCTACCACCACAAAACTTCTTTCCCTCGACATTTCCATCTGAGATCAACAGTAATGGTTTATTTAGAGGTTCTTTTTGGGGTAAAGGTAGATTACAGTGTTTCGATAGGTTTATTTTTCTCACCACTTCTTCCTAAGGAGCTAAGGCAGATGTAAAATATTATAACCAGGCAAGTGTTTGTATTTGAAATATAGAGCGTTCGTTGATGTAGAAAGTTAGCCGTTAGTCGGTTAAAAAATTATCATCAAACGTTCTTGTTAGATATTGCATTATTAGCTCCCACACGCAATTGCAAAGATTTTGTCCAGCATAAGGCCTTATCAGCAAAATTCTTCCCTGTACTCTAAACACGACATGGCGTTTTCTTGCCAGTAATAACTTAACAACCATCATTGCGAAAATATAACTCCTGTGGTAAATAACTACGCAGGCTAATATCTCACTACCTTTCCCTTCCGTTAAGCAAATTACACACAGGCAGAGGAAACAAAACAGAGTAGACTAGACTCTAGCAGCGAAACGCTCCAAGGAGTTTCAAATCACCCGACGCCTGGAGCGAAGACAACTGCTATTTCAGATTTTAGCGTAAGAGTAGGAGACTCTCAAATGTCACTCCTCCTAGCACAATGCACTAGTATGAATGGACTACCCTCTTTACACGGTAAATGGCCACTGAACTTACTCTAGGAGACTAGAAGTGCAATAAGATAATTACCAGAATACTTGAAGTGCATTACTGTGTCTCCTAAGAAATACCTAAAACCATAATGTTAACCAATGACTTATGGTAATGGAAAAATGCTAAACTTAAAACAGAAGTGATGAATTTCTAAATTCCAGTAGAGATAAACTCGAGTAACTCAATCAGAAATTCGATTGATTTATTTCCTGTTTTGGTTCTTTTTCAATAAAAAGTATCATGTGATTTGTGTACCGAAATTCAGATTTTACGTATACACGTACAGCCTACATATCCGTTGAACGGAATTATACCGAAGACTGACGATCGATAGCTATTATAATAATTATTTCATCATTACATCTTCGTTTAAGGCTCCATAGCAAAGCACGAGACAAAATATAAAAGTTGAGAAATAAAAGTAAAAAAGCATTTAAGTAAAAAGAGTTATGAAAAGATACGGACAAGCGCATAGAAAGTACGATCCTAGAAAAATAATTAAGCAGTGAAGTTGGCAGAAGTTTTACTTGCATGCCAGCTTGTAATGATCAAGAGAGAAACAAAACATATGAAGTATCCCTATATTACGAGTACATTCAAACCGAAAAGAATAAAACAATTTGATCTTTCTGTTTCACCAACACAAATATCACAATCCTTCACGCTCATCATATTTTCCTTACTCTCATATAATAACAAATATTCTTAATGTTGTATATGACCAGAGTGTCCATTAGATTTCAATTGGTACAATTAAATGCTTGGAATGAATTTAGATTGTATGGAAACATATTAAACGATCGACTTTTTTCAGATTTTCATTTTTTAGTAAAATTACAACTCGAAATTCAAACACCCCCTTTCATTTCCATTTGCGTTTTGGTTATCATTTTCATTCTGGTTGCAGAACAGAACTGCGTCCTATAATCACCACAAAGGCCAAAAATTACTGGATTACATGTACTAAAATTAATATATATTCCTTACATCCACACCATTTCAAGAATATATCCTCCAAATAAAGGAACTTGTATGTTGGGAAGAGTATACTGGATTTTTTTCATCAAAGTACTTAATAAATAACAAAAAATAAAAATTTAGGAAATTCCTTGCGATCATTAAATGTCAATTTACAGGCGGCGACTGCTTACGATCCCTTCCTGGTCGGGATGGATGCCAGGACTCCAATTAACTCTAAAGCATCATGATTTTCTCTTTTAATCTTCATTTTAAAGCATGGCTGATTTTATTCTAATGTAATAATTTACCAAGCCGTTACGATTTACAACACACATCACCAGATTTTGTTCGGCCGGTCAATGTAACATTCAAAATTATCCGACTCAAGAAGTTAGCAAGAGTAAAGCTATTTGTTTCCATCCTAACAAACTAAAATTCTGTCGATTAATATCGCATAGGGCATCTAGACCCGCTCAAATCACAGGAGTATAAACTATTTCGCTTCCCGCCTGATATTCAGGCATCGAAATCTTAACCAGAGAGGAGTCAAAGCAGAGGAGGGTGCCTGGTGAGTATACTGTGTGCCTTACGTTGATGCAGTGCTGGTTGCGGGCATTCACGGGTTAATGATTAGTTTAGCGTTTTGTTGGTCGGCATGTGCATAATTCGTATTGGTTGAACGATGAATTGGGAAACAATGATGATGACTAAAATAAATGACGCGGGTAATATATCTGGATATCTGCGATAACTTTCGGGCAGAATCTGTCATTTTATCTTTGCTTCATAGAAAATGTGTGAAACTTGATCACTAAGTTCAGCCAAGAAAAACGGAGTTATTTTAAACATTATACTTTAAAAAACCTATTTTCACCCAGATGGACATTTGAAATTATATGGTTTCGTTAAAGCAAGATACACATCAAAATAGTTACGCCTATGAATAACAACAATTAAGATATTCATTAATATAATGGTTTGTATACTAGCGAGGAAAAAATGACACTTTTATTTTAATCACATTCACCTAACAGGCACATACAAAGGAGCAATTAAATAAACAGGCTAAAAACGCCTATGCAAAATTCTTCTCACTTTGAGTGATTATTCAGTCACTATTTCTCCGACTTGACATGAACTGTAGGTCTCCATTACAGAAGGACGTTGATGAGATGGCTTTGGAATAAACCAGGATATGAAGTTTCTTCATTATGTACATACACTAAGAAAAGTTTCCACTTATTTAATTTACAAGCTCCATGTAATGTACAGTTTATTTGGTACCAATTGAGTTTACACAGTTCTTATTCTGATATGGTTTTCTTAAAATGTAAATGAAGTGGCAAGCAATGACCACGCTAAACGTTGGCCGAAATGATCTTAACCGTTGGGTACCCTAAAGTGCCAACACTAAGGTTAGATCCATGGCATCACTTATGACTTCGGACAGTAAGGCAACTGGGTAGAAATGATATTAAGAACTCACAAGATATTACAAATGTTATCAAACCTAACGGGACTGCAAATCTAATGGGTCAACTGAATCGCTGAAAAAGTAAGTTTTTAAAAATGTTTTATACCTTCTACCAATACCTTATAGAACATCTTCAGGAGTGAACACTAAAATTTATGCATATTTTTAACCACTTTTTAAATATTTTTGTTTATAAATATGAATCTTTGCTTTTAAATGATTTCATTCCATGTGGCAATTTATTCTACTTTGGGTGAGTCATTACATGAAAAATTATCGTTTTCAAGAAATATTTTATACTTTCGGGGAAGAATAAGAATGAAAACTTGAGTTAAAATTTAATACTTAAATCGGTTGAATTCGAGTGTCACTAAGAAAAATCGCCGGGTTAAAAGAAAAAAACAAGCCTCTACTTATATGCTAACATTTAAACACAATAACGCAAAGTATGTAATTCGATGACAATTAGCGACTAAAAACAGAATTGATCAATGTGCATCTTTCGATTGACGTAAAAACTAACTTTTTCCAAGAACAGCAAATTTTTCGAAACTTAAATGTATGCAATTATGTGCCTGTACAAATTAATGCAATAGAAAAAATATAAAATGCGATTAGATATATCTATATCAGCGATTATGCTGCTAAAACTAAAGCTAATAACATGATGAATAGAGAGCATGGAAAAAAGCCTTCTGACCTCTCCTGCTAGATATGTAAGCTACAAAAGAAAGTTCTAGACTTTTGAAAGATCTTAACCTTTACCATTACGTTGCATATTTTAAACAGGAGTTATTTACAACATTAACAAAACGAAAATGTCTCAAATTCATCACAAAAACATGAAAAAGTTATAACTATTATGCTGATTCTAAAAAAATGTTTTCCCTCAAAATTTTAACAAAGAAGGAAATATAACATCGTACATTATCGTCATGAAAAACTATCGTACACTATTAATGTACCAATATACCAACCTTAGCGTACAAATTATAGTATCCGTACACTATAGTCAACGAAAAACTTTTGGATAAATACGCTAATGAAAGTCTGATTGAGCCCAAAAACGGAAACGCCAATTCAATCAAAATCATTTCACTTATATACTTCCAATCACCTTCTTTTTGCTCATTTTCGGCTTCGGGGCAATGATAAATATTTGGAAAAATCACGTTACCAATTTTGACTTAATCCAATCCTCCCATGGAGCCAATTTTCATTCATCTCCGTAAACTACATCCACTTAATTATTTTAAAATCATTTTGTGGCCTAGCATTTTCCCACCAATTAAATCTAACGAGACTGAATCATTAGGTTTTCCTGATGATGTCAACTTAAATGACTCCGAAACTGCATTTTGAAGCACCTTTTCTATCATGGTTACGCTTTTGGTAAGATAAAAGAACTGAAACCCTCGCCATCCAAGAAAATTCTTTTTATGGTAAATCTTGTTAAATGAATAATTTAATATAATGTGTAGCCAGCAAATAAAACACTTCACGAGTAACAATAAACAGAGTTCCAAGGGTACCAATCATGCCGATTTAGCTCAAATAAGGCAGATACTAGTAAACGTTACATGACATCCAAATTATTAAACCACGGCACCCTTAGAATCAAGGATCGAGCTTGGAATTCCGAAAGGATTTGCACCCGAAAACCTTCGGTTAGTGGCCGAATGCACGCTAGAATCCAACTGGGTGACCTATGCGTCAGAAGATATGATGGTAACTTTTGAAGCATTGCAAACACTAATTGTTAAGGATATCCCTACCATTCGAATGCTTAATAATGGAAGTTACATATTACTCGTAAAAAAGGGTCAGCATTTATTTGTCATATTTGAGTGCCTACAACTCTCGAATCCCATCAAATCCAAATATGACACTAGGTAATAATCTGAAGGGGATATGAAACTTATACAATGGTAATGTGAAGTTATTGGGCCACATATTTTCTTTTTTTGAGTACCACTTTTGTACTAGAAATGAATAAAACGACTTCAAGTTCAGCATTTCTTTGTTCAAACGCCATCCAAAGTTATTGTTCATTCCGCTACATGGAATCCAGCCTAGAAAGGTTTTATTCGTAACATGGAAAATTTGAACTTACAAGAGGAGTCCAATTCTCTTAAAACTTAACTGATAAAATAAAAAAGTATGGGATAAATGGGTAAGTATGAACAAAATACACTACGGAATTTTAAAAACATTTAGAGCGAGTAGATAGATAGGTAAGTTCAAGTAATTATTCGTATCCCATATTATAGCAGCCGAACGAGCCACCAAGCCGGCAAGTATTTGAATTTGAATCGTAGAAAAATGACTTACTAACTGTAGCACGACTGTGAACCACGGTATGGTACTGATGCCTTAAGATACGCCTTTTCTCAGTGAAACATACGCGAGAGTTACATGTTCATGGTCTCAACTTATTATTCTTTCCATTAACTCCATTTAACATTGGCCTTTCAATTCCAATAGTTCAGAAAACTGGTGCCAAACACTACTAGCTCGTAATAAATACTTGTATTGTTAAGTTTCTTAAACTAATAATCAGTTAAAATCAATCAATAAATCAATGTCAGCATTTATTAATTATGGGAAATAGGACATCTTCAAAGTAAACAAGTATGTTCAATAAAAATTTAACCAGCTGGCCGAAATCTCAATTATTTTTAATCAATCATTACTAGTATAAAAATTCTTATTCTTTTTTCAATTAAATATAACTAATTATTATTACTTTATAAAAAACATACAAATTATATTTGACCAACATGTTGAAATTGATTCCATATGCCCACACAAAAGCCTCCTATCTTTTCCATTTTGTGACATTTACAATACTGAATTGATTATCGAAAATTCAGCAGATGCTGTGTTAACTTAACATGCTTAATGGACCAGCACCATCTACTAAGACAACTGCGAACACAAAAATATTAATGACAAAATGTACAGCAGAGATCTAAGTTGACACAACAGTCCTATTTTCGTCGTGCATCCACCAGAGAAAAAGCATACAAATGTTAACATAAATCAGAATTGCTAAATTATCAATACAGTTATGACCAATTTAAGCAACGCGAAATTTTAATAATTAGCATCACCATATCCTGATACTTAAATATGAATTGAAATTCCATGATTTTCATGAGTGACCGTCGCATAAACCTCTCTTTACATAAAAACCTTAACCTATAAAATTACAGAAACTAAATTCCTGTTATTAATAAACACAAATATGTATCAACTTTTCATTCTGTCAACACCATTTAAAAAAGCAATTGATTTAGCAGCATACAAGAAGAGAAAATAGAGATGTTCCCACGTAGAAGACCAAGGGACAAAGGCGTAAGACACAAAAGACGAATGCCAGAAAACCGATCAATGCATAAGAGAATTAGTATTGGACAGAGAATAATAGACGGTTGTAGTCTAGCAATTTTCGGATTGAAACACGAATGATAATGATTATGAAATGAAATTTTCCTGTCCAACGGTCTGCTGAAGATATATAAGAAGAACCTGCCATTGCAAAAAAATTATAGATTTTCATTCATATGACGCCAGCCTTGAGAGATCCACTTACGTATTCGAACAAGGAGATTTATATAAGTTCAAAAACAATGTTATATTACTCGAATTCCGGTACCATTTCTTAACTTTAATCAATCAAAAATGTTTATCCCTCTTTCTTAGGGGAAAATAGAGATAGGATCGGTACTCAGTTGATGAATTTTCTGAATAATTATATTAATTTGGCTTCGCCATGTAGGCGTATCACAAATATACCGTCCATGTACGACTAACCAACGATCAGTATTGGGCGCTATGATTTCATTTTCCATAGTGGAGTGTGTGCGCGCGTAAAACACTCCTACTGTCAGGTAAAAGAAATGTTTGCTTTCATTGATAAACTCTTTCATCTGATGTTTTCAGATGTTAACTAATAGAGCAGATCAGTGGCTAACATTTCGCTCATCGGGACTAAAGAAACAAAGATAATTAGGAAAAATAATGAAGGCGGGAGGAGATATTTTGAATAATTCCGCAGGTTAGATACGCCTAGAATCTCATCAATCAATTTCTTTCCACAGATATGCCAATCAATATCCAATACTTGCTTTACGAGAATATTTTGTTAACTATTAAGTCAGCGAATTAAATGAAATTAGAATAATTCTTTTGCCTCATCTATGTACGCCATACATATGATTTTGGTTGGGTACTTAGGGAGAAGTCTTCAATTTTTATTAATTCTTTATTCATTATTACAGGACGAAATATTTTTCAATTTTGTTATAATTGCAGACGCTTGGTTTTACCAATTGCAGGTGTTTGTAAAACCCTTTTAAGCCCTCAAAATTGTTGGAGGGTTTAGATTTTAATTATCGTCGACATTACTTTTTCAGAAATGCAAGTGACTTGACAAAAATGTCATTACAAAAGGGATATCCTTTAGTCAATGATTTAAAAATTGATATTTATACATTGAGATTTTATATGAATGTTAAATGTAATGTTTTGGCGAAAGAATCCTTAAAATGGAAACTTCAAAGAAATACTGTGAAAAATCTGTTCCAGGGGCTAAAATTCGTGGGAGGAACCATTTTTGTTTTAGTCTCATCAAGATATCTTTTATGAACTATCCAGGTCCATTATGAAATCAGGAACTAAGTTGATCGCGTCACCGTCGGAGTTTCTGCCATCGATTGCAGTTGTCTCGCTTGAGCTAATCAACCCCCAAAAGCGTGTTATGTTGGCTTCTACAAAACCCGTAATTTGCTGCCGATGTTACGTATGGGGTTAGGCGCTAACATAACCTAACGCACCAAGATAACTGTGGAGGGTTGAGTGCCTTTTTGTGTAGTTTTAATCCGACCCCAATAGTGCACTTCACACTTTAGTTAATGAAAGGATCTCCAAGCACCCTATTCTCTCACTGTTACTAACTCTTGGTGCAGAGAATATAAATTTAATCGTCTCAGAACTTTTCTCTTTCACATCCAATTAAAACAATGTATAAAAACAGATGGATTTCACAAGAAAATTTTCATTTTCCTAGTACTGCTTTCCGGTCGTGATTTCATTACACCAATGGACTTAACTAAGCGTCTAAAATATATTTTGTACTAAATTAAGCTAAACAGAGCAACGTTTACCACGCCATTGAAGAAGAAAATTGGATTGATTGGTTTACGAAATATTCCAATTATTTTCTTCACAATGAATCAATCTCAAAACTCTCCGACAGGAAATGAACCTATTTTGGGAATTTTATTTCAAATAACATCAAACAGAATATCTTTTGGTCCGTAATGATTATCCAAACTAATGGAGTATTGCATTTTCTCAGAATCTCATCTCCACACCTGAATTTAATGATGCAATTTCAGTTTTATTCGAGAACGATAAATTTCCTGTCTTGAATGTACGGGGCAGATTTTTTTTACAAAATCACACATACCGAACGTCACGATGTGTCATCAGATATGAATAGCCCCTAGAAGGAAAAAATGCTGCGCGTGTATTAACCTTTTCCTTGCCCACTCAAAGTACTCGCCCTTCCCTTGTGGATCGAATGCGAATACCAATCACCTCATGAATTTACGACCACGCCATCGATTGCGAACCCCGCGACCATCTCCCGACATGACACGATGAAAATCTTTTTCTCGGCACAGGGGTGGGGGGTGGGAGATAGTGAAAGCGCACGAAATGAATAGAGAAAGATGAGTGCCCCGCCACATGAGGAGGAAATGGGAGTAAAGAGAGAGAGAACAAGCCGCTCCGATGGCAAAGATGATTGACATTCGCCCACACAGCGCCACGACCACAGCCATCCACTGTGCCGCTTAATGGCGGCGGCGCGGAGTGACGAGGGGCCCGTTGTTCCTTCCTTCCGCCCCTCGTCCGGGAGGGAGGGTGGGCGAGAGGGGCGTCCGTCTGGTGAGAGGCCTAGAGGATGATGACGGCGGGCCTCGGAGGAGGCGCGGTCACAAAAGCACCACCAGAGAGGTAGGGTGGGGGAGAGAAAGAGAGAGGGAGGGGGGAAGGGACAGCGGCGGAGTGGATGAATGCGAGGAAGAAAGCGCGCCCTCCAGGAAGGCGGCCCACTCTCCATCCCCTTTCTCCGGGAAGGAGAGGGGGGGTGGGTTAGAGGTGCTCGACTCACGCCTACTTACTCCGCGTGTAATCCGAATCGGCCCTTATTTGGCGGCAACGGAGATGAAGTAGCAAGCGGGAGTCTCTTTTCAGCCTCCCCTTCCCTTGCTCCGCCGACATCCCCTTCCTGCGAATCCCTCCCATCATTATCTGTTCCCATGACACCGTACAAGGAGAGGAAATGCTACGGACAGTAGCCGCTCCTCCGTCGGATTTCACACCCATACGTACCCATTGTTTTTTTTCGCAGCGATTTCCGAGACTCTTAGAAAACATGGCTTGTCACAAAATTGTTCTCCATCTTGATGCGCGAACCCACGTTCAAGGAGAGGGAATTACCGCCATTACCACTGGCAAGGCTGCGGAATCTGAGGGAACAATCAGCGCTAAAAATGACCAGAACTAACAGGCCTGTAATCGTAAGATGTCCCGGGTGATTGAGACTGCATCTTTTATGACGTACGACTGATTAGAAAATGGGAAAAGAGTTAGAAAAAACATCCATACGGGAATCGTCCATACCCAAGAAAGTCTTCCCGAGTGTCTAGTCCCATCTCTTCCGCGAGGTGATAAAAGGCGTTTCGCAGAGAAGACTGAGGAGAGAACTGGAATACTGATGAAATATTCCACAAATTGAATAGGTACATAATTGCCATTGAACCAGAAAGAGCGCACTACTGACTTCACCAAGTCGTACAGGTATTAGTATATTGTAAGAAGTGATACTTCAGGTGCTATATGGGATTTGTACAATATTTTTCCGCCAACAACATTTGTATAGCACAAAACTCTTAAAATAAGGAACCATTTCACTGAAAATAATATTTAAGGGTGCATTTGAAAACTGAGAAATTTCATTAACATTACCCTACGGAGAACACTCAGCACTCGGAATCAGTCAAGCGCAATAAGAAACGGTATAGGAAAATATGTTTACAATGAGTATATGAGTAAATGGCCCCGATGAACACCTTAAGCAAACTAAATATTATACCTATATTCCACTGATGCAGGATTGTAAATAACACTTTTTACAATGCTGCTCTCGTTTTCGCAGTAATGTAAAGCCATCGATTTATTTTTTAAGAAAAACAAATTTGTTCTATCCGGCCAAGGCGAATAATTTTTACACCGTAAAATACTCGCATTTCTGTGCATATCAGTGAATGATTCCGTTAAAATAACTGTGGTGGCATTTTCCTCATTTCTTTGAATTCACCTAAAATATTTTATCCCCATTAGCATGGGAATAACGATTCTTTAAAACGTGTAACTGAATTAAATATCCTAATGTCCTAGTTTCTTACAGAAATCGTCGGGATTTTTTGTCGAGCCAGCTTCCCTTGAAAAAATCTTATCCTTATTGCGAAATAATTTGGCCAAAAAACTATTCCAGAATTTTTAATAATTTGCAAAAGCGAAAACAAAATCAACAGATCATCAAGATGGAGTCTCAACTTTTCAGAAAAATTTAATTCCACGTTTCTTTAATTTTCCGATTATTGGGATTTCCTGCCCAGAGATGAACCAACAGACAGGTTGAAAAAGCGATTCCAATTGACACTTATATTACGCATAAAAATATATACAAACTCTATCAAGCAATAAAGTTCAATAGCTGCCTTTCTGTAAGTTTTCCCAGGTTTCCTATGGAGTTTCATCGGAAATTATGCAAGTTCCATTAGTTTCCACGAAAACTGCGATAAGGTTATAAGGTTTTCCATTGAATTCTTGAGATGACTTTCATTAAAGAGGGTATAAAATACCACTATCATGCACCGCCCATGACAGACACCAGGCGATTTAACCTTCGTCTAGGTTGGCAAGGGTGCCGTGTTTTTGAATTTTACAAATGTTAGAAATTTTACAAATGTTACGAATTTTCCGCCAGTCGGGAAACCTTTCAATTAAAAAAGTAGCAACTTATGGTTGATTTTTCTCTCCATCAAACTAATTAAAATAAGGGATAAAAAATATAAATTAATTAATTAATTTTCTGAATTTAATTCGAAATGTTTCCGCAAAAATTTTCTATTTCAAACCCGCTACTCTCCTGTCAGAGATTCTTTTGTGGAAAATGTGTAATACTGTTAGAGTACTGTGGGACGGGAAACGGTATCAAACAACATCACGCCAAAATCGACGCCAAATTCCCAAGTAAATCCTTCACAGATTTGACAACAGCGCCAACAGTAAAGGCTAGTTACACAATGGGATAAGGCGCATCTAATCATAGAGGAGTGCTATTTTTATAATGACGCGTCCGACACCTGAGATAATCTGCGTGTAGTTGGGAAGGCATAGAATAGGAAAGGGTAATACTGAGAGAGATAACTATCATATACCTACCTACTCTTGACATTCTATTCCATCTTTCGCAAATTTCGTGGATGAAAAAAATGAAGCATTGGAAAAAATATTCATTTAGTTGAAAAATTAATAAAATAAATAAAAATAAAAGGTTTTTTTGAAAATTCAATACATTAAAATTGATCCAATAGTTCATTTTTTCCGTGGAGAGCAATTTTATGATTTTATTAGCGTAGTAATGCATCCGAATCCAGAAAATATGCATGAGGAACAAATTTAAATACCAAAGAAGCATAATGTTTGGAAAAGAAGTTCTAACGAAGGACTTTCATGGGAAAATTCCAGGTTACAGAATGACAAATACTAGGATGGATGAGAATGCATCCTTGCTGAGTCTTGTACGTAAATGGGAAAAAGAGACAAATGGGTACCACGATGAAAAATCACAATGAGCTTCAAACATTGATCTTTTCCAAAAAGCGCTCCATCAACGCCAATACCCTGAAAGTGACGCCCCGACATGGATGTCAGAGGGAAGGTAATAGGGAAAGAGGAGCCAGGAGGGTGATACAAATAATACGGTGTCATGCACAGAATAGCAAGGAAAAAAGGAGGAAGGAAATGGGAAGAGGAACGCAGAAGATTGGATACAGAGACACAAGAGGATCTAGAATCCCCAAACCTTGCATTGCTTCCGAAATTCTACATTCATTATGCCTCGGAGAAAATGCATTAACTGAAAGCGCATGCACGACGAATGAGGAAAATCAAATGAGATCAAAGAATCATTGAACAACAAGTGAACCTGCAATTCACTGGCTATTATTTCTACTCTCTGCGGTTTTAATTATGTATTCCATCAGACATGCTCAAAAAAAGAGCACGAAATAGTATCTGAAAATGGGTGTTCCGGATAACAATGTTGCCACGAACTTAGTAAAGCACAATAAAAATAACTTAAATCACTCTGAATATCTCATAAGAGATAAGCGAATATGTATTACCTACGCAATAAAAAATAAATGACTATTTTTTCGTAAGCCATACAGCCCTTATGGCTTATCTTTACCAAAAATATGTACAAACATTTTCATTTTCCTACGTCCATTTTATAGATGTTTCAGCAAACAAAGTTATTAGCGTCTGGAATTGCCCGTGCATTGAAATTAATTAAATAAGGATACCTTTACTCATTCTAATATTTGATACACAAGCACTGAAAAAATTCAGACTGGACCATGCTTTTAAATATACTGTACAGATATTGATTATAGGCATGCCTTAGATAGATACCTTAAACCTGTTGATAGACAAAACTCCTAGAGCCTTTTCGCGAGCGCAACAGAGAGCAACAAGAGGTCTAGAATAATAAAAATGATGAGAAAATATGAGAAATAGAAACTACACGAGTTAAGTAAATGTATCGAAATCAAGAAAAATTAGTAGTTATACTCGTACATTAACAATGGATACTTTATCACAGAACAGTGATTTTTTTTGTTGTAAAACCTTAATACTGTCATTTGGTTCACTATGCAGAGGAAATAATTATCACTACCACGTGACCGAGTGCATTATTATTTTTTTACATTATTAACTCCGGTGATGATGGCTACGATACATCACTTAAGATTAAATTCAAAGATTTTCCTAGATGGGTAAACTCAAGGACGGCGTGACGAGTGGATCGGAGCTAAGGGGAATGAATGAAGAACTTGGAGATAAAAGATATAATTGCACCTTTAAGAGACCACATCCATCACTTTTTAAGCATTACCACTAACGAGACCATAACTTTGATTTTTCATGTCAATTCATCGAACTGTGCCTTCTTCCTATCCACCCTCTTCAATAATAATTACGCGGAATGACATTAGAGTTACTGGAAAATGGGCATGCTGTGTCCAAGGTGAGGGGCAGCATAACTTCAGGGAAATGAACCTATCGGAAGTGCCACCGCAAAACACCAAAACACGGGGAAAAATGCGCATCTCTCGCTGGTAATGGAAACAAACGCGGGCCGGCATGTGTCGTTAAATCGTCAAACTCTATCTCGGAGGCACACAAAATATCGCCGTCCATGGGGAAATATTTCCCGGCGCTCGAATGACCGCTTCCCGATGTCACGTTGTAAACGATAAAAGATGGTGAGCCGAAAGGTCTGAAGAGGGAGTTTGGGAATACGGAGGCTACCGAAGGGGTTAACGGAATAGGATAAATGGGTATAGGAGTTGAAATGTTTTGAAAACCGTGAATATCTAAATACGTGCAAATAATGAAGTCAATTAAGGTTAAGATAACATTAAAATCACAATCCACAGCTTTTATGAAGAAAGGCATTAACAATTATAATAATCATCATAATACATTATGATGGTTAATAAATTATGGTTGTAAATGGATGGTTATAATACATAATACTATCCTACATTTCGATTAAAGCAATGTTCCAATCTTCACTTTGCCTTAACTGTTTGTTTTGAATACAATGGATAAAAAATAAAATTAAGATAACCTGATTCTTTGTTAGATCTTACTTTTAAAAATAATTTTAGTTAAAAATTTAAAGTATCATCTCCTGGTTGCTTCCTAATGTTTTTCATCAAAACTGCTTTCATAATGAATACATTTGTGAAAACATTAAATTGTGATTGTCTAATTTTTTTCATGCATTTATAATTTTATAAATCTGGTTACTTATTTTTTTAATTTTTAATTCCACTGTTTTATCAATTATGAATGCCAAAAGATAGATTTATTTTGTTGCCTATCGAAATATTCTTATGCTGAGTTAATGTCGATATGGGTGTACAATCTTTCAACACACGATCTGGCATGCTCTCAGGTTTTGTTTAAACTTTCCGAACCAATTGATACCTCCTAAACCAAGTTTCATTAAATAGTTTAACAAATAAACAATTTTTCCACATTTTACGAATAATTTCAAATGTTGCCAATATGACTGCAAGGCCCCAAATTATCCAATATTAACTCCTAATCAGGTGTGATAAAACGTTATGAAAACAACCTATTTTTCATAGACGAAAGCATGATAGACTCAATCAAAAAACTAACGATGTAATTCAAAATTATTTTCAATCATTCAAACGATAGAAATATACTTAAAATGCATTTTTTCAACTGCTCGAAAGTGACACGCGTAAGTACGTAAGTGACAAACCAAATTTTTCACAAATGAAAACTTTGGAGCAATGTTTTTTGCTTGAAGGAAATAAAACTTTTTTGATGCATAGCTCTAAACACACACGCCACGCTCGACACCTGTCGCCGGGAGGCCTACTTTCCACAACGTGTAGAGAAAAGATAGGATGTGGCACGCCCAGCGGTACTAAAAAAACTACTTCCAATGATTAAAGAAATATCTAATAAGCTTATGCCATTTTATTATTAGGTTGATTTTTTCCATGCAATCGTTTTATGAACGCATTAGAAGAAATTAAGTTAACGTCCAAGCGCCACATATTCTAATGGGATTTAGGACGACTGCACAAGAAGTCGAAACATCTATCAAAATCCAAAAACTCAGTCAGAATTATATGTGAATGTTGAAATCTTTCATTTCTATTTCATTGAATTTCCATCTTGTGGAGTACTTTTAAAACGTGATCGTTTAGGAACGCCTGAAAACTAAGGCTAGGTATGTCAAACTATCTCTAATAAAAAAAGTAGATTTGTTTTATTGAAAATTCACCGAAATATAAACACCTCAGAAATTTTAAACAGAGTATGTATTAATGGATATTTTAAAATTAGAATGCATGGTTCTTCCAGTTTTGCGTGCACTGAGTAACCATTTGCGAGTATTGATATGAGTAACCATTACGGAGCATCACTGCACACGAATGGGCAGCTATATTATGCAGAACCATTTTGTTAATGATTACCGTGAAGCAATGTTTGATAATTTCAAGTAATGAAGAGAATTGGCTCAAGTATCCGGAAAACAATGCGACTAATACCCCTGAAATAACACGAGTGCCTCAAATTAAGAGAAGAGGTAAAAGCACGCGGCATTTAGCTAAGAGCCCAACACATCGGGGCAGAGTAGGTAGCAGTAGCAACGCGATAGGCTAAAAGTACTCCAATGACAGACACAAAATTTCGAAGAGGAACAAAAGAATGGGGAGGTTAGAGTACACTGAGGGAGTTTCTCCCCATTTGGGAATGGATTAATGAAAGGCGGAAGCTGGCTGGGGAGGAACAGAGGAGGACGCTGTACTTACCAACGGTGAAATGGCAAACAGCGCATGCGCGCGCGAATTTACATTAGTGTAAGTCTGGGTATTGGCATGAGTGTCTGTGTGTGCTGTGTGTGATCGTGGATAGGAGGGGTCCACGGGAAACACAGGGAGAGACAGAGGCGGGGAGGTCATGCATATTGGGAAAGGTCAGAGGGCAAAGGTCACGCTCGCGCAAATTATCGATGTCAATGACACCTTGAAACATTGGTCAAAGCCTTCGCAGTCGTTTCCCAGATTTTTTCATTCATTTTTTTGTTTACAAAAATCCGCGCATCAATTTTGATTGGCTGCATTCCAGACGACGTTCAGTAGAATGAGAAAGAATATTGTTCCCAAACCACTTTATGCCTGTGAAAATGATTTCAAATCTTTTGCGATGAATTAATTAACATGTTTTTGTGCTTGACAAAGTAAGGGCTTATTTATTTACTAACTCTGTCAATCTCAAACAACGTATACAGCTACAAAATGAATATTCTCCAAAAAAGTATCGGTGATCTGTTTTATAAGCATTAGGCCATTTCCAGAGCACCAATATGGGCATAAAAAAATGTTTCAAAAATGAGCCAGGTTTTTTGCATAAAATATTTTCATTCTAAAATAAAATATTATTTTTCCTTCCAACTTCTACGGTTTTACGGCACGCCAGACGCTAGCGTTATAGTTGATTGGTTAGCTTTCCGTTCAGTTAATGTGAAATAAAAAATACAGGACGGTGGTCATTTGCATGCATTGTGCTTGTTACCATTTGGGGTTTAGATATTTGGGATAATGAACTCCTGCTAGGTGCGAGCAGCGAATATTACATTACTACCTTGGGGAGGTAAGGACTAAAAAGTATTATTAAAGGAATCAGATTGTAGCCAAGTTTTATGAAAGGTGTTAATAATTGTCCTAGGATGGACTCATGTCACGATAATAAGGCGACAACAGTGGAATTACATTCGAAGAAAACAAGAGCGAATATTTTACCACGTAAATATTTCGGTAAGTGTATTCACAGTATCTATTAAAGCAGATGCATCTCCGAAATATAACTGAAAGCTATCAAAACTTATGCATTATAGAAATAATAAAAGAAGAAAAAGAGAAAAATATAATAATAAGAGAAGAAAATATTTCCATGATTCTTTTTCTTGAAAAAAAAAATTATTCATTACAATTTCAAATAAAATTACATACAGAAATCAGACAACATTTATCGGTGGCATACACGGGTTTTCCTCATTCATTAGCAGTGAAATAACTATTTCTTATAACAGAAGTAAAACAAAGGTGACCTAACATACATAGATGAACTGTTTTCTGCGGAAGTCTTAGAAGAGTGAGAAAACACAAATAGAGTGGTCACAGTGAAGATATGACCTAAGGATCTGCCGGCAGTTTTGCAAAAATGTCCATAAAACTTTTCCTTGTCATACACGTACTATATATTGTAAAATGACCAATACCAGTAACACTCGTACTTATTGCTTGCCAGGTCTTAGCGTGTAAGCAGTATCAAGATCTCCAGATGCATCAATATCGTCCTAACACAAAGTCCTAAATACAAATAGAATCACGGATCTATTTACGTTGCAAAACGTTCCTAATGGCATTTTTAAGTAAAACATTTCTACACCAATTTTCACCATCTAAACAGAAATACGTTGATTATGAGTCATCAAAAGTTGATTCTATGAATAGGACGCGAGAATAAATTTCAACGGAAAAGGAAGCTTCTATCTATTAATGATATCAATACATTGGACAGTCTTATGCTAACTTCTAATATACCAAAACCAGGAAGTTTGTAAAATAATATTTTACAAATAAAGGACGCCTGCATTCAGCAAACGGGCAGTCAATGATTAAAACGAGAGAAGCTCATTTAAGGATGAAAAGAAAAAATAACGTGACTATGAATCAATAAACACAACATAAAGTCGTGTACTGGTAAAGATTTATATTGAGTATAGCTTATTATGGTTAAGAAACCTGTTTTTTTTTAGGAACAGAGATTTTTGTAGGTTAGAGGATTTTGTGAGGTGGAGACGCATATGAATGGAGAAAATAAATTAGACAGTAAGTTATAAACATGTTTTGACAAGAGAAAATACGTTGATAATGTCATTAAGGGGGAAAGAGGGAAGAGGATTTCTGGAAGGCATGAAGGCAATGTAGAAAGTGCTCGTAAGGAAGGAAATACTCGTAATGTATGACAAAAATGAAGATATTCACGCAAATGTAGTTCGTAACAGTTGTTAAGGACCGTCCCTAATCTACCTTTAATGGGTATATTTCAGATTATGTGAGTCGAAAAAAATTAAGCCATTAGGTATGAGGAAATATAGCAATAATGTATTACGTTCTAATGAAGTCCTCAGGACAAACTCTTTCATTTTAAATTTTACGAAGAACTCCGAAAATATCTTTCCTTTCCATTTTTCCTGAATATCTTTACCGATCATGCAACTCTATAGAGCTTAGATTGGAGGCTTTTGAGATGTAGGTATGGAGATGAATGACTAAAATGAATTTTACATGGTGGAAGACAAACAAAGTTTCATTAGCAGTCGTGGAAGGGGAGATTTTGCGGGGTGAAAGTCGAATAAGGCAGAACATTTGAATGGAGGAGATAATAACTGGTGGTGGGACGCTGTAGGTAATAGAAGGCCGAATGTTGGTGAAGCAAGGATGAAAGAGGAGAGGATTTTGAGCAGTCGAGGCTGAAAGAGAGTACAAAGAACTGAATAAGAAAATGACGAAGGGAAAACACGGTTTATGCTGAAAAATGCACAATTCGATAAAGTGTTGTTATGGACAACCCAAAACCTAATTATAATCTATAATTACCTAATAAGGTGATTTTACAGAAGTGGATGAAGTAGTTGTCGTGCGTCCGCTGCCGTAATTGCTAAACATTAGTACCACACTACGACGTCGAACTATTGAAAATGAAAACCACAATAACGGTTCAACACAGATTCCATACAAGAAGAGATAGTAAATCAAATAACTATTATAGGTCGTACGTGTACACAGTTAATTATAGTAATATGTATAATCTTACAAAATGCAGGTGAAAATGTAACATTGGATATGAATATGATAAAATAATTAAGAGATGTTTTTATCGTATGCTATTTTGCAATATTACCTCTACCTGCTTAATCTACTGGCGACTCTCGGCGATATTTGAGGACTAGGATCAATGAAATAATTCTCAAATTAAGTTTTTCGGATCCAATCAAATTGACGACGATTTCAAAAACTGAGAGGGAAAAACTACCATAGGCGTCGTGTCGAAACATTCAAGGTTTTTACATTCGTATGGCCTACATCATTTGGGGCGTCGGTAAGCAAGTCGTTCGTCCCATATAAAAACGTCCCCAGTTAATTAACGCGCAAAAAGAATTCTCTCCTGCTTTCAACCATTTTTTTTAATTTTGTCATTCCAGTATTACTCCTCTGTCAAATACTTTTTGTCGACCTTTTCTCATGTCACGCTATATATCTTGAAAAACAATGTCTTATAACGCGAAGTAATATTCTCACTGTTATTACGACGTCTACCCAAGAGGAATTATTCTCATTGTTTTCAACGAATTAATGCATATTCTGTAGGAGAAATGTGAAAACATGCAATCATGAAGATCCTCATAAACTGGATATTTTTCACAAATCGTAAACTTTAATTCTTATGACGCAAGTTCATAAAAGGCTTTATGCATGAAAGCATTTCTACGACGGAGATATCAAGGTACCAGGTAGGAGGCCAGCATGGGTTGCATGATAACTGAAATTAAAATAGAGGACAGCGAATTTTATTCCCTGTAACTTTCCGATGCCATCCTCTCAAAGACCTCAGATTTCCGAAGTTTTAATAGAAGTTTGAAAATCGTAGTCTCATTCACTCAGAGTGCAGATTGAAAAGGTTAAAGAATTAAAAAAAATAGATTCCACGGCAAAGGGCATGAGATTTCATTTGAGGTCAAAGTAGTAGTGTACATATGTTTGAGAGAGGGAAGCATTTTAGGATGTACTGGACAGAAAATAAAGTGAAATGATGACTTGTATTACTCATTAGTTTCCATCATAATCATCACACGTGAACGCTTTGAGGCCGAGCCTTCGTTTTTCACGTCATCAACATGAAGATACATCACCCAGCGTAAACTTCCAGCACTCTGATTAATTCATCAACGCGAGTGATAAATTCGAAGTCAGGCCTATACGTCATGCATCTCAAAGGTTCGATTAAAAAAATGGAATTACATAATACTACCTTTTTGGCTAAGGTACGAATCCGATTCGTGAATCTATTCCATGAATCAAGGTTTTCCAGTGACTCATTAACAACGGAATGAGTAACGATGATTAAATTTTTGCCCGATTGGTGAAAGGATCGAATGCTGACGAGGTTATGTGACACTGCGAATAACCTCATAAACGTTTCTTATTCACTTGTTTGCGAACAAGTCGACCCAAGCCTTTTATCTTCTGAATTTCGAGTAGCTAGCAAAGGGATTTCTCTTACATTTTCGACATCTGAGAACTGCTTGGGGCAAATGAGGAAGGAACGGACCGAATAAAACCGTGGAGGGTAAGAAATAGGAGCAAAAGTGGAACTACGGTATATAGAGCATCAGAAAACTGGAGTTGATAAAGAGAATTTTTCCCCATAGAAAATTGCAGGTGAAATCATTTTTTTTTACCAAGTACTTCCATGCTCTTAGTCTTTATGCTTCAAATATTTTATCTCAATAAAGTCATGTCAACGAAGAAATAAGAAAGAAAACGCAAAAAATATTAACTTTGCTTTCTCGACCATTTTCATGCGTATTTCTTACGAGAGAAAAACTGGAACGCTAGATAAATACAGCTTTTGATATTCTGTGACTAAGTTACCATTTATTACTTTTAAACCGAAGTACGTCTTTTGTTGTTCAGCAAAGTGTGACGAGCTGCAATCAGGTTAAATGTCCCTGTTTTTAAAAGTTGAAAACACACAACAGCACTCGCAAACGCGACTGAATATCGCACTTAAACATTCGCCGTTTTAATCTTTTGCTTTGAAAAAATAAAAATTCCCTCTCATGGATGCTAATGTTTCGGCACGACATCATACCTCATGCAGCTTCAGTAGATCATATCACTATCAAGTCACTAGAATCTTCACTAGTCTCTCTAATTCACAATCCGGCTACCAGGATCAAATTCCCAATCCATTATTAATCAAAGGTTTTATAACATTTTTTCACTCCTGATAGCATGCATGTTTATTGTAACAACCAATCCCCTTTACTGAAATATAATTCAAGACCTCCACCTTCAAATACACTATAGACACGACACCCCTTACTGAAAGGCGCTTCTGACAGCAGTTAGAAATATATGTATGTAAAGCAATATCAAGGGAACTGTTAATCTGGCTTCACTCAATGCACCTGAAATGAAGCATGTCTACGTACATATCGTGTAATATTTGTATTCTTTTGTACCTATGTCACAGTTCATGATTCTCACTTATTAACATTGAAGTGTGCTATCGTATGTTTACCATAGGTATAAACCTGTTACTTCGTAAACCAATGCCATCTATCGACGATCGTAATTCCCACTGTATCCAACAATTTAATTTATATTTTATAACGGCGTTTTGAAGGTATAAAATTGCATTAAACTTTTACAAAATGGAACTTTTTCATTAGGTTCGCCACTAATTTTCAATGGTTGGACTTACTGTAGACCAAAGTACTGAACCATAAACTACTGTAGACCAAACAACTGTGGACATAACCGGACACATTACATAAGAACATTTAAGTTCTGATATCGTAAAAATAAAATTAGAGATGAAACAAAATCCAATGATGAACTTTAAACCTCTTTCGAATGCCGTAAAATTAGATCATATCTGAAGATGCAGCCACAAAGTAATACATCATATACAATATAAATCAAACCAAAGGAGATATTTAAGCTACTTGGGGAAAATGAACAGCTCCTTTTCTTTAAAAAAAACTTTCCTGATTTCTAAATAACTATAGAGTTCTACTTCAAAATATTTATAATAAAGTATTTCTGATGTTAATCTTGTAGTGCTTTCCTACTAGTTCCTAGTTTTTGATTAAAAAGGCTAAAACTAGGCGAAGTAATGTCCCCAAATCTTTCGTAGTGTATTTTCCCACGATAAAATCTGGATACAGAACACGACAGGTTTCGAAGACTATCGTGATATACGTATGTGGTAGAAATTAATGAACTGAAAACATTAATAGAGAACATCTTTTCCGCAAATTTCTCTGCGGTAAAGTACGCTGTTTGTAAAACTACCTAAATATTGTTTTCCCAACACTGAGAAAATTATATTTCATAAGGTATCAACGCGCAACTTACAATCAAATTGGCTGTGACTTAACTGAAAATAGAATATAGTATTCTTTTTTCAATGAATTCATTAACTGCTTAGTTTGAGAGTTCCTTGATGGATGTGATAATGCATCTCCATCAATGAAGATTCTCTTAATACAGATTTTGTGCTTCCAGCTTCCGTTTTTGCATATTATCTGCGGTCATTTAGGGTCTTATAATAAATAAACTTCAAAATAAAGGAACAAGGTATTTTTCCACAGAATTTTACTACTTGGTAAAATGGGTTTCCCTGAGATACGGCATCATTGAGTATAAATGAATTGAATCAAATATAATAAATTGAAATAACTGAATGAACTATAGTTTTTGTATATCTTTTATATTTACCCGTATGCTTTCAAATTTCGCCCCGTTAAGATTTCCAATGGAACGCTGCTCAAACCTATTTTTAAAGAAGACTTCAGGCAAAAAAGTAAATGCGAACATTTAACACGATATTTGAAAACAAAAGGAAAAACATTTTCAACCACTAATTTGCGAACTTTCATAAAACTAACAATCGTAATACTCGTACTTACACTGAAGGAAGCATTCAATAAAATGCTATCGGCCATTTATTTTCAAATATTTTTCAACGCAAGACACCTTTTCATTTTTTGCAAATGGAAACATTCGCTCTCTAGTTTCCCTTTCATTTCATTAAATGGGGTATTTATGTGATTGAATGTACTCTGATTGAATATATACTAAACATTTTTTTCCTGACAACACGAAATTCAAGGAGGCCGGGATTGATTAATAGAGAACAAAGGACTTTTTTACACTAAGAGCTGATGATGGCGCCTTTCATACTCTTTCTGCCCCTCTTTCGAAATACACCGTAAGTTAATACTCATTCCCTAACTTTCCTGAGCAATTCCTTTCCTTAACCCTACCATTATTAATTTTATCTCCTGATAACTAAAGATTTCCAAGGACAAATTCGTCTTTATGATCCTATATTTCAGCGCAGGAAATTTGTGAAATCGTGAATAATTAAAACAATCTCTCCCTTTCTATGCAATCATCATATTTGATAAATGCGTTTCCCAGTTTCAGCACAATCAGTAGATTCTAAGCGGGAGTTTTTTTTCCCACCGATGAACAAAGCCGACGAAATCACCTAACACCGATTCCAATTTTCATAAATTAGATTGAGTTTACAAAGTGATTTTAACTAAAGCAAAGAAAGTGACTACTTACCGTCAGGCGTCTTCTGCAGCGCCAATCGCACTCAAAATCGAGCGGGGTAGCCGTACGTTTTTGGCGCCATCACGAGAGTTTATCCAGATGTCGTACGAGTCCGCCGCTTACCTTAAAAGACAATAATAGTCGTCGGAAAATGGTTCTTAGAATAGATCAATTATCGGCAAAATACCTCTTTCCTATCTATATGTTAATACATAAATGATTGCACACCATTTTACGTTCAGAGTATTTTAAATAGAAATATTCACAATAATAAAAAAAGACTAATTTAGCAGTTAAAATGAATCGGTATGAAGTCCCAAAAAATAAATTCGAATGGAAAGTAACCACTTCCCTGCTAGCCAAAATGTATCGATGATATTATTTGCTAGGATGCAAACGGACGACTCTTTCTCTTTTACTCAGCATCCATTCTAGGAATCTCGTATTTCTCGCTAACTTTTACCATTATAAAGCTTTCCGGAGTACAGGATAGTCAGGATTGGCCTTGAGAGGGTCATAACCCTTGTGGCACGTTCGCATCTATCTGGGGCACTAGCCTGTGTTCTCGAGTCACTTACGTAAATTTTATTTCATAAAATAAACTAAAATACAAGAAAAAAAGTACATAAAATATTCAAACTATTGGCGGCGTCAGAGACAAGTTCATTTTTCGCCGCTAAGAATTTGTTGCATCCTTATGACGGTCGCTCTAGAACAAAACGCTGGACTAACCAAAGACCTTTGTCTCACTGGAAAGAGTACTATTGGGTCAACGAGCCTTCGAGTACGTCAACGCGGATTACATACTTGAATGCTCAAAAATATTGCCGCACTGCACTGAGCCATGTGATGTTATTTTACTCCGGCGTTGCTTGAAGCGGTCTAACGTACGAGGTGTAACCAGTCAACGAGAAAATAAGGGGAAGAAGACCAGTGAAATATGAAAGGCGGGGTTTGCAGTATGGACCCCAACAGTAAATCGCGGATATGGGACAAGAATTGCAAGGGAAACTTGGCGGTGAGATTTGTTGACACAAATCTTTTAACTCCTTAAGTGTGATCTTATCTTGGTTGCAAAAGTGATATTTTTGTTACTTATGTAAGATATCAGAATCTTCTCAAGTCTTCAGTTAGGATCGATTACTACAGATGTAAAATTCGTAAATCTCAAATTATAAATTTCCATGACACAGGAAAATCTTACTATTTCCTATGAATGCGAACATCTCATGTTCTACGATGTCAAATAAAAACAGTATATGGCAGACGATAACCACAATGCCCCTGAGTACACATCTTCTATCGTTTGCAAGAAAACCTAGCAGCATTAATACCCTTAAATATATTTCAATGAGCATCACCAATACGATAATGAGGAATATATAAATAATGGAAATCGTCAAAAAACGTGAAAAAATAAAGATGATCAGTATAACAAAAAGTTAACCCGTAAACACAAAAATAACAAAAATTTCTATCAATCGCATGAATTTCAATATTTTGAAACTGAAGGCTACCAAATTCTAGAGTTGTAGACCGCGATCACCAAACTGATGGGTAGGAGCAGGTTTTCCATTGAGCAAATAAGGCGACTCTTTAAGGCACCAATGCATAAAAATTTAAGGGAACGGACGGAAAAATTAGTACAATAGAGACATATGATGCGTAAGTTATTTAAAGTAGTCATGGGCGTTCTTCCCACCCCTCCCCTCGCTATTCAAAACCCCTCCTATCGAGGTTCACGGAGTGCCCATGGCGCCATGCGCCGGGCGCCGGCACTGCTCAGGGTTCAAGCAAAACAGTACATTGACGTAGGGTAAATAAAATATATTCAAACCCAGCATTAAATTATTCATCCTCGTAATACATTAGCAATTTTAGAACTTACAACTTTCAGACAAGGCATTTCTTAATTGACCATTTCTGTCATTGAGAACGACATCCATTTTAATGGAAGTCCATTATGAAAGAGAAACAATTTTTCAGCAAAAAAAATATTTTCATGAGGAAGACACCGAATATCTTCACACTTTGTCGGGGTTTTAAATTTTTTGGTCGTTTTCCCTGTCTCTCATTACTATGGTTTCGGAGTGAAACCAAGCATAAGGAACAAAAGCCCTGGCAACAGATGGCAGCACTAATCTAACAACAGAGGCAGACGATATTTTGTGCGTTTAATTTATGAAAATGTTTGAAAATATTGATATTTCCATGCATATATCATTGAAGAAGAATTTTTATCACAACTATTTAATTGTAAATAAAATCTTTCGCATTAGTTGACCTACATTAAAAAGACACAATTGCGCAGAAGTAGATAAACAGTTTCAATTACGAATTCCAAAAACATTTATAGGAAATTTAATAAAAATTAGAAAAAATTATCCCTCTTCTTATTTTAAAAATCATATTATCTGTCAAGCCATCGGTGATTCTCGAAATATGAAAATAAGAGATAAATTTACCAACGCAGGTTCAGCAATAGCAACAATTCTCAATATTGCAACATAATTAACGTAAAACCACAACATAGCCTGGCAAAGAATCTCTGTGATCGAAAAACATTTTTGAACAGCTGATCACAAAGTTCAATGACCACAAATATAAACATAAACATTACCCCATCCATCGACTCCATCGTAGATGATGCTAAGTAGAGGCAAAAAAGGCAAATGGCTATTCCATGACAGCGAAAAAACATGCTAAAATACCTAAGACATGCCAAAATAGGACAGATAATACGAATGATTCAGAAATTAATATATGTGCCATTGGGTCGATGAAAGAAGTTTCGTCTGGCACAGGTAATTTTGAATGCAGCTTACCGATCGCGCAGGAATATGCGATGATCAGAGACACAGGAGTATTATATTCAGCACACATTTAAATATATTTAAAATGCACAATTGCTCCCCAAGAAAATAGGAATATAAATATTATTAGCCACCAAATTCTCTCCGGAAGTGCATAGGTCTGAAATACCGGATGTTCTAAAAATACGATAACCTTATCAGATAAAACAACTCATTTTGAGACAATGAACCATTAAATACAAAATTATTTAAAATTTTTACAAACCCTTAATCAAATTTACTTAACATTGTTGCGATTATGAATACAGACGCACACTTGTATTACGCATCCTGTATCCTACCCGTAATAATTAAAGCACTTGAAGTTACTGAATCTTCCACTGACGGTAGCACAGATGGGAACCCTTGTGCTTCCATCTATACAACATTTTTACATAACTACTAGGTCTTACAGTGTAGTTTTCAAAACGTTTAAATAAAAGTATAGTAATATTTAATCGTATATTGCGTTTAATGTTGAAACAATAAGATAACGACATTTTAAATTTTATTTCGAAAGCCTAAATACATACTGTGCTCCAGTTTAACATATCCAAGTCGTATTGGCGACTATGCTAAATTACTAACAGGAAACCTAAGATTCGATGATATTTTTTAAACTTCTTTGAAATCCAAAACGTGAAAGTCGTATTATAATGTAACTTAATGTTAAAGTTGAAACATATTTGATTGATACAGAAGTTTGAAATCTATGAAAAAGTAAAACACATCATTAAACTGAAATTAATTAGAATAGAATATTATCCGTTAGTAACAGTGCATTTTAAAAATTTTCCATCCAACGAAGAGACTCAGAAAGGGTGGTAAATATATTCTAAGAGGTTAATCCGGGACAAACAAACATTACCAATGCTATATCTACGGAAAATTGGTTACAACGGGATTATTATTACCGTATTCCAACTGCTAAACACAAAAACTTAAGAAAAAGATTCTATCTATATTATGTAGTTTGTACATATTGCAAATGCTTCTCTCTGTCCACATTTTGGACAGGAGACTCATTGACACAATAAGAATATTGAAAATTAAGCGGAATAAATTTCACTGTTGAAATTCTTTTCCATATAAACTACACTAAAATCAATTTCGCGAATTGTTGAAAGTATTCAAAAGCGATAAAATCAATCTAACATACATTGGTAACTAAAAGTTAGGTTCCCACAACCACTAAATGTATAAAACCGAAGGAGGTTATGAATGTAATAATATTAATAGCCCAAATAAATTGCAAATCTCCTAAAAAGTTTTCATAAATACCACAAGAATATGACTAATCCGATGGTTTTCGGCAATAAGATAAAAATGTACATATGAATTAAAATTATTCTGGGAAACTTTCAAAGGTTGTGTAAATAATTGACTAAGAAATCCTGTACCTTTTGCTTCTAAAATACAAAGTTAATAACTGCTAAGTAAGCATCACAATTAAAACTTTGCTTCCTCCAGCTGCCATGAATGGTTTATTCAAATCAACCTACCTTATCTATGAACTCATCAGAAAAGTTAAGCAAGCAAATTAGTACGTTAGTATAATAAGTATGGACATATCCGTATTCTAAATAATCGCTAGTTATTTCACTCACCGAATTCCAATATGGCGTATGAATTATTTTTCACATTTGTTGGTTAAAGTGGTCAACTGAATAGATTATTCATTCAGCCAATGCAGTGTTTTAAAGTCTGTGAGCTTTACCGCCTATTTCTTGTAATGTCCTTACGCTGAAGACAGCAATATTGCATTTGGAAGTCATGAAAACGTGATAAATATGCCATATTTTAAGTCACAGTATGCGTTAATACCATTTTTATAATACACTGGCTGGCTTTCTTCAATTTGAAAAGTTAAAACGATATATGCCTCTTTCAAAACTACCGTCCGCTGTTATGAGAATTTGGCGCTGCTGTGCCAAAAGTACCTACCAGCGCGAATTAGGGTATTCGTTTGTAAAAAAGTGTAGGGCAATTACATTTTTTAAATTGTACACAGACTGATAAATATCACCACCTATTTGTTTTCCTGCAAAATCTCAAGACTAAATTGAAAAACTTTTATCAAGTCGCCAATTGAAAACATAAGTATATGCTTAATATTAAAATAGTATCATTTTGACAGGCAAAGATTCGTGTCTCATACTGTTCGAACATTAATGTGAAGTAGAGAAAATGGTTACTAGACAACCTGAGCAGGAACACGGATATGGAAATGCTGTTATGCAAACATAAAATCTGCCGTTCTCGACTCAATTTAGGCCAAGAGGTTAAATTAGCATAATTAAATTGCGAGACCGTCCAACTGGTCTATGCAACTTTTACCCAGTGTTACTTTTTTTCATTTTCGTAGTACCATGAATGTGTAGACATCATTATGATCATAGGTCATTTACTGTGGTTGGCAGGTGACCTCTTGTCCCCCATGTCTCCCTTCCACATACGCATCACGCTCTACCTAAAAATCATTACAAATCTACTAGCAAGCCAATGTAGTCCAGAATTTACAAGACTTCTGGAATCTATGCTAAAATTGGACCATGGAGATAAGTCTTTCCCAAGGTATAGGTTAAGGGGTTCATTAGGCAAGATTTGTAATGCGAGAAGGGTGGCTGCATTCTCAACACATGGAAAATCTAATAAATTAAATATAGCCTCAGCCCTGGAGATAAATTGAAAACAACCTAAGGTTGCCATGCACCAAATTATGAAACATAAGAAGCTAGCCGTATTCTGAATTATGAACCCAGGGACCTTACCAGACACATGGCTTATTGTGGAAAATGTTTAAGGTGTGATTTTCCTACAGAAAAAAAACATGTATTTAGTTTTTTTAATATTATATATTGTAATAAATAAAAACTACACTGTTGATTTAGTGCACCTTCAGATTTACCAATGTAAGCCATACCAATTTTTTGATTCTCGAAGGAGTCCAGGATTCTTTGTCACTTATAATTTTGCGGAACTCTGCACAGCTGGCATGCCTCATGTTGCTGTGTAATTGCTGCATACCCATCATTGAAATTTTTGAAAGCTGATTCTTTCTTTTGCCCATTAAACATCCATGACAGAAAATACCATCTATGTAGCTATTAAATATTATTTGCACTCTAATATTAAACTGTTAACTTGAAAACTTATGGCACATTGAGCTCTTTGAGTGAGTAAGTCATCTGTCAGATGGGACATCAAACTTGACCCTTTGGTACCTTTCATTAAGAGTAGGTTAATATTGTCACCAGTTTTCTCTCCACCCTTCCTCCTTTCCCATCCATCCCTAATGGGGCAAATAACCTCAGCTGTCAGTCATCTCCCCTAAATCTACTACTAATATGTTTAGAAATAGATATGTAATACATAATGAATTCTATTACTCCAAATGGTTTTATTTGGTGCCAATAAAAGCCACTCGCCATACTGCAACAATGCTAGACATATGTATAGATAAGGATTAAGATAAAGTTCACTCATATTTTTAACCAACAATATTTGCAATATTCCCTTTCTCTCTGCTCATGACCTGTTAAATATCTCCTGTAAGTTTGTTTTCAGAACGTCCCCATATGGATTCACTTACCGTAACTTCAAAACTTTTGATAAGAATAATTTTCAACGGGCCCTTTCCTCCCTTGAATGGAAGTCTGTTTTTTAAACCCAAATTGATTCTAAACTCCCAATTTTTAATTCTCATTTGATAGATACTCTTAAGACCTAGACACCTTTATGAATAAGTTCTCCCAAACGTTCACCCACTCCATGATAAACTAAATTTTGGAATGCATTAAAATTAGGGACAGACTGCAGCTGACTTTCATCCATTTCCATCAAAATACCTACAAACTCTTTAAGAGAAGTCCGAGCATGGCTCAATCCTTATCAATTATTAAGTCCAAGCAAAACTCCAGAGCTTTTTCTAGAGACCCTGATGAAATTTTCTGAAAACTTAGGGGACCTATTTGTCAACATGATAATGCTTTACCCTCTAACTTGACTGTTGACCAGCTAAATGATAATTTCCTTTTGTCTTCCAGTTCTGCTTCAGATTGTGACACTTCAGACTCTCTTACTTCCTCAGATCTCTTCATTCCTTTCAACACCAACATTGTCTATTTTCAATACTTGACAATGGGAGACCTGAATAAATTCTTTAAGTTGTCAAAAATTAATACCATATGAATTGATGGAATCTTCATTGATCTCCTAAATAAATCTGCTCCCACTGTCATCATCATCAGTATTTCAATCCTAGGATTGATTTACTGCTGCCCTTCATTCTCCTCTCTTTGATCTCAATCCCCTTAATCCCTGATACCTTCTCTTTTTCATGTCCTTCTTAATATGTCCTATGTACATGTCTCTTGGTCTTCCCCGTGGAATCCTCCCTTCTACTATATTCCTAATCAATCCATTGTGCCTCAATGTGTGTCCAATGCAACTATTTCTTCTTTGCCATAGAGTTCTCCATATGGTCCTATCATCTTCTACTCTTCTATTACTTCCTTGTTCCTTACTATATCTATCCATTTAATCTTCAGCATTCTCCTCCAGAACCATGTTTCAAAGGCTTCGATTATCCACTGATCCACTTTTCCAATGTTCTAAGTCTCCGAACCATAGAGTGCCATGCTCCCCATGAAAGTCTTGACGAATTGCTTCCTTGTTTCCACCCTTAGGTTCTTTGAACATAAAAATTGCCTCTTTTTCATGAATGCATTCTTAGCTTGGGCTATTCTTCGTTTGATGTTGGTTGAACTTCTTCCATCCCATATTATGCTGATGCCCAGGTAGATGAAGGATTCCACTTGGTCTAGTTTCACCCCTCGAATTACGAAATCTACAATCAGCTTCTCTCTTCCATGCACAAGGATTTTAGTTTTCTTCTTGTTGATGTTCATATTATATTCCCCCAGTACTTGGTCCATAGCACTTAGGAGTTGCTTGCAGGTCCTCTCACATTTCCACCACTACTGCGATGTCATCTGCAAACTGGAGCATGTTGATTTCTTCTCCATTTACCTTGACTCTACTGATACCCAATTCTTATGAGAAATCTCGTTTCGATTTCTCAATCTGAAGTATCCCACACTACTCCCCTCTTGCCCCTCGCCGACCACAGCGTTCCAATCTCCCATTACTATGAAGTTTTCCTTCCCTTTTACTCTTCCTAGAACCTCTACCAGTTGTTCGCATACTTCCTCTATCTCCTCATCTGAATGGCTGGACTTTGGCATATACACCTGTACTATCACTATATCCGTAGGTTCTGCCTCTTCCTTTCCTTTATCTTCAATATCCTTTCATTATATTGCCAGCACGATGTTATTTTCCTTGCCCATTTCTGCATGAGTATTATGCCTACTCCTGCAATTTTCTGGTCATCTCCCGAGCATTTCACCCTGTAGCATTCATTCCAGAAGTTGTTTACCCCCACCCACTAAATTTTGCTCAATCCCAGGATGTCTCTTCCCAGCCTATCCATCTCCATCTTTATATTTTCTAATTTCCCAAACACCCCTGATGACCTTATGTTCCATATCCCTATTCTGCATCTATCCACCTTGGCTGATGTTCCCCTCCCAGTAGTATCCACCCGGAGATCCGATTGGTGGACTAGTTTACCTGCGGAATATTTTACCAGCAGGAAAGCCATCTTATCATACTTGAATGCAAGGCTACATATTCTGGGGAAAAGCTCCCATTATACTACCAGCAATTTCGAATAACTCCCTACTTCAGACTGAAAGTTGTTTGATCTGGAAGTTTACGCTAATAAGGCCCATGCAAAGGAAAAACATTTCTCCTCCTTTGCTGATTATAGACCAATTTCAATTACATGAGCCTGCCCAAAAGTTCTTGAATAGTTCGTTTATGAACAAACTATAGACTACCTTCTGGTAAACAATAGATTTGATAATTTTCAGTCAGGTTAATTTAGAAGCTTTAGTATGCAGTCATTGTTTCTCAAATTGACTAGTGCTATACACTCAGCAATTGAACAAAGAATAGTCACTCTTCTTATGTTATTATTAGATTTCATTAAAGCTTGCAATCGAATGAATCACTAATGCTTACTTTTCAAAGTAAAAAATTGAATTTTTCTTGCTCCATATCACATGGATTCCAATCATATTGGAACAATAGACTTAAAGCAATGAAGAACTTGGATGGAAACCTTTTCAGGTGGGGCTCAGTTTTTTGTTGAGTTCCTCACAATTCGGTCCTTGGCCTATTATAATTCTCACTGCTTGTACTTGACCACCCAAAATGCACTGTCTTTGCCAATACTTTCTTTTGACAGACAATCTTCAAATATACTGAAAAATAGGGTGGTTAAGTACCTGTACACATTAAAAATACCAACTTGAAACATTTCTCTTTTTGTAAACAATGAACTTTTCTACTTTATTGATAGGTTTTCAAAAAGAATTATAAAAATTTCTATGGTTACTAGAACAGAATCAAGCAATCTTTTATTTACATACCATCAAATCAGCACCTTTCATAAGGCATTTATTGAAGCAGCTTCACAACTATGTAATTCCATTCCTGCCTATGTTAGGAAATCTTATTTAGTGGTAATTTTTGAATGTTTCCGGTACTTAATCCTAGAGGCATATAACATTCTCACATAGAAGGGTTATAGATGAGTTGAGATATATTTTTTGTTTGGCTCTTTTAAAATTTCAATTGCTTTTATTCCATTTTTCTCTCAAACATACTTGCAAAATGCAGGTAACCAGTACACATTCAATGGATCACTTACACTGAGTCAAACATAAAATAGTCCTTTAAAAGGCTCATTTAGTTACTCTTAGCAATCCTAATGCTGAGCCACTATTGGAACATGAGTCCAAGATCAAGGAACTAGAAACAAAGATTAACAAACTTGCAAAGGTGCTAAAAAGATGACAACAATGACTAGAAACAATGTATCAAAAATGTAAAAATTCATGATGATTGTACTTTAAAGACACTGTTATTGATGAGGAGATTCAAAACAAATTTTTCTGACTTTTAACACACAAGTAGTGTTCACATGATTAATATTTGTGTATTACATCGGTACTGACATAGTAAGGGAACTAATTACTGAATATAATTGTAATATCTAAACTTTGTAGGCTTCCATTATTATTTGGTTTCAAAGCATATGATTTTGATCAACCTAGGGCTGAAAATCAGATGCTTGGTAGTATTCAGTCTTAATACATTAAGAAAAATTCTATTAGTTCATTTTAAATATCATTCATCCACCTTTAATGACAACAGACTGTCAAAAGGTGATTCCACAGGCTCAATAACTTGATTTCCACACCTAAAAGCCCCATTTCATTATCTCCGGGACCACTACACTATACAATTACCAATACTTGAAAAGCAGCTTTTGATGGTAATGCTTCACTTTACCCGCTACTAGACAATTACAACCATCAATCATGAGATCATAATTAATATGGCACATGTCAGGGTTAATAAACATTCAAAATCAGTAGGATTTTAAATGTGAAAATGGCATAAAAATATGTTCCAGCTGGTATGTCTGGCAAGCATTAGGCTTTGTCATAAAAAGAGCAATGTTACATAGTTCGATTAAACATTACTGAGCAGCATGAGACTCTTCAAATACCCTCAATAAAATCTCATTGCCATTATCACTAACCCTACAAAAATACTATACAGAGATATAATATCTCAAGGAAACAATAATGGAATCAATATTTTAAAGCATGATATTCCTAGTTTACTTATTCCATGATGCTATAGATGAATCCAACTCAACAGACCCTGTGACAGAAAGGAAAATGTGCATCATTCCAGTGAAACACCACTTCAAAATTATGCTGACCAGGCATAATGCATGCACTAATTTTCTCCAATTTAAAATGTGTGTGCATTTCGGCACACGCCACAGCCAAGAGCAAATTCTTCTCCTGTAGGTGGATGGGCCACATGCAAAGGGCATTCTTCTCCCTCCAACTGTTTTGCCTTAGGACCTGGAGGATATGAAGAAATAAATATATACTTATGAGATTAATTACTACCTGAATCACCTCAAGTGATTCCTTATTTATATATTAAGAAAGTGAAGAAGCAAGGAGAGAGGCAAGTGAACAAATCATAAGTTACAGGATTACCTGCTGGACAATGAGGGAGCTCATGACGAGGAATATTTGTCACACGCTGGAAATCATCATGACAGGCATTGCAGAAGTGTGTAGTGCCAAAGCAGAAGAATACAGCCACTGAGCAGCAATACCTGCACTTATACTCAAGAAAATCAGTGCCATGTTTAGGGCACATTTGAGCCCTGGATACATCACTGCATGCACCACACACCAATTCAGAAGGGTCATATTCTTCTCCACCATCACCACCGCCAGCCTCAAGGTCACACCTTGCTTCACCACCATAATAAGCCTTTAATAAATAGGAGGATACTCCATTGATAACATCACTCAATATGAAATTTTAACACTGCATTCACAGCTTCCTGTACTAATTCTTAACCTTGTACACCACTACAATGATTCTACCAACATTTATACTTATTACAACACTAATCAGTGAATTATTATTCATACATCATTATTGGTATCCTACTGTTTAAGGTAGGTTTCAGATTGACACCAACTATACAATGATACAACAATACATTTAATTTCACATGATTATATATGTATATATATGCCAAAACTGTTGAAGAGTCAATAAAATATTAATTATTATTTTTTTAATTCAACCAGTTACTTCTTTCCGACCTTCATTCCATCAAACATACCTATCCTATTCCTACCCCTTTCTCGCTTGTCTAGTTTTCTCCTCTCTATTGCAGTCTTCAACAACCTATTACCAATCAATACATTTCATCCATCTTTCCTACCTCGTTTCGATTTATCCCAACAATCCCCTCTCCTCTCCCAAAATTCCCAGGACTTCCTCCTCATTTTTTCCCCCTCAGTCCATTTCACCATTTCCATTCTACTCCACACCCACATTTCAAAAGCCTCCAACCTATCCCTTTCATCCTGCCTCAATGACTATGTTTTCATGCTTTTCAAAACCATGCTCCATATCAAAGTTAGAGCAATATATCTCTTAACATCCTAACTCAAAATCCTGGTCTTAAATTCCCTCCTCCTTGTGAGAGCTTCTTCGACTAATGCAATTCTTCTGCTTATGTCCCAACTAGATTGATCAGTTTGGTTCACAAAACTTCCCAAATAGACAAACTGTTCCACCAGCTCTAGCTATTGAACTAAAATTTAACATTTCACTTAGCTTGGAACTTAATTGATAACTGAACCAAAGGTAACAAATGTCAAAATGATTAAGTAATAAATAATACGTACTTGTAAGTCGGTTAATTAAGAATTCTTCATTTTTGTGTCCACTATAAACTTTATAATCCTTCAATTAACAGTTTGTCAAAGGGAAATACTGTTTTTAGGCTACTATTATTATTAGGTAATCTACCAGTTAAGGTAGGTTTTTGGATGGACACAACTATCAAATAAATAAATATTTTGTAACTCCAAACAAAACCCAAACCAGCAACCTACTCTACATCAGATCTCTCTTCATCTCTGTGTACTTCTTTCCTCCCTTCATCCCGTCCAACATCCCTATCCTGTTCCTGCCCTTTCCTCGTTTGCCTAACATTCTCCCCTCTATTACCTTTTTAATATCCCACTACCGCTGAATATGCCTTTCATCCATTTTTCCTGCCTCCATAGGATCTCTCTCAACAAACCCCTCTCCTCACCAACCATCTCTAGTACTTCTTCATTTGTTTTCCTTTCGGTCCATTTCACCTTCTCCATTCTTCTCCACACCCACATTTCAAAAGCCTCTTGCTTCAGCGACCACGTTTCCGTGCCAAACATAGCTACGCTCCATATCAGAGTTTTTACGAGTCTTTTCTTAACCTCCCTACTCAACGTCCCTGTCATCAACTCCCTCCTCCTTGAGAGAGCCTCCTTGCCTAGCGTAATTCTTCTCCTTACGTCCCTACACTTTGACCGTATTGGTCCAAAACACTTCCGAGATATGTAAATTGTTCCACCTCCTCTATTTGTTCCCCTCCTATTTTAATGTTTAGCTTAGCCTTTTTCTTTCTGGAAAATCACATAACCTTTGTTTTATTAATATTGATTCTTATCCCATATTTATCACACTGAACCTCCAATTCACTCAACATTGCTTGCAACCCCTTGGCTGACTGAGCAACTAATGCTTGGTCATCAGCAAACCTAACCGATTTTATGAATTCCCCTCCGACTTTCATTCCCACCTCCAATTCTTCTTATGCCTCTTTAATCATTTCCTCCACATATACGTTGAACAGCACCGGTGACAATAGGCAACCCTGCCTTACACCTCTTCCTAACACTGCCCATCCAGACTCTCCATTCCACACTCGCACCTGAGCAGTCTAATACATGTACAGGTTGCTTTAGGCTACTATGATTAGAAATATAACTACCCTAATATTTCACTGCCATTTCCTACCAATCATCAGGGTCAGCTTCTTTAAGGGCATAATGATTCCAACTCCAAGGAATATCAACCATTAATCTAAACTAAGTACTTACAGGTAACAGAATTAAAAATTAACATTAAAATATAGAATTTTCTCCAAAAATTTAATTAGCACAAGGAATATCATTATTAGCTTTGTTTTTAATTACCTTTTTACACTTAAAACAAACATAATATGCATATCTATCCATTGCAAATGCAGCAGGATCACCATGAAACCGGCCATTTGGTGCCAGTATTGCATCTGCACCATGGAGACCTTCATATTCTAATCTCATCAGTGCTTTCCTTCGAACATCTTCCATCAGGGACCTTACAGGAGATAACAAATCTTCCAGAATAGAATGGTGCACATCAGCCTGGGAATTGAAGAAAAAAATTGTTGCTAAAATAAATATTGGCACTTATTTTTGTTTTCAATAAATTATCAAAATAATCCAATGAAATGTGCAATACAGTAACAAAACTTTTGTTGGAATACTGTGGATCAAACCATGTTAGTCTTTTGCTTTTACATTCAACCTAAGTAACTCCAGTCTATGAATGAGCATTTATGTGGAGCTACTGATAATTATCAGAATTATAATTCTGCTTGTTCTTCTTCAACAGATGACAAGTTCAGCTATGGTTTGAGGTGACTTGTGCGTCAAATAGAAGTTAAAAAGATGCGCAAGAAGACAACAATTTCTTGATTACTTTCATGAGATATTGAAAAAGCTAGAATGGTAGTATAAAAAATAATTGGACCACAAATAATGTAGTGAAACCGACAAACCCTTTTCAAAAATAAGCCACCCATATTAAGAAGTCTCACCTAAGAGAAATTTCCTTGCATAATACTAGTATTTTTCTGTTTACATAATTTCATTAATGCAGTGGCCTATATTTAAGATGACACATAAAAGTTTGGATTTTTCAGTTCTTATTTTAGGGAAAAAACCTTGGATGTATCAGAATGGGAGGAGCAGTATTCAGAAAGTTTGCAATGAAACATCAAATGTATTTTACGTACACATTATTGTATTTTATAAATTCACTAAACAGTCAACACAAACACAGAAACAAAAAACTTTTATATGTTTTTGTTTCTGTGTTTGTGTTGACTATTTAGTGAATTTACATTATTGTGCATGTTCGTGGGTTTTTCAAGAAAGTGACTTTATTATATTTTATGATACACATACTATTGATTGATAATTTAGCAATTAGAAATGGCAACTGTCAGCAGTAGTCTAACAGGTTTGAGTAGGTTGTTGATGGGCTCCTGTACTTACCTAACTACCACAACACAAACTAAACTAAAAAACTGTTGTAATTGTGATAACTAGAAAACTGTCATGAAGACTTGGAATACCAAGATAAATCTTCCATGAAAGGTCAGGTTATTCACAACATAGCCAATATTGTAACATAAGTATGATAACACAACTGAATTCACTATGACTATTGCCATTGCATATAAGGCACCAATGCTGTTATTCCCTATAACATCATTAGCAATCGGGAATATCTTTGGGAGCCACAGGACCGGTACAATGGAAACAGGTGATTTGTGTCACTGGCAGTGACTCATGACCTGAGTTATATAATATAACTCCAGGGATTGTGTTATGTATAGATTGCATAAATATGATGTTTTCAGTTATGATCAAGGTAGTTTTGCATTCCATGAACACAACCTAGCATCCAAAGTTATTTATTATTACAGGGAAAGATACTGATGAAATGCAATCATATTCTGGAAAAGTAATGTTAGCACTGCAATTGGAAATTAAATGGAACATATTAAAAAACAACAACACTAAACAAATCCATAAAATTTGCATGAATAACAGTCAAATTGTGGGATGACTAAGTTAAATAACAGATTAAATCAGCTCACCTTACATATAGGACACTGAGCAAATGAAAAGGTAATCCTAGGACCAGCCCATCTTTTCATTAAAACATTACGGCAGCAGTGCAAGTGAAATACATGTCCACATTTCAGCTGCAAGAGGAGAAAATAATATTTAGACAATGGTAAAAGATTAAAAGAAAATCTGTCTGAAGTGCAGGAAATAACATTCATCAAAATATATTTTCAAAAAATTTACTTATAATGACAATACTTATGTAATAATTGGTCAAGGAAAAAGGAAACTCAATTAAACTTCCAATGAATAGATATGCAATAAATACTTCAAGGATGACACTATTAAGATTGAGAAAGAATAAATTTATAGCATACAAAAAATAACTGGAATAAAAATCACATTTATTTTAGTGGCCATTGTAGGACACAATATAACATAACCCTCAAAGCTGGATATATGGATGTTAATATGTAATGTATGTACTTTAGGCATTAATACTCAATGCAAAAAAATTATACTTCTTGCACTAAATGATTGTTATTCCTACTTCATAAGTTCCAAGAATGTTAATTTGACAGTCAAATTTGGTAAGTTGGTTGAAGGGTATTATTTGCAATGAAAGTAGAACAAAAATAGCTCACAAAAATTAGTTTTTTATTCTTTACATCATATCAATCACACATTGTGATCTGATATCTAATTTTCATTCAAGCTTTTCCTACATGTTATCATCCCCCTTTCTCTCCATACCATTTCTTATCACAAGCAAAAGACAAGAGTTATTTCTCCCAGGAATCTGCGGACTATCTCAAAATTCCTCTGTCATAAAAACAGTGGATTAGGAAATACCTTTAGTAAAAATATGCAGCTTTTCATGAATTTTCGGGCATTATTTCATTAGCAAAATTAATATATTTGTACATTTAACCTTTGGGAATTACATTCTTGTCAAACTTGATTAACACAAAGCAGAAAAAAGTCATGAATGACATCCTATTATATGAACAATGCACTGATGAACAACATCAAGCAACATGTTTTTATAAGAGCAGTATGGAAAGAGGACATTTTTAGATAGGAAAAGAAGAGAGTCAGTATATAATTAGGGGGGGATGAAGATTAGATGGGTAAGTAGCAAGCATTGTTGAACACTAATAAAATGCTTTTCACATGGGAAAGAGAAAAATAAATACCTTTCAAACCACATTAGATAACTTTATCCTAAAATTACTTCAAAGGAAATTTTTGGAACCATGATCACACAAACTTTTTCATTTGAATAAGTCAATGAAAATCGTTCAGGGTTAGGTGGTGAGTTTTGTTATATTGAATCACTCAACTCCGTGCATTGAAAAATAAGGGGAAAAGTCATTCTGATTTTTTCAGATTGCAATCAGACACCATAATATTACCTGAATTGCTGGTGCACAGGAGAGCGCTTCAGTAAAGCATATCATACACATATCATCAGCATCTTGCTTGAGTGGTGGAGGAGGAGATGACTGCCTTGTTTTACTGGTTTGAGATGTGTAAATGGAGAGGGATGTAGAGATGGAGGGGGATGTGGGAGACTGGAGGGAGGAAGAGGGGTGAGGAGGAGGGGGAGCACAGCCATGCAAACATGGCAAGCAAGGAGATTCACCAGCAATTCCTCCACACAAATGCCCACATGGATGGAGTTTGCTGCATGCATTTCGAGCATGCTCCTGTAAAGTCAAAAATGTTTGCCCATGTATTTCTATTTAGTGAATAACCTCAGGTTTGCATTTTTTAACAACAACTTTGGAAGGATTAAAAAAACCATAATTAAAACTGAGTAAGAAAATAATCATTCTTTCACCATCATCACAGCTTATTAAATGAAATATTATCCTTTTACTCGTTTGGAAAATATATTCTTTTATTATAGTGATTTTTATGGGTTTAGTTGACAGCAGTTTTCTAATGAAGCAAATCATTAGAATTATTCTATTGGTACCTCAAGTGATTCTCAAAATAGGAATTTTTTGTAATAGGCTCAATCAGGCTTAGAGTTTTGATAAATTTCAAATTGTTTTGAGTTTTTCTTATAACATATTTTACATTAATTATATTGAAATCTTGTTACAACATAAAGACCAGCCTATTCCACTGGAGCTATTTTATATTTTGAACACAACAGTTTTCACTGCTCAATAATTACCGAATGTGATTGTAAAACATTTTAAGATGTGGTACAAAGAAAATACACATTCAATTTTATCAACTATTTTGTTTTCTCTCTAATGCTTTTTCCCCCACATGCCTATTTCCCCCATATACCTCACTGATTATATCTTTTGATTAATGCATTATCTGGGTGGAAACATTTGCTAGGGTAATATTAATGTAGCCTGGGTATGTCTATTCCTCAAACATGGGTCAGCAAACCTAGAATTATACAACAGCTTCTCAACTCAATATTTGCCTCATTTTCTGAGAAAGTCAGTTGAGAAAATGTAGTCATTCAAGGAAGTCAGATTAAGTAGATTGCAAGAATATATTCCAAGTAGAAGTAATTTTAGGGGAGACGACCGACAGCGGGGGTCAACTGCGCCATTAGGGATGGATAGGAAAGGAGGAAGGATAGAAACCCGGCATCTGAATCAGCCTCCTCTTAACAAAAGACGCCAAGGGATCCACAGCTTAATGTTCCATCTGACGGAGAGTGTAATCACTCAAAGTGCTCTCCACAAAGCCCCTCAAGTAGGGATCAGAATACCACTGAAAAATATCTGAAAAGCCCCCAGGATTCGAACCCAGATCCTCTCGATGGGAAGCCAGTACATTAGCCACCGCATCATCCCGATCCTCAGTTAGATATTCCTCCTTACTCACTCATAACTCACTCATGTCAGGCCATTAAGGGCAATTTCAAGTCCAGAGAGTTACTTCTAAATAGTACATGATCAAATTAAAACAATGTTATGATTTTTCTTTGAAAGCAGCATAGTACTTTTGGTGTAAGATTCCATAAAAATATCAAAAATGTTTATTTTTGGCAAGGTAAGATCACTTGAACACCATATTAAATTTAATGAAATTATAAGTATGATATGTGTCTAATCTACTCACTTGGCACTCATGGTCAGCACACACATTTCCAATAGCCAGAAGGCCTGAATTGCCTGTAGTGCCACAGAATCTGCAAATCCCAGAGGTAACAGCAGCACCAAGCCTTGCAGGCCCACCAACTCCACTTCCAAGTAAGCTCATTCCCCTGGATACTCCTCCCAGGCCTAACCCAAAACTGTGGCCTCCACCACCGCTGGCTCCACCAATACTACTCATCCCCATCCCCCCTGCACCTCCGATTCCAGTGGCCGTGCCTCCACCCGCTCCATCCCTCCTGAATTCAACCATGGCCTTTAGAGTACGGGAGTCAGCAAGAGCAAGAATCCAAAACAGCTTTGTCCTACCACAGCCTTCATGGAGATCCACTTTTATAGCTTCTTCCTCTTCCTTACATACCTGAGAAACAAGTTACATGGTCAGCATGATTCAGTAGTTTTCCATGTGAATTCATTGAAATAAAACATGTTAAATAATTGTCAAAGATATACAATTCAGTAAGTAAATGCAGTTAGGCATAAGTGTGGCTCTGCTTGATTTTCCCAAATTCATTTCTTCACATCATCTTTTCACTGTGAGGCAAAATTCCACATCGTTTTTCTAAAATGCCACTGTTCCTGAACTTATATTTATTCTATGCCAGTTTGGTCATTATGAGTTAATGGATTAGAATTAAATTACCAAATATGCAAGGAAGTGTAAAATAGTGGAGGAAATTAATAAGAGTAAGTTCATCAAAGTACATCAAAATAAATTATTCATTTTGTGATTACATTAACTCTAAATGCATTTGAATAAGCAGAATTAGAATACCTAAACACAATATTAAAGAAAAAATATCCAAGGAAATACCACTAAGGATAATGGAATCAAGAAAACAGGTTTAGGGAAATCATGGGATATTCAAACATTTTCACAAGTATAACAACATTATTACTACATAATCTACCGGTTAAGGTAGGTTTTGTATGGACAGAATTACCAAATAAATATTTTGTGACTCCTAGCAAAACACAATCCAGCAACCTACTTTACATCAAGTCGCTTGTGATGGACCATGTCACCCTCGTTCCAAAAGATTTGGTGTATTACCACTACCCTGCCTTTGCAATATCTTTTCAAAAAAGATGAGACTATATGAATAAATACTAGATTTTATTAGTTACCCTTTAATCATGCTTATTGCCTTCAAAATGCATCCCTAAGCTGTCAATACCATGCTTCCAACATTTTTTCAAGCTTTTGAATGCTGCCTGGAATGCTTTTTTTGGGATAACCTTTATGTCTGCGGTACAATTTTGTAGCATATCTACAATAGCTTCAAATCGGCATCTTTTCAGGATGGATTTCAACTTAGGAAACAGGAAAAGCTCCGCTGAAGCAAGATCTGGAGAGTAGGGTGGCTGAGGGATAATCAGTGTGCTGGTTTTAAGCAAAATCTTGGTGGCAATAAATGAGGTGTGCGCTGTTGCATTGTCACGATGAAAGCACCTTGTTTTTCCACAGCTGTGGTCACTTCCCCAACATGGCATGTCTAAACCTTCTTATAACCTCTATATAGAGCTGCCAATACACCATTTGTCCTTTGGGAACATATTCATAATGAATAATCCCTTCCCAATAGAAGAAAACAATCAACACCACCACCTTCTACTGTGAAGACTGGGTTTTGGTTTCTTATTTTAACCATAAATCCAGATTTCATTGATTTTTTTTAAGAAGTTCTGTTGCTGTTTGAATGATCGGACAGTTCCTGGCTGATGTCAAGACATTTTTGCCTCTGTCCATCTGTTAACACTCTCAGCAAAAATTTTGACATGATTCCCTTGCTTGACATGACATATTAATAGTAAATAACAAAATTCCTGTCCAAATGGTGAAAATCAATCCAACACTAATGTTAACTTCATTGGCAATCTCTCTGACAGATAATTTACGGTTTCTCTATTTTATGGTTCTATAAATTTCAGTTGCACTTTTCATAAGGTTAAAAAAAAAATTCAATTAACATGCAATGCTTCTCTAGCACCTTCATTCTTACAGTTACAAGAATAGAATTTGCACAGCAAGCAGGTGCTATCTCAGACAAAATTTGCTGTTGTGCACAGACAACTCAAGATATAGTCACAAGATAGGCAGCGTTTTACTTCTTACAGATGCTGCTAGAAGATGACACCTCACTGATTGTGAACCGTCAAGCAGTTTGTACTCAGAAACACCAGTCTCATTTTTTTTGTACAGGCCTTGTATATGTATATGTACATTCAGTGGAACCTCATAATACAAGTATAATGTTTCACAATCTTTCTCGTAAAGCAAAACATTTGCTTAGTGAAACAACTTTTTGCATATAAATTAATGTAAAATATGATAATGTATTCCATGTCAAACAAAATAAATTATGTACAATGTTTATTCAAAGAAAATTATGCATACAATATTTAGGATCTTGGATCATCTTCACCTTTTCTTCTAGCATAGAATGAAGCAACCAGGAATGTGAACTCAATTTGTACAATCAAAAAAGAATCGAAATAAATAGTTTATTATTCATGATATGTACCTCATTCCTTTTTACTAGAAACTGTCAAGAGACATTTGTTTTCACCAATGCCTCCAAATTTGGTGTCTCAGAATGATCGTTACATAAATTTATGGTGTGCATCACCAATGCCTTATTAGGGCAATGCCTCATATTCATGGAATGATGCAAAAGCTTCCTGTAATCTCCATATCTCATTTGGCCTACTGTTTTGGACTTAACACTTCTTGAAGGCTCGCAGAGTTTCTGAATCATAACAAGCAGGCATTTGATTTTTAAAACACCGCTTGCGTTTGTGCAAAATAGCATCGTGAGAGGGCCTTTCATTGCCTTGTGGTCAGGCAATACATTCTCTTCTACTGTTCTGTGCACAAATATAGGTTCGCTTCAGCATCTTCTTCCCAAAGAAAACCTTCTCATCACAATTGAAAACATTGTTGTGGCAGGTAACTCTCAGAATTTACGTCTTTTAAAGTCACTGATGAAGTTCTCTGCTGCCTTTGACTCAGAGCTTGCTGCTTCACCATGTCTCACAATGCCATGGATGACAGTTCATACTGTTAACTTCTGGAATCATGCACTGCTCCCTTAAGTACTTGTTCGGGCGTTGATGATCCTGAAATCTTATTAACTAGGTCGGTGAAAATCACTTTCCCCTTTTCACAAATTATATTCTCGTTAATGGAATCGCATTGCAATTGCTTTCCGTTTATGTATCTGAGAAGCAACCTTTCAACATTGTTGAAAATATGTAAGTGCTGTATAGATACTCTTGTCACTCTATTTGAAGCATCCTTCGTCTTTTCTGTGTTATTGAAGAAAAGGCCAATCATTTTTTTTTTAATGATTGCTGATTGGGTACCAGATCAGCCACGCTCCCATCTTGTTCCCGATTTTCAATGATTTAACTTTTCATTTCTACTGTAATTTTTTTATTTTTATTTCCTCATGGGTTTCTTCTTATGGATTTTTCTTCCGGGTCAATTTTTAAAATATGCACAAAATATTATTAAACTTTGCACAAAAATCACTAACAAGTTTGAAATATGTGATCACTAGCGACGCTAAGATGCCAGCAGAACAAGTGCTAGAGACAAACTGCAGTAGCAGGTGTGCAAAGAATCAGTGAAGTCCCCTCTCTTCGTCACTTATTATGTAAAACGTGGCTCGTTAAGCAAGCTGTTTTTAGGACAAATATTTTTGTTCATCATGCAAATTACCTGCTCTGCAAGGGGCTTGTTAAATATCTCGCGAGTCCTATATTTGTGTATATATTAACATTCACCAAACTTCCAGGCAAAAAAATGCTTAATTATTATTATTATCATACCAAATCCATTCCTGCTTCTGATGCAGATGAGTTTTACGATGAAGATGAAGGAAGCAATCACAGTCATCATATCACATCATCCAACATGTCCTATATTTGTGTATGTGTTGATATGTACCAAACCTCCAGACAAATAAATGTATTTTTATTATTATTCCAAATGCATACCTGTCTCTGATGCAGACGAGTTTTACGATGAAGATGAAGGAAGCGATCACAGTCAGCACATAAATTACCACATGAGTTGCATTGAATGATGGCAGTTGTTTCTCCATCATCATGATTGGTACAGGTGGGCTGCAAGAAAAGCATTGCTATAAGTTTTAATTGTAACAAAGGATTTTATGAATACAGACCCTTCATTTTATCAGTAATCAGTGGAGATCATGTTTACAGAGACTTTTACATTCAAAATATTAAATACCAGAACATTCAGATTTGATAAACATGGTATTTACTAGTTTTAAGGTTCTGTTCAGAAAACCTTCATGAAAAGATATGGTGATATATTCGTTTCATCTGCAACCAAAGGAGGTAGGGTTTAGTCAAGACATGAAAAAAGGATTAAAGGAAGTGTGACAAATCACATGGATATAAACCTAACCTGGCATGCTAGACTTCTGGGAAGTAAACAAATGGGTTACCTTCAAACCTCATTCAAGGGGCAATTGACACCAACAGATCTGAAGGATAACACCAGTTAGAATTGTAATAACACAAGGGAAAATAAATGGTATGGCATTGGTACACATGAAACTTTGTGACAGAGTGTAAAATGGGGAAGTTCGACATTATGAAAGGCTAGAAATATTATTTAATCACCAATTAGCACATCAGTGAAATATTTTTCTCTTTTTATACCTTAGATGTCACAGTGGTATAAATTTTCATGCATACAAGAGACTACTATGATGAATATGTAAATAATGACTATATCACAGAAGAGATTAATACCTAAAATGCATAAAAAATTTAATTTCTCTAGAAAACTGGAGAGCAATCACCAGGGAAAATAAAAGAAGGAAAAGCAGTAAAATATTCAAAATTGATCCACATGAAATATTATGGAGAATAAATAATTTTTACACATTTAATGAACAATTGAAATTTTCATCAATTTAAATATATGGGCCAGAGAAATGAAAAGAAAATATTAAAGGATGAATTTCAAGATTGATACAAATTCGATTTGGCATTAATTTTTCAATGTTACATATGGGTCAATCCCATGTCATTTCAACAAATTTACTGACAGCACAAACTCATCTTTTTTTCTAATTTTTGTATCAATTGATATATATCCAAAGTTGATCCCAAAGAAATAGTTTTGTGAACAAATAATTTTTATAGATTTTATGAACAGTTGAAAATTTCATTGATGCAAAATGATTATGTGTTGCTTCGAAATTCATTCCCCCACGACAATGATAAAATCTTCAAATATCCATCAATCAAAAGTCCCTAAGGACTCATGTTATGATAAATAAATAATATAATGAAAGTAGCAAAACAGACTTTTTTCACAGTGCATAGATTGAATGAATTTTTGCCAAAACAAACTAGATAGATTAAAATACTTCATTTTGCTAATAAGTATCAGCAAGGTTCCAGTTTTGTACAGAAAAAATCAACTTAAGTCAAGTTTGACTAAGGTCTGCAGGGATAATTATTTTTTATCTAAGTCAGAAAAATACAAAATAGCCACTCTTCCAAAATTAATTTCTGAAATTTCAACTCAACAAGTTTTTAATGGAAAGCATACTGGAATCATATCAGGAAGTGAAAGCAAAATTAATTCCAGCACAGAGCATTTCCTTTTCTGACAGTTACCTACTTTGTTGGCTAATAAATTACAGTGGGTGCTCTTGTTAAAATGCCTCAACTCTTAAGATTTAAATATGATGCCAGTGGTTAATAACTATCATTATCAGAGAAAAATATATAGCATCATAATACATACTCTTGGAGGTGGAGCAGGAACCCCATGGGGTCCAATAGGCTGTCCACTGGCATCTTGTGTGACACCTGATGAACTGCCCCATCTTCCAGATGAGAGCCGGCGAGCATGGTCAGGATCCAGGACACAGAGTGATGCAAGGGCTAGCCAAAGAGTTGGAGTGCGGAGACAATCATTCGGAGAAGTTCTAATTGATTCTCCCAGCCTTGTAAGATTCAAAATTCCTTCAGCAACAGCTCCTTTAGTTATCTGTGCCCAGGCATCTGATAACTTTCCCTAGAATGATAAAAGGGAAAATTATCTTACTCAGGAGTGATTTTGAACAAAATATAGCTTCTTCCACGTATTCACTGAAAGACATTGGTTAAAATGGACAATGCTGTCTCGTGAAACAACAATTTTTTCCCAATTCAATCTGCATTATTGATCCCAAATACTTAAGAGTGCTCATCAAAAACTCTGGTTGAAGTGCTTCATGCGGTAGCTGTGCGAATCTAAGCTGTAATCAAGCACTTCAACTTGTTTTAAATGAGAGTTAGATCACATCCTTGTAGAAGAAAAAAAATAAAGTTGGACAAATGAAGTAGTTTAAATAGATGCAAAAATTTTCCATAAAAACTCTTAAAAATCATGCATTTTTGCATATAAAAAGAAAAATCACATATTTCATATAATTTTAATTGTTAAGAAAAATGTGGGCCCTTCCCATCACTGCCCATTCCGATCTCCATCTACTACTCTCACTATAGCAGTATAAGGTATGGAGGATTATTACTTAATTTCACAAATTAGTTCTTTTTGGAAGCATACTATATACCAACAGTGAAAAGCCCACTCCATCCTCTAATGTACAGGCTTTGAAATAATTCAAAAATAGGAATTCCTTCCTTCCTTACAGAACTGTACAATTGCATATTTGTGGCTGATGAAGAGAGAAACTGGTTAGGAGATATCCATGAGAGGCAGAAAGAGTGGATGGATTAAATACTACATAGAGGTAGTATGTTAAAACCCACAATAGTAGGGAGAGTAATATGCCTTTTAGATAGCATGATGGCAGGTAGAAGTTAAAAATAATTTATGTGAATTGATAATTGTAATTGAAATGAATAGCATCACTTGGGTTTTAACTGTCTTTTAACTTGGCCCTTTAACTATTTAACTCGGTTTTTATTGTCAAAATTTAAAGAGAAACAAAAAATATCCATTTAGAGTTTCAAGTGAACAAAAATGAGGCCTTCAACTAACCTGAGCCATGTCTTTAAGAAGCTGTATAATGACTTCGGCCAGTTTCCGTGTCATACAGCCTCGTAACCACCACCGTCCTCCCCCAGCCAGATCTCCTCTCGGATGAATGCAAGTCGCCAGAGTAACCGTGGTCACACTCTTGCCCCCACCCCCCACTGCTGGTCCTAATCCAGGAGCAGCACCAGCATTCCCTGTTCCACCAGCTCCCAAACCAGCAGCAATAGATGCATCCTTTCCTTTCACCTTGACTTGAACAATCAATGCTTTGGCAATGCAGCTAAGGAAAACATCAAGTATGCCCACCCTGTGAAAAAAATGAACATAACAATAGTTTTGTTTGTGTGAAATATTTGGCACTTGGAGATGAAGAATGCAGCAAAATCGTTCATCTAATCATCAAACTCCAAAGAGCAATCATGAGTTTTTTATAATTTTCAATTAGAGAAGCAGATTTCCATCATGGCAGAAAAAGGAAGTCAGGGCTCTGTGAAAACATGGGCATGGAATTAGTTTAATTTCCAACAACAGTAGTCAAACTGGTCCTGGGTTGTTTGATCATGTGGCAAAAGATTGGTGATGAACACTAAAGACCATAAAGACTAGTGAATGCTTCCTCTCTCATGATTGAAACAGAAATAAATTATCTTTCAGGCAACAAAAATGGATTAGAAAAATACGTAGATGGAGATTTAATGCTATTTGAAAATGATATGTCATACACATCAACTTTCTTTATGTTATCTAAAATTGAAAATGATTTGGCAATCAAAAACAAACTGCAGGTCAATAAAAATCAATGCCTTCCAAATTCCCTTCTTTGATGAATTTTCTAGGGAATAAAATTTTTAACCAATCATCATATTTGTATCAATATGGTGATCACTCATAAAGCAGAAACAATGTCCCAGAATTTTACCAGATTTCTTTTTTCAGTGCAGATTTAAATTCCTTATTCTCTTTGCAGATACAACCTGCCTAACATTTAAATTGAATCCCATTTTGAGATCAGAGAATATATATTTTTTTAATCACTCTTTTTTGATGGAACACTTCAAAAATGTGTTATTATCCAGAAATGTCTGGAAGATACCAACAAGATAATTTACCATTAAATTCTAAACTATCCTTTTAATATCCTTTGCAATATTTGATTTGATCATAGCATCAAGGGAAGTAAACATTTCATGGGATTCAATCATGAGTGCTGATTTCCCATTTGGCCAATTCATAAATATCAGTGATGTTTACACTGCCTCCACCATGAGAAACCTATAAATAAACCCATCCTCCATTATTCCATTCTTAGATAGCACTGGCAACAAGGAAATTAGCACAGCAAATGGCATTTTATGAAGGATCTTGAGAAAATATGCTTATTCATACAGCTCAAGTTCATATACCCAAGAAAAATAATTATATTTCAAGAGACAGATGAGCAATAGAATTGATAGGGAAGATACCTATACAAGATATAATCTGCTTTCCTGTGTATGTTGAATATCCTACTAATTTCATGCTATGAAGACTGTTAAAACTGGACTCCTTTAACTTTATATGACAAAATTCTAAAGCTCAAATGCAGAAGAGAACAGTTAATTAGCAAATGAAAAGGTATATGATGATGTTTTGCCTTAGGTGAATTCTTGCACTTCAACATGAGCTGAGAATAGTCTTAGACAGGACTTCGCAACAACATATAATGATGATGAGATTGCAAAAGCTGGTTAGTGGTTATTAGCTGATGGGTGGGATGTTAAACTGTGGACCCCTTGGTTCGCAGTTTAACATCCCACCCAACAGACGTTGTACTCACTCAAAAGTGCTCTCCACAAAGCACCTCAAGTAGGAAAAATATTTGTTGTCTCCAGGATTTGAACCCGGGTCCTCACAATGGAAAGGTTGTACGTTAGTGTAGTATATAGTGAATATCGTTGTGTGTTTGTTTATGTGCATGATGATTGTCAACTGTCTAAATAAAGCAAGTCAAGGCACCGCCATTTTGGCGTCAGTCTCTCACCTGCCTCTAAGCACGTCTGTTCATTTCAATACACCACAATTGGCGACGAGGATGCCGGCTTTAATGGAGAAATTTATTCCCGAGGAGGAAAGTTGGGATGCGTATGAAGAGCGGCTGGACCAATATTTTATTGTGAACGACTTAAAGGAGGAGGAGACTCATGGGGAAAAAAGGAAGGCCGTATTATTGTCGTCAATGGGGAAATCGGCTTACGGCGTGCTAAGGAATTTGTGTGCTCCGGAGAAGCCTTCGGGTTCTTCATATGGTCAGTTGTGTGAGCTTTTACGAAGACATTTCAGCCCCAAATTGTCCGTTATTGCTGAAACACACAAATTCCACCAAAGTGTGCAGGGAAAGACAAGTTCTGTGCGAGAGTTCGCCACGCAGCTAAGGAAAGCATCACGAGGATGTAATTTTGGCACCTTCCTTGACCGGGCTTTGAGGGATCAATTTATCCTTGGACTTCGGGACAGAGATATAGTACGAGCATTATATTTGGAAAGCGAAGAGCTGGGGTTTGAAAGAGCAGTGGAGATAGCGGCTGCGCGAGAAAAAGCCGCCGCGAATGCCTCCGCGTGCAGCCTTTTCTCGCCATCGGCGGACCACGAGACAGGGGTCGGCGCCCGTGGAGAAGGCGTCCATTTTGTGAAAGCCGATACCGCGTCGGAAGCGAGCGACCAGCTGGAGGAGCAAGAGGTATATAGAGTCGCTGTCCGCGGGAGGGGGAACCGGCCACATCGGAATCCAGCGGCATCGGGAAAGATTGGCGCCGGAGTGTGCTACTGCTGCGGAAGGAAGGGTCATGCTAGGGCGGAGTGCCGTTTTAGAAATGCAAAGTGCGATATTTGTCGCCGTACAGGTCATTTGAAGGCAATGTGCAATCAGGGTCGCTTGGGTGAGTACCATGAGGTTTATCATCACGAGCCTTTCGTTGAAGGCGTGCGGAAGGAAGGGTGCGTACGGATGTGTATGGATGGGAATGTGTTGGAAAACCAAATTAGGGAAGGGGAGCGTAAAAAAAATTTGGAGGAGTTACCAGGATTGTTCAATTTAAAAAGCTCTGTTAAAAATCCTCTTTGGAAAGTAACTATTAAAGTTGACAAGGTAGAGTTAGATATGGAGATTGATACAGGATCGGCCATTTCTGCTGTATCAGAGGAGTGCTATAAAAGACACTTTTCGAATGTCTTTTTGGAAAGCACGGATATCTTGTTGAGAACGTACGCTAACGCCTGTATTAGGCCTGTGGGTATTGTATGGGTACAGGTTCATTTTCAAGGAAGCTTGTTTAAATTGCCATTGTTTGTGGTAAGAAATGGAGGTCCACCTATTTTGGGCAGAGATTGGTTGAAAACTTTCCAATTTAGCTCCTCTTTCCTTAACCTAGGGGTTGTGGGGTCTGTTTTAACAGTGGAGAGTGTGTTGGAAAATTTCTCCACATTATGGGATGATGGATTGGGAACATTCAGTAAAGGCAAAGTCACTCTAAGTTTAAAGAAGGGCACTAAACCTGTGTATTGTGCACCCAGGGCATTGGCGTTTGCTCTCAAAAATCGAGTAGATGAAGAGTTGGATAGGCTAGTTACGTTGGGTATCTTGTATCCAGTAGAATTCAGTACTTGGGCAACTCCTATAGTCCCAGTTGCTAAGAATAATGGAAAAGTGAGAATCTGTGGGGATTTTAAGATTACCCTTAATCCTAGTTTGGAAGTGGAAAGATACCCCTTGCCTCGTGTGGAGAAAATTTTTTGCAAACTGCAAGGAGGAGAAAAATTCTCCACCATTGATTTGTCACAAGCTTTTCAGCAGTTGGTATTGGAGGACAAATCCCAAGAGCTGTGTACGATAAACACACACAGGGGTCTGTTTCGCTATTGTAGATTGCCTTTTGGGGTTGCATCAGCTCCAGCTATTTTCCAAAGAATCATGGATCAGGCTATGCAGGGGTTGAAAGGAACTGCTTCTTTTCAAGATGATATTATTATAACAGGGAGGAATGATGAGGAGCACGTGGAAAATTTAAGAAGGGTCCTGCAAAAACTGAGTGAGTTAGGATTTAAAGTGAATAAAAGGAAATGCATGTTTATGAAGGATTCTGTAGGATTTTTAGGACACCGAATAGACAAGGAGGGACTTCATCCAACTGAGTCAAAAATTGAGGCTATTATTAAGTCCCCAGTACCCAAAAATGTATCGCAGCTGAGAGCCTTTTTGGGACTAATAGAATATTATTCTAAATTTTTACCAAATTTAGCATCACGGTTGGCTCCATTGCATAGGCTCCTTCGGAAAGAGTCTGATTTTGTATGGACAAGAGAGTGCGATGATGCTTTTAAGGTTGTGAAAGCATCAATTGTTTCAGCAAAAGTGTTAGCACACTACAGCCCTTCTCTCCCTGTAATTTTAGAGTGTGATGCATCTCCCTTTGGGGCAGTTTTGCTGCACCGTTTCGCTAACGGACATGAAAGGCCAATTGCTTTTGCATCTAGGTCACTGAGTAAAGCTGAGAGAAATTATTCTCAGATTGATCGCGAGGCTTTGGCAATAATGTTTGGAGTGCGGAAGTTTAACCAGTATGTGTATGGCAGGAAGTTTATGTTGCGAACAGATCATAAGCCTCTGTTATACATTTTTGGGGAAAAGAAGGGAATCCCTCAAATGGCAGCAAACAGACTGCAGCGCTGGGCAATAGTTTTGCAAGGGTATGATTTTCAAATCCGCTATATAAAAGCTGCAGATAATATAGTAGCTGATGGTCTTTCAAGGTTACCTTTAGAGATAGAGGAGGATATAGTGAAAGACTTTTCATATATCGAATTAGGAGAAAAGGAGTTCCTTCCAGTAAATGCTAAAGGTATTTCTCAAGAGACACGAAAGGATCCTTTGCTTAGTCGAGTGTTGGATTTTTGCATGTTTGGGTGGCCAGCCAAACCTAATGAGGAATATAAACCGTTTACGCATAGAAAAAATGAGCTAACCGTGGAACAAGGTTGCTTATTGTGGGGTAATAGGGTGATCATCCCAGAAAAGTTGAGATCCCTGGTATTGAGGGAGTTGCATGCTGGCCACCAAGGTATTGTTAAAATGAAATCTTTGGCTAGGTCTTACGTGTGGTGGCCTAGTTTGGATGAGGCCCTAGAGTCATTGGTGAGATCTTGTGCGTCTTGTGCAGTAAATAAGCCTTCGCCTGTTAAAGCCCCTCTGAAGTCTTGGGATAGACCTGAGGGACCATGGGTCCGTTTACATATAGATTTGGCTGGTCCATTTTTAGAGAAAATATTTCTAGTAGTGGTTGATAGTTCAACAAAATGGCCAGAGGTTATGCAGTTAAAGAATGGTGGGGCTGAGGAAATTATCAGTCATTTACGGGGTTTGTTTGCTGTGTTTGGGCTGCCAGAGCAAATCGTTAGTGATAATGGGTCCCCATTCACATCGGGTGAATTTCAAAATTTTTGTAAATTGAACGGAATCTTACACACATTCTCTCCTCCTTACCATCCAGCTACTAACGGTGTGGCGGAAAATCTTGTGAAGTGTTTTAAAAATAAGATTAAGACTCTGCTGCATTCAGGGGTTCCATTGCACATTGCCTTACCACAGTACTTGTTTAATTATAGAATAAGTCCCCATACTGTCACCGGAGAAGCACCTAGCAAAATGATGTTTGGACGACTACTCAGGTCTCGCCTGACTCTCCTCAAACCTAGTGTCAGCAAGACTGTGGCTCTCAGACAGAGACTGTTGGAAATGCCTCAGACCAGAGTGACACTGTTAAGGCATTTTCAGGTGGGTGACGAAGTGTGGGCCAGGGCTTATGGGAGAAGTGGTGCTAAGGACTGGGTACAGGCTACGGTGACAGGAGTACTTGGGTCCCGGAACTACCATGTCCAAACCGAGCAGGGACACATTTGGCACAGACACATAGATCAGTTGAGGGGCAGAGCCAAAGTAGCAGAAGGGCCTCACACAGCGTGTGATGAGGTTAGCAGTCCTGAAGCAGTGAAGACGTCAGTGCATACCCCCATGTCAGTGCCTACCCCAACACCAGTGCCTCCCTTAGTGCCTGTGTCCTCCTCAAATGAAGATGCTGAATCAGTAGGATACTGGGAGTCCAGGAAGGTAGACTCCACTGAAACATTACCGGTGAAGAACAATGTTGACATTGGTCAAAGGCGATATCCTCAGAGGTTGAGGATTCCAAAAAAGAAGTGGAGTATTTAAAAGAAAAAAAAAGGGCATAATGTTGTGTTAGCCAATCAGTCCATATTTGCCCATTGCCTCTGTTTTTTTTTAATCATTTTTTTGTATTTTCCTGAGGAGGGATGTAGTATATAGTGAATATCGTTGTGTGTTTGTTTATGTGCATGATGATTGTCAACTGTCTAAATAAAGCAAGTCAAGGCACCGCCATTTTGGCGTCAGTCTCTCACCTGCCTCTAAGCACGTCTGTTCATTTCAATACACCACAGTTAGCCACCACATCATCGTGATCCTCCCCTGCCTTTATATGAGCTGTTGCATTTAAGTAGATACATTGCACATGAATTTAGAAATCTATGAATTGTACGTAATTTTTCTCTACAATAATTTCTCTTTGATAATTATCTACAGGATTATCAGAATAATGTCTTTTATCCATAATTTAATGGCAAAAATAAATTTCAATAAGAAGACCACAGTCTACAAAATTTCCTCTGCTGTAAAATTCAATTACACGCCATTATTATCTCATGACTATGTCTCCTTTTCCATAATGAATATATCAGATCATTATGTAATCACCCAAAAAAAGAATAAAATTCAGAATCATATAATATGTTAATATTTTTTAAAATGTTGATTCATTAATCTGAGAATTCCAACTGGAGACTATATTTACCAAGTACACTTTACCTTACCTAAACACTGCTCAAATAAATTCCTACTTGTAGTAATGTAATGGCTGTGTCTTGATTTAGGATCCATAAAACCTTAATGTAGTAGCCTAATGCTCAGCATTTCCCATGTTATGGTATGCCATAGCGGGTCGTGGTGGTCTAGTGGGTAGAGTGTTGGACTACTGACCGGAGGGTCCCGGGTTCGATTTCGCGGCAAGGCACTTTGGGCACCTGCAGCTCCACCCAAGCTAGTTGATTTTTCGGGTACCAGATCTTCCTGGGAAACCATAACCAGCACAGGGAAAGAAACTGGCCCCCCTACCCTGATGTGTGAATATTCACACGCCGTCCGGCTTGGTACACAGGTGAGCTCTACCATCACCTACTAAACCGACCTTCGAGTTGATTACTGTGTTTTTTTATGGTATGCCATAACTAGTGGTGCACATGTTGCAAAACTTATCCACATTAGGTTTTAGCACAAGTATTAGCATTGAAAGTAAAATATAGACTGCAAATTATCTTAGGCTGCAGAGATTATTGAAGACCAAGGATTCCAGAATGGTGAATGGCCAAATGTGCTGCTAATGAGAGACATATAAGGTGTCTGATCAGATGTATTGCTTGAAACAAAAAAGAAAACCCTCCTTTTGCCTTTAGTGTAGCTGAAAAGAAAGTATTTTTAAATATACCATGGGAAAGCACAGCTTACCTAGCATATCCTGAATGCACAGAAATGAAAAGTTAACCTGATGCAAAATGAAAGCCTAAAACTACTATGGATCAATCGCAACATGAAGAAAAGAGTCTCACAAAATGTAGGACCAATTTTATCATTACTGCTGATGACTGCAAGTGACGGCCTTGTCCCATGAACCTTGTAAACTAGTGGCATTGAGGGTCTAATTTTTCATCTGGCACAATCAAGAGTAAACCAAATTTTAGGGGGAAAATTCATCCAATGAGATACAGACAGGCAAAAAATAAAATCAGTGTATGTGAAGATTAGGAGGTTAGCATTGTGACCCTGTAAATTTGTAAAAGATGTCAGCAGAGGGGAGGGCTAACACAAATTGAGCCACATATTTCTTCTTAAGTTCTCATGAAAGAGCAGAACACGAAGAGGAAATTTTCAGGTTCATGCCATGAATTCTCACATGGATGGGCACCCTGTATAATACATTTATATCCAAATATTTAATTATATTAAAATAATAATAATTGCACTGGGTTAAAAGGCAAAATACTTTTATGACAATACAATATTAATTAATCCTTCAACAACTAAGGAAAAAATGAAAACGAGGAATTGAATAAAAGCTTAAAATCCATATTTTTTTACATACCAAACACAAATAACTTATACTAATGCAACCACCCCCACATTCATCATAAAGTTATCTAAAATAGAATTTATATCAAAAGGAAAATATTAATTCATAGTTTTTCAAATAAAAAGAAGAATTTGAAAAATAATTTTTCATTAGTACTCTTAGCATATTACATATTAAATGGGTATTACTTAAATAAATTTTACCTGTTCATATCAAATGATGGCTCTGCTGATTCAGTAGAATTATGGAAAGATCCACTACTCCTTTTAGTCACCACCAAAGGCTGATGTTGAGGAACTACACCAAAATCTGCTGGTGGCAGGCGGTCAATGGCCAAAATAGAAGCTAATGCTGCAGGTGACACTTCTGGAAGCATTCTTCTCAGTAAAGATGTAACCTTTATCAATGAATAGTATAGCAATTTGCATTATTTTATGAGGTCATCACATTACTGACATACTCCATACTTATGACATGTCTATTTATAAACCTTTTGAACTTTTGTCCAACACAAACAGAAAACCATTTGATTAAAAATATTAAGGTTATGTTTCATCAAATTTTGCATCAAAACAAATAATAAAAAACAAATGACATACCTGTCTTTGTACCCTTGCAGAGCCAGTGTGAAGCAGGCTTAATAAATCAGAAAGTAAACCATATTGATGTGACAGATATGCTCTTCCTACACTGCTACCCGACAATGCTAACACCATTGACAGCATCTCAAAGCAGTATGTGTCAGTAGGAGGAGAATTACTCCCACTTCTTGCCGCATCACTAAGCTGCTGAGCTGAAACCAAAAGTAAAAAATCAGTATTTAACAAGCAAATTAATAACCACAAGAATGGTACAATTGTCATGTTAAAGTGCTCACAAAGATGGAAATAGATATTTATGAAATTATTTTCTGAAATACATAAAAAATGTCATGTTAGTATTCCATACTTGCATATTCTCCTTGGAAAGTAAGGGACAAAAGCTGGACATCACATGAATATCATCAATAATAGAGGTTAAACTATAAGACAAAAGGATGTCCTCCTTAATCAAAAAGAATCAGTGATATTTTCTTTTTAGAAACATTGTTTTAGTGGTATTGTAAGGGTATAATAAACACATACATAATTGAAACTTGCTTCCTTTATCTATTAATTTGCATACAATCTGTGATTGTCATAGATTAGTTGGCAGAATGTACTTTTATTGATTTTATGAGCTTGTACTAGATTACATCATTATTTATTAATTAAATATTTTTGTTCGATAACATAGATATTAGAAGTTGGACACAAAAATAATTTCAGAACTACTGGAACAATTAGATCCAATTTATCAAGACGTGGTAACAACAGTGATTTAAAGGTCAGTATTGGTAACACTGATAAAACACTATCTTTCAAATTAATTACATTAACACATTTATATTTGAAGATAATCATGTACTCTTGACATTATTCAATTACTTTCCTATGACTTATTTAACAAATAATAATATTTATTCGTCCCAAGACTTTACAAAGTAAAATATAGGACAAGTCAGAGAACAAACAATCAGCTGTTTCATTGTCCCAAAGACACCAGAAACTCTTCTACAATAAAATAGCATTCATCTATCAGAAAATACTTGAGATATTTCTTAAATGTCCCCTAAAGGGAGCAGATTTTATGCCTAGTGAAGTATTCTCTATCTATCCTAGAAGGTATTCTATGACAGTTAGTTAAAATTTTTATGACCACATGAAAGGGATTCCATAGCAGAAGAGTAGCAAAACAAATGTACATTAACACTCTGTCGACTCTTAAGCCCATGTATTTGAGCATTGGTGATTTCTTGTTTCATATTATCCTTAACATGTTAAAAAAAACTAAAGTTGAATCTGTAAAAATACATTACCAATAATGAAAGAAATATAAGTAGTAAATATTAAGTAGTAGGGACGTAAGGAGAAGAATTGCGCTAGGCAAGGAGGCTTTCTCAAGGAGGAGGGAGTTGATGATGGGGACGTTGAGTGGGGATGTTAAGACAAGACTCGTAAAAACTCTGATATGGAGCGTAGCTGTGTACCGCGCGGAAACATGGTCGCTGAAGCAGGAGGATAGATGTAGATTGGAGGCTTTTGAAATGTGGGTGTGGAGAAGAATGGAGAAGGTGAAATGGACCAAAAGGAAAACAAATGAAGAAGTACTAGAGATGGTGGGTGAGGACAGGGGTTTGTTGAGAGAAATCCTATGGAGGCAGTAAAAATGGATGAAAGGCATATTGAGCAGTAGTGGGATGTTGAAGAAGGTAATACAGGGGAGAATATTGGGCAAGCGAGGTAAGGGCAGGAACAGGATAGGGATGTTGGACGGGATGAAGGGAGGGAAGAAGTACACAGAGATGAAGAGGGACCTAATATAGATTAGTTTGCTAGTTGGGGAGTTACAAAATGTTTATTTGATAGTTGTGTCCATCTAAAAACCTACCTTAACCGGTAGATTACCTCATAAGATAAGATCTGAGGACTGTAAATAAAGGTGTCCACTCTAAAATTTAGCACTTGCTTTGACTACTTTTATACCTCTTATTAATATTGAATTTCTTCTCTTTGTAATTAAATTTGCTTTTGACAAGTATGTATTACTCAATAAAACTTTCATAAAAGCTGTTGAATGATATGAATGACCAATTTAACCTGAAATCCTTAATGAAAAAAGTGTACACATTATATCTACCATAATCTCATTTTTCTCCTCAGAAACAACATGTTGACAAGGCTTTAGTATAAATCTGATAGCTAACTTATTACCATTTGATGTGACATTAGGCCATGCTCCTTGAGAACTGCCTCCCTGAGGTGTTTGTGGACCAGAACAAAGGAGGGCTTCCCACTCATCTCTGACTCTCACAGCTTCCTTCCTGATTGCCTGGACTATGTGTGCACAAACCTAAAGAATACACACAGAAGGCATTAATACATCAATCCAAACAAGTATGAGATCTGAGACTTCTGGTACAAACATACTGAGTACATATACTATATATAAGGGTGTAAGTAGCATTCCTAACTTATAGTGATGAAGTATGACACCTGAACAATATTTTGTGGAACTGAATTACTTTGTTTGATTTTCCTTGATAACTCTGATCAGCCTCATTGATTGTCATAACACACAACATATTCCACAAAAATTCAAGAGAACATTCCAAGATATCTCAAAAATAAAGAGAACAAACCAAAAGATCTCAAAATCAATGAGAATTCCCATTTTTTAAGGCTTTAGTAAATTAAAGGATTTCTCCTAGTTTTCAAGGATTTAAAGGTTCCAGGCCACCTGGATCTTGGATAAATATGGTGGTGTTAATTATTACAACTAACAAGCAACCACAGCCAAATGGAAGGTTGTTGCTTTGAGGAGTAAACAAATTCATCCAAGAAACTTATGAACCTAAAACAGAATGGGCGAAGCTTCTTATAATATGATACCTATAGTTACATAGGTGATTATGGTACATGTGAATTCATACCGATTGTGCTTGGTTGAGTGTGACCAGATCAATTACTGAGATTTGGAACTAGGATCATTCAAATGACAAATTCTGTGACATAACACTGCCATTTTGGAACTTTCTTATTCGTGGATGGCCACATTATATGCTTTTTCAATTGTTTTAATTATATGAGTATTAATCTCATTTAAGGTGTTCCAACTATTTCTATAACATAAAAATAACTAAAAACCCCATACTATGGCTACTCAACAAACACACACTTGTGAACTTTGGAATAGCTAAGGTGCATCAACCATCACACTAACCTGAACAGCATGTTTCACAACCTAACCTATAATATTTAAAGCTTTGTAAACACTCAAAAACCCAAAATAATGCCCTGATTAAAGCAAAAATAATTAAAAAACTGTTTAAAGTTCTACTGGTGACAATATTACAGCAAAAGCATGTTTTCAAACAAAAAGTATCCATATAAATATTTCACCATTTCCTTGAACTATCTATACAAAATTGACAATGAAAAAAGAATGTTTGATAAATGCACTCTTAGTAATTTGAGGGTACAATAATGTAAAATAAAATCACAACTGTAATTTACCAAATAATATAATTAGTAAAATAATGCACTCACCAAGTGCCAATCAAACCTTTGAACGCTTATAGTCAATATTTGATAGTAAAAATAATTGCATAATTTATAATTTAAGTTTTTTACCAATTTTTGTACACATTTCACAAAGCAATTACTGATCTACCAAAGAAGTCATGCGTGATGCATAGTTTGAGTTGGTTTAGAGAAATCATAAATGGCATCAAAATTACACATATGAAAAAGAAATGGCTATAGATAAGCTCACCTGTCTCTGAAGGTGGGTTAGTTTGCTGCGACTGAATAAAATGCCAACCATATGCTCTTTCAGATCATTGCTGTCATCTTCTACAATGCCAACAGCACTTGAGGCACCAGCTGATTTACCCTTTCTCATACCTCCCCCTCTCTCACCATCCCCTCTTCGGTCTTCTTTCGACACTTCTTCAAAACCAACTTTCCCTATACGTCCACCAATTTGTTGTTCAGCAGCATCACCAAGAATAAGCTTCCCAAAGACCTGTAGAAGAATGTAATTATGACCATTAACATTATGAGTTTATTTCACTGTATTTTAAATATTCAGAAAAATCAGACATATCTTATATTCTAATTTTCGAGGAAAGAAAGCTGTTTTTTAGACCATTGATGCCTAAATATCATTGCAAGATTTCCAAGATGTTGGCCACTCCATGATTTTTATGATGGTGGATATGCATAAAGCTACTTTAAAATTTTTTTTTATGTTGAAAAATTTAGCATTAAAGCAGTAATGATCCAGAAAATTTAGAAATATGATGCAATGATGACAACCTAGTTTTTAAGTAGTTTGCCCATTTCAAAAATAGTGAAATGTCAAATGAAGACCTCACTTAGGATATCCCTCAACCTCAAAAGTCTATGAAAACATTAAAAATTTTAGCTGAATGGTGATGGAAGACCAACATAAAACTATCAATAAATTTGCTGATTTGTGTGGGTTGTCTTGGATTTGGTGCAAGAGCTTATTGAGTGAGGAATTGCACATGAGAAAATTTGCAGTAAAACTTGTGCCTTGCTTTCTCACATCTGATCAAAACAAGCCTGACTCAATCCTTGCCTTGTACTGAAAGAATAGTTGGAAATTGATTTAGGCTTGTTTCCAAAGTCATTAGAAGTAATGAAAGCAGGTGCCATGGGCATGATCATAATTAAAACACCAACCTAGTTGGAAAGTCCATTGATTCACCTCGCCCCAAGAAACAAGGGCACATGAAACCACCCATGTATTTTTTCATTGCAGACACATAGCAGTAATTATCTGCCTGGCTGTAATTTTAACCAAGTGTGATACCGATCAGTTTTGAAGCATGTGTGAGATGTTATTTGAAGGAAATATAACTATGACATAAGCAGGAATTATTATTCCTTGGCTATAAAAGTGTTTGATAAAACTTGACCTATCATTGGTTTTTACTTATGATGAACATTTGTTTGACTATACAACCACTTAATAGATTACATCTATGACACTATGAGAAATAGAAATGCAAACATGGCAACATGATATCGTTGGATCTCTACATGATACAGTTGGATCTAAAAATGTTTCATGGGATCTTTGATTGAGAATGGTAAATACAATATTATAATCTATAAATGAATGAAAACCTCCAAACATAAATATTTGTTCTAACACCAGTTCATCTCAACTCCAGTTCCAATTCTTACTTCAAGAAACATGAACCAAATGTTCTATCATTAATCAAACTAAGTTAAATGTTGTGGATATAATTTGATTCCATTGAATATTTATCTGCCAAAACAAGAGAATTTTATGAATTATATAATGTATGTTCCATCTTATCACATACATTCCAGAAAAAATAAGGCACACCTAGATATTTTTCAGTAACTGTTTAACCCAAAAGTATTACAGTCATTGCCTATCAACATTATGAAAGCAATTCAACAGACAATGTTTCAACTAATCTATACAAAAATTAAATTAGCCAGAAATTGTGACATTCCAATATAAGTTCTACAGCACATGTTCATAAGGAGCAAGATGTATTTAACAAACAGAAATAACCAAGTAAGTTTTCTACAGAATAAATTAAGAACATACCTGAGAAGTAATCAAACGGAATACTCTGAGTGTTTCTGCTTCACAACATCGTTGCTGTATTGTTGTTGAGCTCCTCTGCCGGCCCCCTCCCAGGGGACCACCGACTCTCAATGATTCTCCTTCCACCTCTCCTAATACTCTAACCTGCCTCAGCCGTAAAGAATTGTCAGGCCCTTTCACTTCAAGGCGAATGATACGATGGCTCGGATCTGGAGAGTTGTTAAAATTGATTCAATTTTACTAATAATATATAGAGCATAATATATTATAAGAGCATATTTATTTGTAATAAAAAGTCAAAAGTTAACTGCTATCATCTTCAACTAGAAATATGCACAAATATTGGTAAAGGAAAAGACATCAATGCCAATACACATAGACTGAATATTCAATACCAACATGGATGTACATTTATATTAATTCACTATTTTTAAAGATTCGGTGCATCTATCCAATTGAATATTTAATAAGAAATTTTTGTGCAATTGTATTAACAACTTTCATAAAAGAGAAAATGGTAATGTGAAAATTTCTTGCATAATTAATAATTATGCAATATTTATCAACAACATTTATCCACTAAAGTGCCAATGTTTTCATGACAACACCTACAAGAATGAATAATAAATGTGAATATCTGATAAAGATAACTTACCTAAAATGGGGCAGTTAACCCAACCAGTGGATCGACTTTCCACTTCCACCAGTCTCAGCCGGTAAATTTCTTCAAGGTTAACTCCAGATAGGAAAGTGACACTTGATACCTTATTCTAATGAAAGGACAAAAAAATATGTAGCTGTCCAAACTGAATTTACAGGGATTCCATTAATAGAATTTAAGAGTAATTTTTTAGCCAAAGTTTGGCTGAATGCTTGCATTGCAAAAAGTAATGGAAGGCATTATTTTTTAATTAGTACTAAGTCATCAAAGAAGTACCCTAACGCCATGGACTAATGTTATCAAAAACTTAGGTTGCATGTAGATGGTACATATAGTGAAAACATACTAAACAATAAACAGTTTCCATTTATTTTCCTATAATAGTTTGTTCGAAAGCAGCAATTTTGTAGACTGATCGATGCTCTCTAGAGATCACAAACAAATTGAATAGATAGATTTGGGAACCTAAGATCATTACTTTGATATTTAGAAAGGTAAAGAAGTTAAATTTTAATTAAATTTCATGTCATATCTTTTGGTGCTTTTTTTCCTTTTTTTGTCATAGTTCACATAATTTTGGTATTCATATAATGATTTTAGTTCATTCATTTTTTGTTTCACTTATCATTGAATTAAGGAATAAGTGTGAGAGAAAATCACTGTCATTAGCAGATTAAGGAAGCATTTTGCAATGAGTTTACTCAAATCAGTGTTGGTGTTTCCCGAGCTAAGAAACTTAATATGACCATTTCACTGCAGAAAAATTTTCCCATAATTAACATATTTTTCCTTCATTCCACCAGAAAAGAGCAAATGGGGTTACACTGTATATATTTTTATACAAATTTACATAATATAGAATATGGAATAGTATTTTTCAAATAATGGCAAAGTAAGCCATACTATCTCATACTTACAGCTAAATCTCTGCAATTATCGATGTGAACATACACAGATCTTGGAAATACTTGTGGTGGGCACACTATAGTGATTGTCTTTGTCTTGTTCCTGTAAACAATTAAGATAAAGGATGCATTTTAAAGGTTATATCCATTTGCAAAAAAATCATACTAAAAGTGAAACTTAGATTGTTTGGTCTTAAACTCATTTAACCCAAGAATTTTAGCAAATATTCTATCCCAAGAATGTTCTCAACTTAAACTCACTCATCCTTATAAATGTAGCATACTTTTAAGCACATGCAATTTACTATACAATGCAGTTACCTTTCCTCTTCACCAGATTCCCAAAATGTTTCAGTGGAATTATCACTAAGACTCCCAACCATGGCTGGTCGACTTGAAGCTTTCATTTCCACATTGGCAGTTAAATCTTTTAAAGCTTCAACAACACAACAAGATACCTGAAAGAAATAACAAGGCAAAAAGATTTGATGTATGATTACATTCAAAGATTTTATTTTTATTCAAAATAAAGTACCATGAACATTAAAAAACAATAAAAAATATTTTAACAACATACTTTGAAAACTACAGGACTTTTGTATTGAAAAGAAAAATAGGAAAAATCTGATGCACTTAGAGGGATTTCCCATTTCCTCTCTGCAAACATATTTGGTAGGCAAGCATTACAATGCTATACTATTATCCTTGCAGAAATAGATATTTCATTACCTGCTGTGAATATGAGTGAGTTGAGGTATGACTTTCATGCATACTGGAGGTTATGCCTTCCTCAAGCTGATCCTCTTCTGAACGGGAAAGTATCTTACTGATATTACTGAAGACATGACTCCTGTAATTTTGGGAGACAACTTTTGGTTACCTTTTTTCCACACAATTCAATGAAATATGTTGAACTAAGGCCTGCTGTTAAAACACCAGCAGTGCATTAAGGGACACAAGGCAAGGACAAAGTAAATTAAGTATGAACAGTAAGCATAGTCATTAATGATGACTATAATAACTAACCTATGTAAAAATGCATGATCTGTAGACCGAAATCGAATCCCCCAACACCTGATAGCCATTGTTTGAAGTGGTGATCCAATGGGAAGTAAGAGCATAAGGTCAGCCACAGTTTGCAGAAGGCTATGGAAGGCTTCTTGGAGAGGTGCAACTGCTTCTCCTCCAATACTTACATCACTTAGGGGGTGATCACACACACCACGTGACTGTTCCTGAAGTGAAATGTTCTTTTAGTTGATTGTTACTACAGTCAAACATGCTAACCTAGCTTCAGCAAAAGTAAATGACAGTTGATGTCGCATTGAATATCTAAAGTTTAAAAAAATTACAAGAGTTGTACTTCTACAAATTTTAGAATAGTTATAAGAATTACAGTGAAGATATCTAAACATAAAAACTTTTGTCAAATGTGCATAAAGTTGGCATTATAGAAATTTAAAAAAGAGGTAATGAGAAAAATATGCAATGCACACAATATAACATGTAAAACATGGGATTGAACGTTTCTTTTTTCTCTAATGCAGCAATTTGATAAATTAAAATAAAAGAATTTATTTTCAAAATTCAATAAACTTTACTCATGATTAATCAGTAATATGGACGACTAGTAAATGTGATATAGCTGTAAAGTAGAGCTAATGAAATAAGATACAGTATGCATTAGGATAAGATGTCTAAATATTTTAGGCAGATTTTGGAGAACCGTAATAACTGTGATGTATTATACATCCCATAGACTTCCTCTTGTTTGCCTTTTTTATTTATTTCTTCAGTTCATCATAATTTCTACCAGCCTTCAGGTCAACCAAAAAAACTTAATCTCTTCCTTTATTAACCCACTTACCCAGCATTCTCCTTCATATCATGGCCCTCAGCATCCCACTGTTTCTCAATATTTCCTCTATCCATTTTCCCTGCCTGCTTGGATTTTCACCTGGCAACTTCCTCTCTTTCAGTCATATTTATAATTCATCATCAGTCTTCCTCTCTGTCCGACATAAATTTACCACTTCTCCAAGCCAAAATCTCAAAAACCTCTGAACTATATTCATTCACTTGTCTCAAAGAGCAGCTATCAGATCCATTGAGTGCTATGCTCCACATTTAAGTTTTCAATAATATTTTCTCTTTGTCTTTAGTTAGCACACCTGTCATCAAATACTTTCTTCTTGTGAATATTTAGCCAATGTATTCTTCTTATAACATTTCAATCCCTACACCCAGTTTCCTCAAAAACACTGTCAAAATACATTAACTGTTCCACCTGGCCATATCTTAGAATTGTCCTCACAGTAATGACTGTGGGGTAGAGACCATACCTTGACAAATGTGGTACTCATCATATTTATATGGTTCTTCAAAAAGCTTTTAATAATACATAAAAAATTAAGGTAAAATAAAATGTTTAATTAGAAAAAAATAAACTTACCACTACATCCTCTTTTCGATCTGGTCTGTTATCATCACCATGCCCTCCACCACTAATAATGCCATCTGGCTGGTTCTGATCTCCGATGGTATTTCCCACTCCTGTACCACCAGAAGGACTTAAGGCCACCACAAACCACCATAGAATATCATGAAGGCACACAGGCTGAGTAACATTTCGAAGCAACCAGTTCAACGCCTAAACAAAGAGAGTATATTTTAATTACAGAAGGTCTCCATTCTGTGATATTGACCTTAACTATACAGCCAATCATTTTGAGAAAGAGCTGTAAAGTGAACCCAATTATGCATTTTTGAGATTATTCACTCTTATGCTCTATTGGGCCAAACAGATTTCAATTAAATTTTATATTGAACATATGACTACATACTCCATGGGAAAATAGCCTTTGGTGGCATATTTTGTCACAATCCAAATTAATATGAATATGTTGACTAGCAGTAGTCAATATCAGCATTAATGATTTTGCCAAATCAAAATAGCATTGCAGTTTAAATGCAAATAAGCAAAATATCAGATGAAAACCTGAAAAAATACTACCCCAGAATTGTTTTGATTCCTGACTTAGACATTATAATACTTATCTAATTACAACAAGAAGCAGACTTGAATAATATAAACATTTCTTATTGTCTCTGGTAAGAGTTTTAAAAATAATTGGTCTCCTTGCACCGTATAACTAACTGTGGAGTCTGCAACTTTCCTTGTAATCTTCCCCAAATCACAACAGTAGTATTAGTTATAAGGTGAGATGACTGATAACCTAAGTCATTTCCAAACACAATAAGTTTACTTTACCATGAAATGGTATTATACAGACCTCTTATCAATTAGTGAATTTCTCATAATGTGAACTTATGATAAAACAGGTGAGGTACCCACTACTTATCTTTACAAAACCTATTAATGGATAGGCACCTTAGCATGGTAATTAAAGTTCCAATAAAATGGAGGCACCAAAAAATAAAAAAACATTGTTTTAATGGAAAATCACATAATCAGAATAATTATAATCAATAATCAGAGTTTTTGATAGCCTTTTTGTCAAAGGGAGAGAATTAAAAGAACAGAAAATACTGGACCTCTATTCACTACAGCTAGCATCTGGATAGAGACAGTAAGTATTCTGAGGTAAAATTGAATTGCCAATGAAATTTGAATAACTAATAATATATGAATATTGAATAGGTTCTACTGAAGTCATATTAAAATTCCAGTAAGATTTAATCAACTTTCTTTTACAACATGCCAACATGTTACTACCACATCAGTTTACAACACCAGCAAGTCAAAAGTCATTTATTTTACTGAAATTATACACATAAATGCATGGAGGCAATTTTCTCTTCTTTGTTATCATCACATTATTACACACCAGAAGTATATCATCTAAAGATCCATAAAAAAATTTACCTGCATTGCATAGACACGGCATGTAGCTCTGCGTAGAGCTTGCCGCATAGCAAGCTGTAATCCCTGGAGATCATGCTGCTGTAGTAGGAACATAAGAACCGGGTGGGAGAGCAAGTCGCTGGACCCTACACCTGAACCTCCCCCCTGACTGCCACCTCTGGCTGAATGGGTCGAGGAGTTCATGGAGGCAGCAGGGCAGGACCGGTCAAGGGGCATCACTAATTTCTGCAGGGCAGGGGAGGCGTAACACAGGAGGGAAGAGCCTGTGTCTGAAAGGAATAGAGCCCTTCTGCTGAAACCTATACAGAGAGGAGAGTATGCAAACCCAGAAAAATTAAATTTTTGTAAATAAAGAGAAACAAAATAAATTCAATTAATCAAACAACTTTCAATGGAGAAAATTATCATAAAAAAACTCAAACGATAGAAATGAAAAATAATTAAGAACTACAGATATAAAAAAAGGCAACATAGGATAAATAAGGTTTTTATAATGAACTAAAATAAGACTGTGCAGACTGGATGGTGTTAAAAATCTGAAAAAGTACAAATATTTACAGACAGATTTATGCTCCAGAGAAAAGGAAATTGTCTCCTACAAAACTAGAGAGCACAAGGCATTCAATAACCTTGGGTTTGGGTGCTATATGATGATACTATTTTATATGTGACAGTGAACCTTAAGATTATCATTTCATCAATTAAATTCATCATGATACTGAGATTTTTTACTCAACCCACCATGTGCATCTCCACTACTGCTGTTGTTTCGACGCCTCATGACAACACGGCCTGCTGGTGTGTTGGGCTCAATTGCTGAACCCCCCATGGAGCTCAATGCACCTGCTGGGCCAGAGGGGGCTGAGGGAGCTGCCGTTCCTGTTGCTTCAGATGACGTTGTCCCACCACCAACCCCTCTTCGAGTCCAACATTCCCTTGCTGTGGTGCCCATTGATATGGAACGGTGGAATGTTCGACCCTTGCTACCTTCGCTCTCATTATCACTTAATGGTCCCTCATGAACAACGCTCTACAATGAACATGGAAAGGTCAATATAATTATAAATAATATATTAGTACTTCGCTCCACAAAAATTTTCATTTTTATAAAAAGCACCAGAAACAGCATTACTTCACATGCTGATCAACAATGATCAGGAAGTGTGCATATTTTAGGGATTCACTGGTTAATTTTTCTAAACAAGGAACTTAGGCTCAAAAATGTAATCACATTAGAGTCCAGCTTTTTTCATAAGCTGGACTTATTTTTATTTATTTCATATCATGTGCACCAGCCTGTCAATGTCTACTGGTCTATGCACTTGGGAATGAATTTTTAATAGCCATTCATATTAACAATGCTGTGTAATTATATATTCACGATAGATCCTGAAATATGTGGGCTGCTTATTACTTTTGTATCTTGATGTAACATAAATTTCTATTCAATCCAGTTAGGTTAGGCAACTAAAAGCCATTAATAACTTTATTTCCATTGCATATGCACATATGTATTTAAAATATTAAAATAACCTTCATAATGTTTCAGCAAATACTAGTGTATCACAAGAAACACTTGGTTTCAGAACTCACCACGTTTTTGTTCAAGAGTAAACTTGTGAAGTGGAAATAATAAGATGAAATTAAATTTGATTTTTGTATAGTTTTTCAACATAAAATATATGACTTAGAACAAAAGCAAAAATTATAGATTTTGCAATGCATTTTAAAAACTATGACATGGAATTCAGCAGCTGATTTCATTAAACAATGGAGTTGGTGGATTTAGAAATTAAATATCTTGTATTGAAAATGGAATACAAAACTTATCTTCTCATATTTTTTCACTGATTTAGGCTCATACTTTGAAACAAACTTTACTTAGTGATTGAAGATACCAGGATGGGAGCCCCTGGAGTTAAGAAGAGAGCAAATGAAAAAAAACTTTCAGAAAAGCAGATAGTACTTGAAGACTACTTCCGAAAACTTGGGAATAATTTGGACCTTTGCACTATACATGGTTGCAATTAGACCAACCTCATAACATAAAATAAATAGGCTAAAATATAGACTCCAGAAATAATACATTTAAATACTCATCCTTTCCTCAGACAATTCTTATCACAATAAACCCAAAATTATACACCTCAGCAATTGCAATCACAATAAACCCAAAATTATGCACCTCAGCAATTGCAATCAAAAACCCTGTTGCAATTTTCTATCTCTTTCACAAAAACTCCACAATTACAAAATTAAAGGACGGTGTGCCAACAACTCCTATCATATGAACTTCAGGCAGTTCAATGTGCATCACAACTTCAATTGCACCCTCTCAGTGGTTCTAAATCTTTATTGCACTTACCTTCACTCCTTGTAGGCCTGACATGCCAGAACTTGCTCCTGCTCCAGTGGCATTCATTCCATCAGATGGAAGAGCACTTCCTCCTCCATCAAGTAACCTCTGAAGCCCACGCTCCCCATTCCTCCTGAGAGTTTCCTCTAACAGTCTCTCCTCGCATATGGCTCTCAACTGAGAAGGATTCACTCCTAGAGCCTTTAGGCACTGAAATGGTGGTTCTGTGGCTGAGGACACAGATGATGAGGGTGTTGAAGAATTCGATGAGGAGGAGGATGCAGGGGGCAACTCAAAAAATGCAAACTGTGAGGCTGATGAGGATGGGGCCGTGGGTGCTCTGTGAGATGGAGGTGGGCCATGCTCCGAGACCACTGGCATTGAGGTGGCAGATGAAGAGGATGAGGAAGAAGGGGGAGGAGGAGGTATGGGCCCTGATGGAGCCAAGCCCTCACCACGACGTCTACGTCGCCTGTGGTGGTGGTGTCGATGTGTGCTCATTCCATGAGAGCTGCCCATTCCTGAGGCAGAAGTGGTGCCAGGGGCTTCCCTGGCTGGGGGTAGACCAGTCCCAGCAGCACTTGCCAGGTCAAGTAGGAATGCTGCATTGGAGCGCATGAAGTGGTGAGCATTTCCCTGCTGAAAACTGGCACCGATTCCAATAGGGGAGGGGAGGGAAGCTTTTGTAGGAGTGAAAATATTTTCTCCTGGAGTTGATGGTATTGTACTAGCTGCTTTTTTTCTTGCCTGAAATGGAAGATCATTATTTCACCTGAACATTCAGAAAATGAAGTTGCTAAATATTTAGTAGTCTTTAGGTCAAAAAGACAGAGCATTCAGAATTATTTCCTTATTTGGTGCATTAACAATCTCCTTCTACTTTTTAAAGTAACTAGGAAAGAACGAGGATAAGGGCGAATTGAGTTGATATAAAATTTTTTTTCAATTTAAGTGTATTGCTCTCACATTAAATGAGCTCTTAGGTGATATACTTTGTGGAGGAGTTGAATATTATGATAGAACAGCTAAGAAATACATAATTTTTTCAAATTCTAATTTTGACACAAAAAATTTAAAGCAAATATCAACTTTTATTCTGACATAAATTGACTTGACTGTGAGAAATTTCACAGATATATGTATGAAGTGACCCTGGAAAATATTGCAAAATAAATTACCATTTTGGCACCGGCCACGCTTGTAGTTTTCATTCCGCTGATAGGGCGAGCAGCAGTTGCCGGAGAGAGTGTAGATGTGCCTTCAACACAAAACTTCTTTAAACGTATATACCTGTCCCTACAAGTCTCACACATTAAGTACCACAAGTGGTCTCCAATGCCACCATCACCACAGTTTCCCACATATTCTGAAACAAGATGGCCAATGCTGTTGTATCCTGTGCCACCCGAGTGGGCACCACAACCAGGGTGTTTTGCACGCATGTGGTGCGTGATTGGATGTGGGAACACACCCCCACACAGCTCACACCAGCCACTTCCCATTTGGTTGCCACTCCGCAGGCCTCTTGCAATGCCATCCTCCCATGGCGGAATGGCCACATCTCCAAGGGTTGGCTCCCTCTGACTACTTTCACTACGACCTAGAAAAATGGAATCTTTGTAATTTAAAAACAAGTTCTGGAATTAGGGATTATACCATGCACCAAACTGGTATTGACAACCATTAAATTACTTTACAGGAAAAATAGACATCTAATGTCTCCTAAGCAGCATTTTACACCACATATTTGACATAATAACTATTTCCTTACAAAATGAAGATACATTTATCAAACCCACACATGTATATATACAAAAAAAGATCAGTTGATGAAAATATGCATGTGAGCTTAGATCTTAATTATTACATTAAATTTAATTAAGCAAATTTCATTGACTTCTAACTTAGGCACAAATTTCACAGTTAGCAAACTATTCTGAGAAATGCAGCCTGTTGTGGAAAAATAATGATTTAAATAAACAGTAAACCATGCTAAAGCTGCATTATTTAATTTACTGACCACTTTTGAAGCTCACCTTTTCATATTATTTTTCAACGGCAAAACCATTGGAGATAAACTAACTACAAAAATTAAAGGTAAACAAATAGAGAAAAAAGTGACTGCTTAATTCATTGGCTAAGTATACAACCTTAAAGAAAATTGCAATACACAGTTGGTGCATATGGATATTTAAACAAATTAAACTCACTCGTTGGTTTCCAATCCTTCTTCTTCCTTTGCCCTTTGCGTTCTTTATGGTGATGATGGTGATGATGATGGTGATGGTGGTGATGGCGTTGGCCTGCCGAAAGGACCCCCATTCCTCCCTCACTGACCCCTGTTGCTCTTCGTCTGATTACCTGATTGGATCCTGTAGCAAATGGCCCACTACCTGAGCCTGGAACCACGCTCAATGTTGGAATTTGAGAAACAGGACCTTGTCTCGAAAGTGCAGCTAGACACCCAATGCTCACTTCTTCCCAGAGTGTAACCAGAGCTTTGAGTGCTGGTGGAAGCATGGTCACAGTCTTGTACTGTTGCTGCTGCTGTGTCTGGGAAGCATTGGGTGTTGCAGTTGTTGCAGATGGGCCAGCAGTCTCACCTCCAACAGATCGATCCATTCCCTGGCCAATCAACTCAGGCATCCATGGGGAGGTGGGTTGGATGTGCAGGTATGTCCCCATACTAACTTCCACAGAGTGTCTTTGGCGGGCTTTCTGCTCTTTTGTCAGGGCTTCACTTTGCCCCATTGCTCCCCCACTCACAAAAGCCTCCATTGTCATCCCTGGTGTGCCAGAGAGATCAGCTGTGCCAGATCCATCACGAGCTACAACAACTGCACCATTTTTTGGCAATCCTGGATGAAATTTGAGGAAAGAGGCACATGCCATGGCATCATGAACTACTCCTTCATGCCACAAAAGAGCTGCAAAAGCAGCACGCAAGCACTCAGCCACTGATGGACTCATGGCTTCCTTCACAGGTGATGGTATTGGAGCTGGCTCCTTAAAAGTGTCTTTGACAGATGCCAATTTTTCCTTACTGCTCATTCCATTTGCACGTGACACACCACCAGTTGAAGCAGGAGACATGGCACGTTTGGAGCGCAACTGCTTGCTGGAGCGAGATAACTTTGGAGACAGCCTCAACGGGAGTGACTGGTCCACAAGTGGCACTGTACCAACAACTCCCCCTCCTGATCCAATACTGAAGTGCGCCCGACTTCCCTCAGGGCTAGTCTGAGTCCCAGTTTGTGTGGTAGTCTTTGGGCTGTCTATAGTTGGATCCTAGAAGGAACAGTTATGTAAAGAGTTCAGAAGAGAAGATTTCTGAAGATAGCCAATCAACTAATGAATAAAACTATCTCTGATTTACAACATATGTTGATTTGTCATGAACATAAATTTTAATATATCTTTGACAGCAGTAAACATGAGAAATAGGGTAGATTAGAAGACAATTATTGATGTGAGGACTTCATGAGTCATTGCACCAGGTATCTCTTGCAATTTTAATAAGAATACAAAATTGAAAATTAAATGATAGTGATTTGAAAAATCTTAGGAAAATATAAAGAATGCAGTGTACACATTACCACATTGAACGACAAGAATATAAATTAAGATAAATTCAATTATGAATTTAAAAGTAAAGCATAAAAGAAAATCTATTAACAGAGTTAGAAAGAAACATAACACTCAGTAAAATTTTAAAAATAAAAATCTTAGAGTAACTGAAACAAATGCATATAAACTAGAAGTGATACAATCTTCTATAATGTTTCATCAAAAACTTGATACTTCTTATTAGGGTGATTGAGAATATGTATTTATAAAAGAGATGGGAATCTATTAACCCTTTCGTTAGAGTGAATATATCAAGTACGTTCGCATGCTAGAGATCCAGAGAAAATCCACCAAATTTGTGAAAAATTGTTCTAATAAGAAGGTGAGAGCGACAAGCCTTTCAGAGGAATTAGGCTGGGAGCCACTTGAGATGCGAACAGAACAAGCCACACTGAGACTCTTAGAATGGTGCAGAACAAACGAGTTTAACAATGGTACTAAAGGAAATATTATGGTCCCACACTACTTAGGTAGATCAGACCATAAAGATAAGACAAGGGATATATTCCAGTACAGATAGATACAAATAATCATTCTTCCCCTGGACAATCAGGAATCATAATAGTAAGAAACCAAAGTCACAATAGAAACATTGAAAACATTTAATTTATCAGGTAGGACAAAATTAAATGTTGCATAGACATAAGGGATATTCGTAGATACATGTGTGTTAGTTATCGTACATGTATTTGCATGCGTGTGAGTTGTAAAGGTTTTTGAATGAATATATATGATTTTGCATGAGTGTATTGGCATGAATTCGTGGGTGTTACATGTGGTTTTATTCTTAATTACGGGTGGTGACCCAACACCCCCCCTGCCATATGCACATAAAAAATAACAATAAAACATTCAGCAGCAATTAATCACGAAATTTTTTTTAAGAAAAATGAAAATTAAAGAAGCCAGTTTTACATTCTTTGCCGGAAACGTTAACAGGAGTTAATAAAAATGACTCTCTGATACATTTTGAAATATTTGAAGGTCCCTAAGCCAAAGTTTTATGTAACAGAATTACTGAAAAAATTGGCACGAAAAAAATGATATTAAGAAGGAATTCATATAAAAGTAGAAGATAAATTGGGAGAACAATAATCTAAAATTGATCTAATAGGTCCATACTGTACTATCTATTCCCAGAAAATGCAAAATAAAAATCAATTCTTTGAACATTGAGGACTGGGTTTTTTTAAATATGATGCAGGGCATGTTCCCAGGGCTAAAGTCAAAAACAATATACAGAAAAACAATAAGTTCCTTCACTTAGAAAAAACCTAATCACATTTATCTGCACACTTATAAATATCATACTTTAAAAAAAGAAAGCTGAGAAAGTATACCAGGACAACTTCCAGAGAGAGAGGATTACAATAGCTCCAATTATCACCACACATTACCTTATCATCACCAGATGTGGGGATGTCACGAGGGAGGCTGCTTGGTGGTGCGGTTCCCAATGGCATCGAAGCAAGGGAAGGTGGTGGAGGAGGTGCAAGGACACCATTTGGGCTGTCAGCTGAGCGGGTGAGCACTGAAGAACTACCACTAGGACTCTGAGATAGATCACGGGTCAAACTGCTCACAAGAGCACTGGTAGTGTCACTGTGCGCTGAACCTCTCCTCTGCGATCCACCTCCTCCGCCTCCTCCTCCTCCACCCATACCACTTCCAAGCCCTCCAGTGCTACAAACTCCTGCCACACTGCAGACTCCTTCAAAATAGGTTCATGCATGTCCTCAAAAGTTAACAAAAACTCTCTTAAATCAGTCAATTGAACATTAATTCACTCACATAGGTTCTGTATGAGTGAGTACTTCCTGTATATTTAGAGCATTAATTACACCATCTGGTAAAAATATGCAACAAATGATGATGCAACTGATATTTTAAAAATCTTAGTATCAAGAACAATTTCATGGAAAACATAAATATTTACGTTGTCAAAAAAATCTAGAGGTTTTTATTTAAGCATTATTTAATTTAATAAGCAATAACATATAAGCTAAGAAAAAAACCATAAAATTACTGAGAATAAAAATGTGGCACCAACAAAAATGTTAGGATTCCACCATCTAGTGAACATATCCCTTGCTTAGAGGATTAGGGAGTTATGAAATTGAAAAAAAGGTGGACAAATTAACTTCAAAACTTCCAAAAAAATAAGCACCAACTTATGACATTACATTATAATGATTAGAGGTGTTTTTACAAAAACTCTGGCATTTAAAAGAACTTTGTCTGCAATCTTAACCATGACTGAAGAGTTCATATGCTGAACTTGAGCCTTTTTCTTAATGAATCTAATTCAATCATCACCTAGGACTTTCTATGATATTACTTAATGAAAATAAAATAGAAAATCTAATAAATTTTCCCTTTACGAATCACTGATTTAATACAATATTACATTTCTAGGGAGGGAGGTTGTCAAAACTTCTTGAGGGATGAACACTATAGGATGTCTTTTAAAGGAGTTTCAGTGACAGTCCAAAAGATAAGTCAACATATGACCTATAATAGTCAACAATATTTCTGGGCAGCCTCTATATAGAATTGGATGAAATCATTAAAAAAATACAAAACAGCACTAGGTAAAAACCTCAGCTAGTATTTATTTTATTTAGAACACATTGTATACATCCATTCTTCTTTGAAAACATTCTTGTTCTTTGAAAGAACAGTGGATGTATAATTTGTGTTCTTAATAAAATAAATATTGAATATGAACTTCCACAAAGTTGAGCCTAAAACAATAGAAAGTGGACACCTTAGCTAGGTTTATGGACAATGTTTGAGCCATAAAACTTTTACATACTAGCTACTTTATCCCAGACACCATTCAGCCATGACATCTAACGATATAAAACCTTAAATGCTTTAAAATTATAAATCAAGGTGGTGAAAAGATTATGGGAAAATAAATTAGCATTAATTGAGTACATGCTAAGCCTACTCAGGACAAGATGAAATTTGACATTTCATTTACCTGGACTCGAGCTTCTGCTATTTAGATGGGGAGAAGGCGATGGACCTGAGTGGCCAACACCTTTAGGGCTTGAACTCCTTGAGGTTCTTCTGGGAGGGGTTCCAGGAGGTGTGACTCCATTGCCATTTGCACGGGATTCCCCTATGGCCTTCACTAATTCTTTTACGGATACCCCAACAAGTTCAGGAGGGAGATCTCTGGAAAGCAAAAGAGAGATGTTGCATTTTGCACATTTTAAGAGAACTTTGAATTTGTTAAATGCACATTAGTATATACACACTAATACAAGTATTTACATACTTGTATATATAAATACATAAACATGTATATTTTGCCATTTGGCAAGATTTTGTTTTTGAATGTAATATACAATGTAACACATAAATAATAAAACAAATAATATATATCATGTAAAAATAAACAATGTGTACATAAAATGTCATAAGTAAAGAATATATAATATGTAGGCATGCACATGCATGTGTGTACATAGGTATTTTAAGTGATTTTTAATGCATTTACAAAATACATCCACTTTAAAAAAAAATGTTTTGCTAAGCAAGAGTCAAGAGAGGATGAAACTTCTACTGTAATTGAACAAACTGACTAGCCTTCGGTTTTTAAGGAAAAATTTGAGACACCCCCGAACCAACCTCCCGGGTGATCCTCTTCTCTCTGATATATGCCTGGTTTCTTCCCCTTTCAGCCACTTCTGAAGCGCAGCAAATTTGCTATTCTCCTTCTCTCTGTCACGTTCCTTCTCGGGTGCCTTGCTAGTACTGCTTGAGGGCCCTGGAGTTGCACCGCTCACTCCAGGAGGTCCCACCCCTTCCTTCACCTGAGGTACCTTCTGAGAAAATCCATCACCTTTCTCCGATGTTTCTGTAGCACTACCTAAGAAGAGAGTACTTACTGAACATTTTTCCCAGATTAAAAAATTGAAAATCAATAATGCAACATCATTCAATTAATCAAAACTTATTATTTCTAAGGTTTTGTGACAAAAATTTCCCTGAGTCACTTTATTTATATATGCCTTATGACCACGTTCATACATACGATTTTCACCATTTATAATAATGGTAAAGCTATTTTCATTTCTCAATTTTAACACTTAATAAATTTGCCCTTATTTATGATTTTTCTTTCAAAATCAAAATGCGTTTATTTTCAAAATGTGATCAATGAGATAGACATATAATCATGAACTAAAACAAACATATTTATTAGTCATTGATAAATTTAACTGCAATTTGCTACTATAAAAAAACTTCAAAAACAAATGAGAAAGAAAACAATAAAAACTAACATTGGTACACAACTATTTTCAACTCAAATCCTCCAAAACTGTATATGTAACATACACATTTAACTTGCAAAAGTAAGTTTTTAATTTCATATTAAAGATAGATATTCATGAAAAGGAATTAACCATAAGCTATGATATAAAGACTAAATGAAATCTACAAAACTATGTATCTTATGCAAACAAAGGAATGCTAATGATATTGCCATTGGTCATTACAACAAAATATTTTTAAATAAATTGGCAATTATAACAAAAATATTTTTTAGGAGTTATTATTTTTACCACAAGATGGTGTTGAATTATGAGGGCTCTCCAGAAAGTAATCTCCATTATTTAATAACAAATACATTGGAATAGATCCAGAAAATTTATTATTTTCATCTCAAAACTACATCCCTCTGCTACCTTTATAAATCTTTACCAAACGGATTTAAACATCTGTCATATCTCTGAAATAGTTTTCAAATTCCAGCAGCATAAAATTCTGCCACCTGAGATCACAGCCAACCAATGATGGCATCTTGAAGTTCCTCGCTGAGATGAGCACAAAACATGTTGTAGCTAACTTTTCAGTCGTGTTTCCATGCAACAGAGTCATAGAAATCTACGGAAAACTTTCTTAAGATTTCAGATATCGCAAAAAGCTGATTTTCACAAACTTTTTGATCAATTTTCAGGTGGAGGTCATTGTTTACCACAGGCAGGGGGCCACTTCAGTCAACATTACGGACATTTTTGTTCACTCTTAAATGAACAACAACACTGATGCACAACTCTTGTCACTCATTACATTTGGTCTGTACAGAGCACAAATTTTCTGATAAATATCAGCAGCTTTGAAGTTTTTTTATCAGTATAAACCTTATCACTGAACAGACAACATTTGGCGGGAATTTCAATTGTGTGTGTCAATGCAGCGACCATTTAGATCCCTCCAATACTACACTACACAAAAACAGAGATTACTTTCTGGACAGCCCCCATATATCACCATCATAAAGTATAGAGCAGGAGCACTTTCCAGTTTACCTACATATTTTAGAAGGGAAGGTGATCACACATAATGGGAGTGGATGTAAGGAAAGAGGGGTGCTGGTATGGGAGGAAGACTGATGAAGGAACTGTGAAAATACCAACTTTTGAGAGGCAAGTCATTACTGGCCATCCAGAAGTATCATTGAATTTGGTGCTACACTGTGATGCCATCATTGAAGCAGCAATAATTTTTTACAACCCTTTTAAGGTACCTTAAATAAGCCAGCCAGAAACCAGGGAGGAAGGGAGAGGTGGAAGGTGAGTGAGACCACGGGTATGCATTATGCAATTTGATATTGAGGAAAAGTACATTTTTTGTCAGCAATTAGGTTATAGTTTCAAATTGTCTTGCCTCCAATGGAATATTTTCCATTTATGCCAGCATTGACTCCATCTGAATGTTTAAAATCTTTTTTGAATAACTTTTACAAATAATTTAACAAAAATACACAATATGCAGTAGCATAGATCTGTATCAATTCAATCTTATATTAAAAAATATCTCAATATCCCATTCCCAATTTCTAATTTATACTAAAGCAGAGTTAAAGCCATTTACCTCAAAATATACTTCCATGAGAATGACCATTTGAAAAAAGCGTGCACATTTTAACTAAATTTAAATGACATCAAAAAGCCAAAATTAGACAAGATCACTATTGCTACACTGCCACCAAACTATTAATTCAAATACTATACATATGAAATAAACATAATTTTCTACATCAGAAGACTAACATACCATCAACCACTGAAACTTGAGTTACTAATTACATCTTTTAGTAAAATTTCAGGAATAAAATCAAATCAATGTAATGTCCTGAAGTCAAAAACTTTTAAGTCAAACGTTTGGAGAAAAAATATCTCTCTATTATCAACATTTTCTCCTTCTTGTAAATAACTTTATGCCAAGAATAACAAATCTGAATTTTCTACCGACAGACAATAATTATACCTCAAAGAATCAAATGAATAAATGGAATATTTAACTGTCCAAATTTCCACATATTAAACTCTATAAAAGGCATTTATTTTCCAATAATGTTCCAATTGTCTTGGTAATTTTTCTTATGGCAACAAAATTTCTCTTTAATATACAATGTGTGCTTCCAACAGTTTAGGTAACTGAAAATTTTTTATTATTATATTGACTCATTATATTGACTCATATTGCACTTGAGATATACATTTCTTTTTTATGTAAAAATTAATGAGTTTACTTGATATTATTGGTCAAACATGCAGTGTATTTGTTAAAAACTCTTGTATAGATTATTTTATAATTTCCAAAGAAAGCACATTAGCATGAGGTTTTCCCCTCAGGCCACTAGTGCTTACAAAATTAACATATGCCATTTTCATCATCAGAGCATCAGAGCTCACTGCCAACCTGCTTTTAAAAAATATAAAGATTATTCTTTCCTTCATTCCCAATAATAACCCCACATCAAAGCTTACAGTTTCCATTTTCCATTAAAAAGGGGTAATAATAATCAGAAAAATATTGCATAACCTGCTTTATCAGATTTCACAAACTAACACTTTTGGCATTTTTAAGAACATGAATATAAAAAAAATTAATACTCAGGTCCATTTAGTGTACTTACATACTTTGAATAAATACCACAGGAGGTGCAAGTTAAAACCAACACTCCACTGATAATCAGCAGTTCATGATAGGACAACATCATAAAGAATCAATTTAGTCAGTGCATATAAAGGCTTAATGGTATGTTTGACTTCTACAACACTACATTTAGAGGCCAAGGATTAAATAAAATTTAAACCAAAACTCACTCCTTGTCTCAGGCACTGTTGTTGAGGAACCAAACACAAAAGGGTTAGTGGCAATGTGAGCTTCATTTAGTGCAGAGGAAGGTGCAGGGTGTCCAGAAGCACCAAAGTTGAAGGGTGGGGGCGCAGCAGTGGCAACAGATGAAGAGGATGAGATGGAGGTGGCACCAGAGGAGAGGTGCCGCTGAGTAGCACGGTGGCGTGGTGAAGATGGGGAGGAGATGCCAGAGGAGAAGTCAAATCCTCTCTTGGGCGAAGGATAAGGTGATGAGGATGCTGGCTCCCCAGAAGAAAGATGGGGTCTTGCATCATGGATGAAATCTGAACATGCAAGGTGATTAGTTAATCTAGGTGGGTGTGTTAAAAACTAAAATTTAATGGATTTAAAAGAGATGACTGAAATACTTTCATGATAAAATAAAACTGAAAAATTATTACCAGATGTAGGAAATGATTATATATACAGTTTTGGCAATTTTACGCTAATCAATGAATGAATGTAAACTTAAAAAGTGTGACATACATCTAGTCACCAAATCTGTAAATATGAATACATTATAACTTAGGCTAATTCATTTGCAACAACTTTTTTAGCATTTGATATGACTGCAAATGATATAGGAAGGCACATCATAAAACTCTAATGAGTGAAACTGCATAATTCTTAGTGAAAAAACATGATGCATGAAAATACACAGTGTATTACACAAACAAAAATGTACTCATAACATATTCCAAATCTGGTCTAAATAATTTCAGTGAATTATTGAAAAATGCTAGTCATGAGCAATAATTAATTAATTGCCCTTGGACAAAATAGTGAGAAGAAAAACTCCAAGAAGAAATACTGAATTTATTTTATAGTTTTTCAACACAAAAGTCACCTTATAACTCAGACGTTACAATTAAAAGATAGCAAGAATTTGAGCATACAATTTTGAACATGATTAAAATAACGTTCATACAATTACTAGAATAACTACTGTTAATTTGCAAAATATCTAGTGGAACCACCTTTGCTAATCTGTCTTGGAATGAAAGAAAATACTTTCCACTCCCAATCATTTTCGAAATTTTTCTTTCTTTCTCTTTCTATTACTTTAAAAAGGGTTGCCAAAAATAGCATAATTTTGAAATGCCCAGAAATTTTGAGGTTTTCCTAAATACAACTTCTAAAATTAATCAAGATGCACATAGCCATTAGTAAATAAATTGCATATGGAAAATACAAAATAAGTAATTAAAATATTGGATGAAGCAAATTGAGCAAATTAACACTTATACATTTGAAAGAAGCAATTTGCAAAAATACAATTTTCAAGATTAAATATGACCTAAAATTATGAAGCATGTCAGCAAAATGAAATAAAATATTGATAAAGTGATAGTATCCAATGGTAAAATGGCACAATATGAAAAGCTGTCATGAAATGTCACCAACTGGCACTTTGTACTTTTGACTGTTAAATGGTTGAAACCTATCAATTCTCATATTTTGCAGTTGAGCTCATGTTTTTTATGGACTTAGCTTTAATAACATATATTTGCAATTATAAAGGGTTACACTAGAAGTTACAAGCTATAATGCATTAAAAATAGGAACCATGTTCTTTAGGCAATAAAACGTTTTTATTATAAAATAAGCACGACATATGGAAATGAATTGGATGATGATGAGGTTCAGCTTGAAAACCTGGGTTGTGTTTTTAAATAAAGTGTGTGGCATTACGAAGTCAATAATTTCATTTTATTTCAATATGTTATGCAAACTCCATAAAGTCATGCGGGAGACAACAAAGTATAACATACTTTGCATTGGAAAAAATTCTGTACATAAATGAAGAAGAATCTCGAGCTGTTGTTCAATGGCAAGATGTACGAGTCAATAAAATATTTGCTCAATAATGGGATCAATTTCATGAGTGCCAAAGAATATATATTGTGAATATGTGTATAAGAACATCCATGACAACAGCCACTTTCAAAAAGACAAGGGCAACACCAGTTACAAAAAAAAACACTATGCACCAAAAAATATGTATTTCTAAAACAATGAACATTTAAAGCCCACGAAGGGAAATTAATAGACTTTTATTTTTAATTTTCCATAGTTCAAATTACTTCCATTTCATAATTATCGGGTGCATATTCAAGATTTAAAGTATTTTTGCCAAATTTTAATGTAAAATTAATCAATCAATTAAATCATAACTTTTTACAAAGAAAAGTAGAAACTACCATCAAACGAATGCTTATGTGAAATACTCACATTCAAGATGGGGGTAGTTCTTTTCTTTGTGGAACGGAGAGTTTCCAATGAAATTTACTAACAAAAAAAATCACACTTCTAGGATTTTATGAGGATATCTAAAGGCATCATTTGGGACGTGAACACTGAGCCCTATAGTCAAGAGTTAAATGGTTTACCCGTCAAGCTACCAAGTGGCTAAAATTTAAGTAGTTGAAAATTTTAGCAAACAAAGTCTGGAATATTAAGTTGTCCGCTGATCATTTCTGTAGCATAATGAACAGATAAATTATTAACATACTGTACATAATTTTTCACAAAATAGGGATAGTCAAAAGTCTTTAATTAAAATGCTCATTAATTTCAAACTCAAATACTTCTATGTTATTTTTCCAGAGAACCTTGAAATCTGCAATTACGGGGCTTTACAGCAATGAAGGATAAAAATTAAAATCTGAAAAATGTTGACTTTTTTATGAAATTTTAAAATGAAAAATTTTCTCCAGATCTACATACATATTATAAATAATAGTATTCATAACCTATTTTTAGTCACATGCTAGCAGTAATTAGGGAAGGCAATCAACAGCTGAAGTCATTTGCACCATTAGGGATAGTATGTAATTTGATAGAGGCAAGATTTTCAGGGAATGAGAGAAGAGTGGAGAGAAACCCAATGACAGGATTCACCTACTCTTCAAGAAAAGTACTAAAGGGTGCACAATTTAATGTCCTATCTGATGGAAGGCATACACCACTAAAAGTTCTCCACATAGCACCCCAAGTCAAAACTGAGATATCACTGAAAAATCCTACCACCACTGGGCTCAAACCCGGGTCATTGGGATGAGAAGCCAGTACACTAGCCACTGCAACAATCCATTCCCCCATTTTAATTCAAGATCATACATCTTCTCTGTGTTAGTTCTGGTGTAATAAAAAAAAACACAGTAATCAACCCGAAGGTCGGTTTAGTAGGTGATGGTAGAGCTCACCCATGTACTAAGCCCTATACGGTGTGTGAATATTCACACATCAGGATGACACCCTATGCCGGTTATGGTTTCCCAGGAAGATCTGGTACCCGAAAAATCACATAGCTTGGGTGGAGCTGCAGGTGGAGTGCCTTGCCCGGGAATCGAACCCGGGACCTTCCGGTCAGTAGCCTAACACTCTACCCCCTGGACTACCTCGATAATATTTTGTGTGTAAAATATTCTGAGCAATAATACATCAAATTTGTGAAGACTAATCTGTAGCAATGGGATGGTAAAATAAAAACACTTTCTTCAAAATTACACAAGTCACATTTCAGTTACTGAATTGTCTAAAAATATGATTGCCATAATTTTGAAACCATGAAACATTTCTAGTCATGTCTTATTCTTTGTCGTTTGTAGGTATTCTTATAAATGCTCCTGGCCATCAAGAGGACCTGAGCATGCTGTCAGTCACTCAAGTTTTGGAGTGCAAGGAATAAGATAAACAAATGGACGCATCAGTTTATTGACATTCCCTAAAAAATGGTAATTTGAAAAAATCAAAATGCTGAAAATGGGGTATTTTAGACAAATAACAAAGACAGTATAATCATCTGCCCTGAGGTGGGCTGGAGCCTTTAGTTTTGTCATTTATTAAGAAATAATTCCTTATAAATTGTTTAAAAGACTGATTTAATGACTGAATTAATTTTGATAAGCTTTTTCATATCAATTCTGAACATGTCAGTGGATGGACACTGCTCAGTAGTAACCAAGCATTCTTTTTAACACAAAACAAATGAAGTGAATAAGCATCACAAGATATCTAGGCAGCATTGAAATAATCAACTTTAATAGCTATGGTTGTGAGATTTTTCTACAGAAATATTCATAATCAAAATTAATATTAGATGTTGCATAGTACATTTGTTCTATGCTATTTAAATGCATCCATTAACATAATAATAATATTTAATGGCATAATGTATTTATTTGTCTGGAGATTTGTTGCATCGCCGTATGGTGGGATTGCGTGTTTGAATGTGTGTGTGTGCATGTGTGTGTGCATGTGTGTGTGTATATATATTTTTTTTCTAGAAAATATTTATATGGAAATAAAAAAACTTAGACAGCAACACACAGCACGAGAACACATAAAAAGAACACTCACACGTAATATCTTGATAATTTCGACGGACTCGAATTCTGTCTTCTTCGGAAGATAAGATAGGACTGAGGTATATGGGTATGTGGTGCAGAGAGAGAAGGGGACGAGGGGGGGGGAAACAGGTGGTGGGGGAGGGGTGAAGGAGGAGGTTATGGAGGGAGAGAAGGTGGAGGGGGAGAAGGTGGAGGGGAGAACAGGTGGTGTGGGAGGGGTGAAGGAGGGGGTTATGGAGGGGGAAAGGGAGGCTAGAGGGGAGCGGAGATGGAATAGGGAAGATGCGGAAATAGTAACAAGCGACACAGAATGTGTTCTCATGCTGTGTATTGTTGTCTAAGTTGTCTAAGTTGTCTATATATATATATTTAGGTAATCTACCGGTTAAGGTAGGTTTTCAGATGGACACAACTATCAAATAAACATTTTGTGACTCCTAAGAAAACCTACTCTACATCAGGTATCTTCTCATCTCTGTGTACTTCTTTCCTCCCTTCATCCCATCCGACATCCTTATCCTGTTCCTACCCTTTCCTTGTTCAATGTACATCCTCCCCTCTATTACCTTCTTAAACATCCCTCTGCAGCTCAATACAGCTTTCATCCATTTTTCCTGTCTCCATAGGATATCTCTCAACAAACCCCTCTCCTCACCCACCATCTCTAGTACTTCCTTATTTGTTTTCCTTTCGGTCTATTTCACCTTCTCCATTCTTCTCCACACCCACATTTCAAAAGTTTCCAATCTACGTCTATCCTCCTGCTTCAGTGACCACGTTTCCGTGCCGTACATAGCTACGCTCCATATCAGAGTTTCATATCAGAGTTTTTACGAGTCTTGTCTTAACCTCCCTACACAACGTCCCCGTCATCAACTCCCTCCCCCTTGAGAAAGCCTCCTTGTCTAGCGCAATTCTTCTCCTTACGTCCCAACTAATTTTAATGTTTAGCTTAACCTTTTTCTTTCTGGAAAATCGCATAACCTTTGTTTTATTAATATTGATTCTCATCCCATATCTATCGCACTGAACCTCCAATTCACTCAGCAATGCTTGCAGCCCCTTAGCTCACTGAGCAACTAATGCTTGGTCATCAGCAAACCTAACCGATTTTATGAATTCCCCTCCGACTTTCATTCCTACCTCCAGTTCTTCCCATGCCTCTTTAATCATTTCCTCCACATATACGTTGAACGTATTTATTTATGTGGGTTGTGGTAGTACAGGGGTAGAGTGTTAGACTACTGACTGGAGAGTCTGGGTTCGATTCTATGCCAAACCTCTCAGGGCACCTTTAGTGCCACCCAAGCTATGTGATTTTTGGGATACCAAACCTTCCTAGGAAACCATAACTCATGCAGGAAAAGGAACTGGCCCTACTACCCTGATGTGTGAATTTCACACGCCGTCAGGCTTATTACTGGGTAAACCTTACCATCACCTACCAAACCATGTTTAGTAGGTGATGATAGAATTCATGGTTTTTTTATCAAGTCAAAGGTGTAATCTACAAAGCCACACTAAGATTCTATGCATTACCAACAAGCAGGATAGACCCCGCATACAGGTCACCAGTTGAGCACTTCTAAAGCATTAATTATGATAGTAAACCACTACAGAGACTTTTCGCTGTGCATGGTGATTTTGTTCTACTTCAGCACTATCCTTTGGTCATATATCTCATTTACACCTTCCAACCCTATAGTAGAGCCTCACGGGACACCTTTTATGCATCACAATAGTCACTCCAAGTAGAGATGGCACCTAATGGGAGCAAACAGGAAGAGCAAGTGGATGGAAGAATAGGATGCAGTGAAAGGAAGAAATGCAGAGATATGAAAGGAGGCAACGTAAGCAGAGCAGAAAAGCAAAAATGTGGCTAATGACTATGGAACTTGGGGCATTGCGCAAAATTTAAGCTGTTTCAAAGATTATTTTTCTCCATTCCAAAAAAATACCACAATTGTTCACATAGTCACTGAGTTTTTATTGATTTTCCTGTCATTGAAAATTATTTTATTTCCTTGGTTACCCTGTTAAAACACCCAGGGAACCCTTTGTTTAGTGAAATGGTTGCAAACTTTCGGCAGCAATTAATTACATAATAATACATAATAGATGAACAAAACTGGGCAGTTAAATCAAAGCATTTACTTCCTAGCAACTGGCTGAGTGGGTGCAAGGTCGACTCTGGGAGAAGGGGAGTAGGAGGATCGGGTGAAGGAAGAGTAGTAAAGCTGACATCATGCCATATCATAAAGGAGATAGGCTGAGTCAGCAAGAATTCATTTGTAAGAGCTTTGTTAAAAATCATATATATTTGGTTTTTGGGTGCTTAGTAATTTTGGAACAGATTAAAAGAACTAGCATATAATGGAAGATATCTTGAGGGGTGAGGGGGGAAATTATGGCTTGTCCCTGACCTCTCTTGGTACGCCACTGATGATTGAATTTTTTAATATCTTAATCAATTACAATTAAATGAATATTAAAAAATAAATGTGTGCACTTTTAGCTCCTCATTTTGTGCATAGATTTAGTGATCAATATGTATGTACAATTTTCAGAGACTGATTAGACTTCAGTTTATAATTACCATTAAATGTAAAATGACAGTATTTACTCATGTAATCATTGCTTGAAACAACCTGATAATAAGATCACCGGATATTTGTGAAAGAACTCAGAGAAAAGTAACACAAGTGCAAGTTCTTAAAATAGTGCTAAATATCCTAAGTAAATACATAAATACTGATGAATGGTAATGCACTATTTTCATAATTCATTTTTAACCAGAATTCATATCTTACAACAATTTCTTTGATACAAATTTCCCTCAGCCTTAAATAATGATACATACTACCCAGCAGAGAGAAATTTATAACTGGAAATATTATATAGCATTGACTTATGAATAAAAAAATAATTAATTGAATTAACAGTTAACCATTGTAAATCCAAGTCTTTTAGGATTCCTCTACATCAACCCATATTGCTGGGATAACCATTTGCCAGCATTGCAGTTGGCAAAACTATTGTTCCAGCAATAAGAACTGATCCTGAGGAAATCCTGGAAGACTTGAACCTTCCCAAGGAATACAGTTAACCATTCAATTGTCATGGATTAACTGAAATAAAAACACCCCAACTTTACAATGATTTTAAAAGTTAATTTGCAATTGTATTAATAATGAAATCTTGATGTGCACTTTAAGTCAGATGAACACTACTTGAATGGTAAGAGAAATCTCAGGGAGAGATTATCCAAAATTGTCACTATACTATGGTGATCCACATGATTATTATGGGCACTTGTCTTTCATTAACATTCCTCAAAAATCTCATTAGGAAATAAAATCTTTAACGGCATGGGATAGGCTCAGTGTCAGATGAAAAATGGTTGTCCTTAACTCATGGTTCCAAACTTTTTCAAGTACAGGGGTTTTTTAATCATGGCAAAACCTCTCCAAGTAATTTTTAATTTCAGGAAGCTTTCTCTTCTACTTTCCTGAATCATTTGAAAACTTTAATGGTGCCACAAAAAATCCTAGGTCTAAAAGTATGCAATATTTACTTTCTGACACCTGCCAAATTTTTGTATTAAAATTCTTCTTTGAATATCAAAATCCATTAAAACCACTTTAATCAAATTGGCACATTACATGCAATAAGGATGGTACCCACCTCTTTCATTTGAATGACCTTGCACCATGGTTGTTGCAGAAGCAGGGATAGCTCGGCTGATCTCTTCTGCATGGCCCTCTTCTTCCTCCTCCTCATCTTCTCCCTGGAGATATTGGACGTCAGAGCGGCTGCGTGCTAATGACCAAGCCTCCCCACCCATGTTGAAGCAGAATTTTTGCATTGATTCCCCATCAAGCCTCACCCATGTCCCCTCACTGTTCACAAGCTATAGGGACATAAAACCAAACCTGTATTAGGAGAGCATGTTTGAACCTACATGTGAAGTCTACATTGATGTTGCAGTGAAAGTAATGGCAAATAGCTGTTCGGTAATTTCTCCCTTAAAAGTTGAATGGTATTGCAAAAGTGATCACTCAATTTGGTTCAAGCAAAAGTTTTTTGTGTTTTTAAAGTACTCTATTCTTTGTTTCCCCTAAGATCAAAACTTGATTACATTGAGCAGACAGTGAAGTATTGGAAATCCCCAAATTAACAATGCATTCCAGAACTCAATATCGTAAGTCTAATGTATATAAATCTGAAATTTCAATATAAAGTAAGGATGAACAAAATGCTATTTTTTAACTTGGCATTTACAAACTTCTTAATCGATTAAGTAAGTTTCAATCAGTAACTTTCTCTCAGAAGATCCATATTAGAATTTGAAAACGAGAAGCTAGATAATTCAATCGCCAAATCAAGATAATTCAACAAATTGAGATTTCACTCTCAGTTTCTTGTTGGCTTGTTTAAATTATTTTGATACTATTATAACTGCTGATTTACATAAGTCTACAGTTATATAATTCGAGGGTTGCACGAACTCATATATGCTCTCCTTTCACAATATGATTTGGAATATGACACCCCTACTTTCAAATCAAAAGCATGGCTCTAAGCTACAGCCCCACCAATAATGGGAAATTATGGATGTGGCACACAGTATATAAATAAACCTAGTATCAGACAAGGCAATCAAGAGATATTGGTCAATCAACTTACATGAAAAATAACTCCTCCCAATACCCTTCCCAATCATACATCAAAACCAACATTATAATGCAGCTAACAATTAAAAATACCACCTGGATTGTAGGTATTTTTGATAAGTTCAATGCATTACTTAGTTAACCATAAACCAAAACAAAAATGACCTGATTTGAAAAATAAAAATAGCACTACAAATGAAGTTTTTATCAAACTTAGGCAGCATTAAGCTCATCCAATACAATTATCCAAAGTGTACATGTCATTCAATTATGTACATCAGAATTCTCAGCAATGAGTATAAAACTGAATCAGAATTTTAAAACTTCAGGGCTGAATAAACAACTGTTTTGTTAGGCCAAGTTTTAATACATGATTATTGATATTAATCATCATGTCCTGCAACATGATATTAATCATCATGCAACGGCTATTTGGCCAGGGAATATAAGGACATTGGGTATCAATTCTCTGTTAAATTTAAAGGAATTCTTTCTTCCAACAGATTTAGGCGAGATGCAGTGGAAGTGTGTCATTATGAGAAAAACAAATTTACACTTTTCCACAGGTTTATTGATAACGTACATTGCGTTTTGGTTCACAGAACCATCTTTAGGTACAAGGCAAGATTCAAATTGTGAATATATCACCTGTTTGAGGAAGGATTGGGATTTTGCGGTGGCTAATGTACAGGCTTCCCACCGAGAGGGCCTGGGTTCAAATCCTGGAGACAACAAATGTTTTCCCTACATGAGGTGCTTTGTGGAGAGCACTTTGAGTGAGTATAAGGTCTGTCGAATGGGATGTTAAACTACAGATCCCTTGACACCTTTTGTTAAGAGTCGGCTAATGCCGATGCCGGGTTTCTCTCCACCCTTCTTCCTTTCCCATCCATCCCTAATGGCGCAAATGACTTTAGCTGTTGGTTGCCTCCCATAAAAACTACTACTAGGAAGGGGGGAGGAAAAGAGTGAGGAGTAAGGTAGGTGGGGATATAGAGGGGAAATATTGAAAACCCAAAGGAAACAGAGAAACCAAAGAAATGGAGGGACAAAATGAGGGGGGAGGAAGATAAGCACTTGTGCTCATGGGTGGTGGCAGGTAGCTGGTACCCTGGTGGTAGGGAGGAGGGAAGCATACAGAAGGGTTAGACCGGGAGGGGACCTGGAAGGGATAGAGGCAGGTTGAGGGATGAGATGTAAGTGATTCTTTGAAGGAAATTATCGGGGAAGGTTTGTTTGAAACAAAACAGAGAGTGGAGGGTAGGGGATGGTTGGATGGGAAAATCCAGAGGGTGGAGTCAGTTGGAGAGAGGGAGTTTCACTGTTTAATGTGGAAACAGGATTCTGAGGAGATGAGAGTGGTTTATAAAAATTTGGTCATATAAAAGAACATTTACATTTAATTGTACAATTTCAAGTGGTCCTAATATATCAAGTCTTTTGCCCTTATTTTAAGAGTGTAGAATCTCAGGATGAAATTTGAATGAGTGGAATGATTGTAGTAGGTGCTTACAATCCGGCATTTACAAAGTCAAGTGTGATTCCTGTAACATATGCTACTCAGGCCAGATCGGAAGAAGTTTCAAGACTAGAATAAAAGAACATGAAAGATGCTGAAGGATTAACGATGAAACCACTCCTAGCTAAGGTATTAACCCTTCATACACGGTTCTGTATGCTTCCTTCCTCCCTACCACCCTTGGCCCTGTGGCAGCGGAGTACTGTCCTTGCCTGCCAACCCAGAGGTCGCAGGTTCAATTACCACCCAGGTGGATTTTTCTCCATCTAGGGTTTGGATGTATGTCATTGTCTTCAATGTATTGCCAAAAGGTTAAGTGGAAGAAGGGACTACAAGTCTCAATCTTGTCCAATTAAGTCTATAAATAAATAAAGTACTGCCAGGGTACCAGCTACCTGCCACTGTCCTCTGAAGAATGACCACAAATGGTTATCTTCCCCCCCCCCCTATTTTTACCTCTGCATTTCTTTGGTTTTTCTGTTGTCTTTGGGTTTTCCATATTTCACCTCTATGTCTCCGCCTACCTTACTCCTCACTCTTTTCCTTCCCCCCTTCCTCAAACAGGTACAAATATGATATACCCACAATTTGAATCTTGCCTTGTACCTGAAGATGCTTCTGTGAACTGAAGCGCGTTGTACATTACCAATAAACCTGTGGAAAAGTGCAAATTCGTTTTTCTCATCTTTATCAAAATTCTTTCTTAATAAAGGAATGAAGATACTATGTATTCTACCATTTGTTTTCCCACTGCAGTGGTTATTTACTCTCTCCAATTCAGTAAAGGTAAATGGGAATTTCTCCTGTAGCTAAAATAACCTAATAAAACATATATGAAGGCACAAAAAAGAGAATAAAGCATAAAAATAAGAATTATTCAATTTTTATTTACATTAATAGTCCTCATAAAAAGGGTAATCTAGAGCAATCCTGGCATTTTAGGGAAAATTTATTAGTATCACTCATGGCAACTGTGGTAAGGTTAATTTCTCATTCCCCTTCCTCATCACTTGATTTCTCAACCCCATTTTATTTTCTAATCTAGATTCCACATTCATATAAGAGCTATGTGACTAACTCTTCAGCAAAGGAGACAACTGATTTTAAGAAATCTTAACGCTTATAATTACATACTTACATCTTGTGCAACTGTCAGTTGGTTCCCAAGCTCTAGCATGCCAACAGGAGGAGCCTTAAGACTTGGTCTGCTTCTGATGTTATGCCCTGAGGCTCCACATTTCACCACTTGATATGTTCCAGGGCCACCAGATGGTGATATAATTCCTTGACCCCTGAGCCTCCTGAAATTATGCATTTGGAGAAAGTTACCAAGCATTAATAAAAAATAAAGATGGCCAATGGAAGAAAATGGTATTATATTTATAGTGCAATTCCAAAAAATAAGGAAAGGTTAATTATATGGCTACCTTAAAACAAAATTCTCCAATGCAGATTCTTTCACATATGATATGAGAAAAGAATTAACATTTATTGACTTTTTCACATCTTAAAATAAATATGTACACATGTATTTATGGCATAAAGATTAATTATTGTATTAATCACAGTTATACATAGTGAACTCCCTTTTCCCTCCAAGTTGTATTTCTCCAAGTTATAAATGATATATTTTTTCTCTGATGAATCAGATAGGCTTTTAAATCCCCCATGTACTTTCCTATTCAGTAAAATAAATGTTTAAGAGAATTGAGTTCCAAGACAGCATCCAGCAAATATTAGCATTCGATCCTCAACTTACGTCATTTGAAAATTTCCATAGAAGTTGAAAAATAGAGATCTCAAGCCACTCTTATATCGCTTCAAACCTGAAATTTTTGAACCAATATGATCAGCTGAGTCATTTTTCCAGTTTTACTACTGGTAAAGTGAAGAGAAATTCTGAGCAAATTACAGAAAATTCAATCTTCTGATCAGTTGTTCAGATAATTTATTATAGCCATCGTATGAGTACACCCGATAGTGTAACAAATTCAATAATCAGTCAATTGGAAACAGATGCAAAAGTAGAACTAAAAAAAAGTGAAGAAAATTAAAATGCATTCAGTATGAACAATATATTCATGAAAAATAGTTCATAATGGAAAACCTAAATGAAGTGTATATACAAAATGCATATAGATGTGTATTTATGCAGATTTAGTAGTGATCTTGGTATATCATTAGTTTCTGTTCCATAAATCCATGCCACTTCAAGACTCAAGTTGACCCTTGACCTCTCAGTCTGGATGAAAATCGCATGAAATGCTGACCTTTTTTGAAAAAATAAAACAGGAGTGTTTTACGCAAATTAAAAAACAGCCAAATAATGGCCATTTTTCAAAATGGCAGTTTTCAAAAACATTAAAATTTCATGAACTTATAACTCTGGGTTATAATCAGCATAAAAAGATGTTCAATAGCTTTCAATCTAAACTCAATGCAAAATTTAATTATGCCTAAAAGGTTTTTTTTAACAAAGCATTGTTACAAAATTTTGGTCTTGAAATTATAAATGTTTTAAGTGGCTTAACTCTTATTTCACTCAATTTTTTATATATTATATCTCATAATTTAAAGTGCATCATATGAAATTTTTGGAGGAGTTTTTTTTTCATTTAAGAAAGACAATTTTTTAAATTTTTTGACAGTGATTCATTATTCTGAAGTATGAAGAAATTCCTGAATTCCCTCATTTCCATTATTTTTGTTTGTGTTTTGTTTTTAAATCAAAGTCTCCAATCTACGTTTATTCTCTTTCCTCAACAACCAAGTTTCCAAGCCATACAAAAAATCTTTGATAGTAATGAAGTTTTCACCAGTATTTTCTTTACATCTTTACTCTAAGTACCTACCATAAACTCCTGCCTCTTTTAATTATTCTTAATTATTATTCTTTTAATCTTCTGTCATTGATTATTAGACATTTCTGGTCTTTCCTGAGCTATAAGCAAAGTCATTTTTATTGAATATTTGAAATTTTAAAATTCTTACTTAATGATTTCTCATGTTTCAATATTTGAGAAATACATTTCAACTTTGAAGAGTTAAGTTTCCTGGGATTTAATCCATGCTGGTTCATATTTCTGGGACAACAGTTTCGCTGGCATTGCAGATGGCCTCTTCAGGTCAGAAAATTTCAACTGCAATGCCAGCAAAATAGTTGTCCCAGAAATATGGACCAATCTTCAACATTAGCACACTATGGAAGCCTTCAAAAGGAATGCATTTCAACATTATTTTAATTGCAATTATAAAAGAATACCTTTGCTCCCTGGCATTTTCACTTCTCTCTGGCATATTTCTGAGGATAGTGGTACGAATTACTTCATCCAAAAGAGACTTTGGCTCCTCTGTCGGTACTAAAAGGGTGCGTCCCAAATGCTGGTTGTACTGCAGGCACCATGCCTCAGAGGTGACCATGCCGCTGACTCCACTCCCACTGCTATTCCCTACCCCAGCAACTCCAGCAACACCAGGAGCAACGCCACCAACACTCACACCACCACCAACACCACTGGCACCAGATGTCCCACGGGCTGCCATGAAGTTGATATCATCTCCCCCACAGTACTGGCGGACAGTGTCAGGACTCAGCCGCAGCCATACTCCATCATCATTATGAATCTATTATTTAAAAAAAGGACATGAGGAGTTATTAAGTAATATATCACGTCAAAATCACATGCCGTATGACCTCCATTTGGCCAAAGCTGGTTTCTTTGAATTTAATTAGCTGCATTTTACCACAATCTCTTACTTCTTCCAATTATATGTTAATTGCTGATTTGTATGCATGAATTTCATCATGAATAATCAATCAATTATAATGCATCACAAATTACATAAATGAGACATGATTTACAGGCATAAGCACTTCACTTGAGGGCAATTCAATTAACATTCAATCATTAAAATGTGGGATATGTTTAATGAGAAACTCCTTAGCAAATTTTCCTCTTAAGCAGCATTTTATTAGGGTCTGAAAGTATCCCCTGGAAATACAGGTAAAATTATTTGTTAGATATATTTCAAATTATTTTGCTTTACTGGTTAGTAGATTCATTGAGGTGTCAAGAAATAAATCATAAATCCTTATCTGGAATTCTTAAATAGCTTAAATAACTGAAACTAGAATACAGAGTTAATAATCATGATTTTTATCATGCCATTTAAAAATAAACATGGCTAATTGGAAGGGGTCCAGCTAATGAGCATGCAGTATTTTGCACAATGAATGCAATGATTGAAATAACTGTTGGGGTAAACGCAGTGAAAAAAATGTGAAGCAGATTTCAACTAAGATTTTGCAGAGGTGACTTCTGAAAATTATCAAGAGTGCAATGATAATTTTGCTGTTAGCCAGACCAAATTAATCAATGACATAAAAGGCAATGACACAGAGTAAAACGAGCAAGGATCAGAGTGAGAATCTGTTCCCACTCTACCAAAAGTAGGAAAGGCTAAGGATTATGTATCCAACTGCTTGAAAATGGAAGTGGCAAAGAAGCAGAAGTACAGTATATTTATCTTCATACTGCCTTGAACAAAAAGTTCCCGGAATAAACACCGTGTGGTGCTCCCATCGTTCCGATTTGAGTTCTGTTTTTTTTTGTTAAATTGGTACATCTGTTGTTGATATTCCCTTTAAATCTTAGTGTCATAACTTGACATTTGCAAAAGTTGCGTAGCCAAGAGTACATCTATCTCTGTGTGTGTTGGCGATTTTTTACAATTGCAGAAATGGATTTAAATTTGCAACAACGAACTTGTATTAAATTTTGCGTAAAAAATGGATTTAGTGGCGCACGGACGTTGGAAATGTTGGAAAAGTGTTTCGGCAACGATTCTCTAAAAAAAACGGTCGTTTACCAGTGGCACGAGCGGTTCAGAAATGGTCGTGAGTCAATCAAAGATGATGAACGCAGTGGCAGACCATCGACATCGAAAGTCGGTGAAAAAATTGATAAAGTAAAAGAAATGTTGGTCAATAACCGCAAATTAACCATCAGAGAAATAGCGGAGGACTTGAACATTGCCTATGGATCCGCCCAAGACATTGTGGTTAATGATTTGGGTTTCCGTCGTGTAGCAGCAAAGTTGGTGCCAAAAGACCTCAATTTCATGCAAAAAAGAGACCGTGTTGACGTCACAAAAGACATGATTTGCGAGGCTGAATCCGATCCCACATTCATCAAAAGGATCATTACTGGAGACGAGACATGGGTTTATGAGTACGACACGCAATCCAGACATCAGGCAAGTGAATGGCGTTCACCAAATGAGCCGAGACCAAAAAAACCACGTCGTTTTCAGTCAAAAAAGAAGGCAATGCTGACGGTTTTCATCGATTACAACGGTGTAGTGCATCATGAATTTTTGCCAGAAGGCCAGACAGTAAACAAAGAGTATTATTTGGACGTTATGAGACGTTTGCGTGAAGCAATTCGCCGAAAGAGACCAGAAATCGTCGCACAGTGCATCGAGGACCGTCGCACAGTGCTACCATTATTCGTAATTTTTTGACGAAAAATGCAACAAATACCATCCAACAGCCACCGAATTCACCTGATTTGGCTCCCTGTGACTTCTTTCTGTTCAATCGAGTTAAAAAACCATTACGGGGAACGCGTTTTAGCAGCCGAGAGGAAGTAATGGAAAAATCGCAGGAAGCACTGATGGACATACCAAAAACCGAATATAAAAAATGTTTCGAGGATTGGAATAAGCGCTGGCATAAGTGTGTTGCAGTCGATGGGGATTACTTTGAAGGGGACAATATAGATTTAGATGAATAAACTTGTATTTTTAAGTTTCTGAATAAATTCCGGGAACTTTTTGTTCAAGGTAGTATGTACCTGGGTGCAAATCGAACAATTTTAGAAATCAGAATGAGAACTAAAAAAGGGAGATTAGGTTTGACAAAAATTGAATTATTGCAAAACCTTGCATAATTTGTATGAAGTAAAAAGGTCTGACAATTTAAATATATTCTTATTTGATATAAATCAATTGATATAATAATCCCTGATTTTGATGGAATGATGTAATGGGAGAAATCCAAGGCAATTGCCATTGGTATTATTATATATTCATGTATAAATGAATGCCAGCCAGTTTCCTGGGGATAACCTTCCAGTATACATAGGGCTGCCCTTTTATTTTCAATGTGTGTCTGAAAGAAAGATGATATAACCTGTGGTTTCCCAGAGAAATCTGATACACAAAAAAATCACACAGATTGGCTTAGTATTAAAAAAAAGAGAAAAAAAAGAAAAAGAAGAGAAGCAATGTCATTTTATTTATAAGAGAATGATTTTCTTACTAAACTACCAAATTTTATAAAATCCTAGTAATTCCTCCATTTACATAATAAAAATATTGCACCAAGAGACCTTAAAAATTTGGTGAGACATTTACTTCAATGGTTCTTCAAAGAAATTAAAGCATTACGCTGATAAAATGGAAACATTAGCCAAACTAGCATATATAGTTTAAAAATGTTTTATTTTAATAAATTTGATTAGGTTAATTAGTGTCATGTTAGTTGGAGCATAGAAGTGCAGGAGAGTAAACAAAATGCCCCGAACAGCCTACTGTTATTAATAATCAGACAGGGATCAATATTCATTAATAAGGCTCACAGCTAAGAACTACATTATGTTTTCTAAGGGTACACACAAAATTTTAATTTCAATGAATAGAAGTGCCAAAATATTATGAGCATACATCAACAAATTATCATAAGATTAATGTAAAATGATCATTCACTCCATGACAATTCATTTAATAACTTGCTTTCAAGGAACCTAACCCTGTCATGAAGCAAGGTATGCAATCATTATTTCATGCCTTAATTTTTAAAGAAATTAGTGCCAGCCTTATGAAATAGCAATTAAACCTACAGATATCGATGGAAATTGATAGGGTAGCATTAACTATTTCCCAAATCCAAAAGTTCCTCATCAACAAGGTCTATCATTTTAATCTCTTCATTTTTGGGATGGGTATATTTATATAGGTTCTTTAACCAACCATATTGTGTTGTAGTAGATTATAAAATCCACCTTTAAGCAATTAAAACAGAATGAAACTACAAATGCATGCCCATATTTTATACATTGTAAACACCATCATATATTTATGATATCAATACTTCAAAATAAATGGAATTGAATGTATAAATATATTTTCTAATTCTTGGTCATGAAATATTAAGCAATTAAAGGATATAAGTGACAAAGAAAGCAGGAAAGATTATCTGTTCATGCATCTGAATTGTACATTTCTGATCAATAACACCATTGGTGACAAAAAGTGAGATTTGCCTAACTTATTAGATTAATAAAATATAAGTGCCAAAGCATTAACCATACCTCCTCCACAAAAGCCACAGTTCCATTCACTTGAACAATGCCAATTTGTTCACTTTGTAGGGATGGATGAGCTCTTATCCTTAGTCCCGCACTATTCCGAGCCACAAATCTTCTCAATCTGGATGAAGGAGAGACTGAGGAGGCAGAGGATCCATTTGGAACCCCAGCTCCACCACCTGGAGATGCAGTTGAAGGAGTGAGGCCTGCACCTGAAGTGCCACACACAGCAGATGAATGGTGATGACCATGATGGTGGTGGTGATGGTGTCCATGGTGGGAATGGTGTCCTTGCTGTTGCATTTGAAGTCTCTTAGATACTCCCGTGCCAGAACATGATGGTGGAGCCATGCCATGGGGTGGTTCCCTCACTTCTACCTTGTAAGTCTGTTCCCAAGAAACAAGATTGATATGATAATCTTAACAAATAATATCTATGAAGTATAACATGAATACAGAATGAAATATGACATAAAAAAATAACAATTATTATTTACTACACTCATATATACATCATCCCAAAACTATGCAATAAAAATTATGGGCTACTTTATATAACAGACTTTAATGATCTTAAGCATGATGCAATATATAAGCAAAGTTTAGTTTTTGCTCTTATAAATAACTCTATATAAGCTGTAATCTTACACCTTATGGTAAGTTTTGGATGGACCTGGTATTACACACTACTCATACTTGTAAGCCTCAACTAACGTGACACAAATATTCTTAACCCCTACAAAACATATTGCAATAACTCATTCACCAGTTCTACATATGTTCTGTAATCCTTAATTCTATCCAAAAGGCCTAGTCTTTTCCTCACTCTAACTGACTTTTCCACCATTCTCCCATATATCACCTTCTTCAGCATCCCACAGCCTCTAATATATATCCTGCATCTACTCTTCCTACCTCCTTCGAATTTCTCCTAACATCCACCTCTCTTCTGCTACCATACTTTGAACTTTATAATTTGTTTTCTTTTACCCCATTCATTTTCTCCATTTTTTCCCACATCACAAAATACTCCAGTGTATGCTTATTCTCTTGTCTAAAAAAGATCAACTTTCTCAAACATCTCAATTATAAATATATACCTTCTGGGAAGGAATATACCTATCTAGAAGCACTTCAAGAGGTATTTGGACTCATCTAGGCTAGGCGATCAATAGTATTGCTATAATTATTGTCCTAGTCATTTAAGTATTATAATTACTCTTAAGAACTCGATAAATTGAATAAAAATTACTGCTATGTGTTGGTCATACATACTGATGGCCATATAATTGTGAAAAAAACACTAAATGAACATCAAGAATAACATTAACTATCTACAAAACCTTCTTTCCTCAAATGTAGAAGAGATTTACTTTGAGTAAAGCATAAAAATATGAATAATCACTTGTTCCACTGGATATCCGTCAACTGCCATGTGCAGAGAGTACCAGCCAGCACAGGTTGGCGTCCAGGATGCAGAGTATGTGCCATCACCATTGGACCTCACCAGCAGACACTCTGAGCACCGCTTTGCTGATGGTGATGCATAACGCAACTCCTCAAAAGAATACTTTTCATAAGCCTAAGGATAAAGGAAACATACAAAATTTTTATAGATACAATAAAATGTGGACACAAAAACCAATAAAAACTTTCCTCAAGTATGACAGGCTATCAATGTGGCCAGTAATTTTTTATTTTATGATTACTGATATTTTTTCTGGGATTCTAGGGCTTAAAAACTCTTTGGGTTTCTTTTTATTTGCAATGTTTTCCCTTTGGTTTCAAGAAATTAAGGATGACCAGCCAACACGACTCAAGGATTTGAAAATCAATGATTTAGCCCGAGGCTCTAAATATGGTGGTAAAAGGCGAGGAACCACCAACATGAGCCTGAGAATACAAGCCTGTAAACCTTAACACCACAATTTGCATATCCCTTTAATCAAAGAATAGCAAATCTATAATATTACAAATGTAATAACTGTTTGTCAATTACACAGCTATGAGGTGAAAAAAACCCTGGTTATTTAATCAAACAGCATAATATACCAGGAGACCCTAAAAACAATATGAAGTCATGACTCTAATTCACACGAAGTCCAACAGTCAAATTTTTTATTACATATTTTGTACTTCAAGGGCAGCCTGTTTATTTCAGCTCAATTCGCTAGCTAACTTTTTGCTGCATCAATACACATATACATCCCTTATGCACATAAATGTATGTGTTTTCATACTTTTTACTACTCACGATTTTCAATTAGTCAGTTTTGATTAAGTAAGCAAATATGCATATACATAATATGAGACACCAAGTAGAAGAATTCTGCATATTCGGGTTTTCACCGCGTTGTTGTTTGAAGCCGCCAAATTAGCCATATACCACACACCAAGTAGTTCATAGAATTACCTTGTTACTATTAATACTGGATTTACTTTAGATTCCCAAAGATGCCAAATAAATTCTAGTTCAACCATCATTAAGTATTAGTTTTTGGGGGAGATGAGTGATAGCTGAAGTCATTTGCACCATTAGCATTAGACAGGAAAGGATGAAGGGTGGAGAGAAACCCGGCGTTGGCATTGGCCAACTGTTAACGAAAAGTGCCAAGGGGTGGTCTTTAACATCCCATCCGACAAACGGCATACTCACTCTAAGTGCTCTTCACAGAGCACCTCAAGTAGGGATAACACTGAAAAATATCTGCCACCTCCAGGTTTTGAAACCAGACGTCTGGGTGGGAAGCCAGCATGTTAGCCACCACACCATACAAATCCCCTCAACCATTATTAAAAAAAACAGAAAGGAAGTAATAAAAATGGATGCAGCATAACTGAGTGCCAAATCAGCCAATATTTTAAAATTTTTCTTGTGAAAACATATACTTTCATTTGAATACATGCGAAGTAGGAATCATGCATAACACAACATTCACAAATCACTTCAATACAGCAGAAATGTTATTATTAATTCATATTAATGAATTAAATGAACACATAATTAGGTTAGCAAAATTGATTTTATTGAGAGATATATAGCCCAGCTGAAAAATTACCTGGGTTTACTGACAGAAAAGAGATATCTTTATAAATTATCATCTGCAAAAAATGTTCAAAAAATATACTAGGGATGACACTGACATGAATTCTTAGTAAATTCTTAGATTCCTGAATATTCCATTCAATTTGCAATAGGAAGGTGGTATGTTCCAATATATACTTCAAAAGATATTTAATTAGCAGAATCATATTCTACAAATCAGTTTCAGGTTCAAGGTTATCTCATAGACACTATGAGAAGAATTTTGAAACATTAAAATCTAAAGGGGATCAAGATGGTGTGGTGGCTAACGTACTGGCTAACCACCCAGAGAGACCACTCCGGGTTCGAATCCCAGAGACGGCAGATATTTTTCAGTTGTATCCTGATTCCTTCTTGAGGTGCTTTGTGGGGAGCACTTTGAGATCAAAAAATTATATTTAAATTAAATATTTAACATAGTAGTAGAAGGCAATAAAAACAAGGTAATACCTTCATGATTGTCACAGCATGGTAGCACATCTTGTCCTTGATTGTTACTTCATAGGGAGCACTCAAGTGTGGCCTTGGATGGCCACCAAAGGCTGATGCATCTGGCAACTCATTCCCCCCTGAACTCTTCTGCTGTTGATGGTGACTGTGTGGTTTATGCCTTGGCTGGTGCTTGTGATGGTGGTGGTGGTGATGGTGGTGCCTATGGTGGTGTTTGCCGACCCTCCGGATTTTCCGAGCACGGCTCCCAGTAGAATCTCCATCCCTGCCTTCACCTCCCAAGGGCCCCACCGTGCTCCTAGTACTAGGCTGCTGTTGCTGTTGCTTCTCACCTGAGGTAGTCCCCTCTCTACTGCCAGTTGTCACAGCATCTTTCTTCTCTATTGGGATAGCTTTGACATCAACCTAGAAGAAAATGGCACAAAATACATAAGTTGCATGTATGATGACCCTATAAATCCCTATCATCATTTTCCCAAGAATGCACATCAGGCAAAGATTCAAATGACTTCCACAATGCAAAAATGATCGGAGAGAGCTAACACACTAATCATATAAGACCAATATAAAGAATTCATTGTCATTTAATGCCTTAAAATATAAATACCTTTCTGAAAGAAACATATCATCACACATTGAACGTAACACACAAAGGAACATAACATACATACATAGAAAGTGTCAAATCCTTGTGGGGTGACAAGTGAAGTGGCATGACACGTAAAAAACACTATTGAGGAAGGCAAAGGATAATTATCTCAATTAGTTACCCCAAGGTACACAATGGATTCAAAATAATAGCATGCATGAATTAATTCTGTTACTCTTGAGAATTATTAAAATTAAGGTACAGAGAAAAGTCATATTTATATTTACCAAGTCATTATAAAGATGAAAATGTTTTTAATACCGAGTGTGAGCCCCCTTTCTCAATCAATCCATGTGTCAGGACCCACTGATACTTTCAGGATATAACACAACATGATTGATACTCAACAATCATACCTTGAAAGTCAAATAACATAGTAACGAATTCTTATTTTTAATGGGAAGTTAATTGGAAAAGCTACATCTCTTACAGGCAATTCATTTTCCATAAATTCATGAACATGTTATATCTTATGGATTGGTGTAAAAGGGGTCATTAAAGGCATATAAACCTGATCATGGTCTACTGTTTCCTTAAATATGTAATGTTAAAACAAAATCATAAGGTATGGAAATTTAATTATTTGAAAATAAACCATTAATATGATCCCAAACAAATTAATAGTAAACTAAATTAGGAGAATGATGAGAAGCAGTATCATCCAGGCTATATATATTAACAAATATGAATTTAATTATTTAAATAATAAACTACAGCAACAGGCAGGCAATAAACCATTAATAATAATGCTTTTAATTTTTTCATAATCAACACTCCATGCAGCAATATTCTAAAAAATTAGGATCACTGAATGCATATGACATGTATTTGTATACACTTAATTATTACTTTACTGTTAAGACTTTTAATTAAAAACACCTTTTCCATACACTATGGCACTAAATGATTCGGTATACATGGATAATTCAATCACAGAGATAAATCACAATCCTCGGAATTAAACGCCAGACTTAAGTTCATAGCTTACGTGCAGGCTGGGAGCATGAACTACATCACCATACTGGTCATGAGTTAGAAGGGTGATCGTTGTAGGCCATCCACATCGCAATACACTGGTAGAGCCATCAGATGAAGGTCTTGGGAGAATAGCTTCACATTTCCGAGGATCAACATAAGATTCAGGCTGTAACCACCATGAGAGTCGACCACCACTTGTGCCACTTGAGCAACGAATAAAGTCTCTCAAGAAAAGGCGTTCGTTGGAATGGTAGCTGGGGGATAAAAACATAAATATGGAATATTAACTACCATAAAATAACAAACATTTAGTATTTTTACTTACGCATTGTATTTGGGTGATACGAATTAACATTCAAACTTTTAAAATGCAATTTTAAAACTAGCAAATGCAATAAAAATAACAAATACACACATTAAAGTTCAATGCATCAACCAATATAAAGTTATAGGCAATTAATCACATCTGCACAAATAATTTCGACATGATTAAAAAATTAACAAATGCATTTGGATAGATTTATATCGTAATATTCTACAATAGTTAAATGCACAGTACGAATCGAAGGTAATGAAGATAAAATGAAATGGAAATCCCCATTATAATGTTACTAGCAAAAATCAAAAGCCAATAAAAATCTGTATTTCAAAGGATTCATGCTATGCTTAAAGAAGTTATGGCCCAAGCATTTTTAAAATACACCGACTAGCAGATTAAATTCCCGCGAGAAGGACACTCCCGCCATCTCTTGGCCATCCAAAATAGTAGCGAAACAAAATGTGATCAAAACTAGCGAGATCTCGTGAATGACGTGATTTTTCGGGAAAGTGGTTTCGAGAGATTAGTTGCTCGCTTGCCGTTGGCGGTTGCGTACTGACACCGCATTGATACTGGATTATTCAAATTGAAGTTCAAGACTACTGCACATTTAGTGAAAACAAAAACCTGAAGAACTCGCGCACGTATGTGGTGAAGCGACGGATAATCGAGTGTTTCAGAAAATGAAAAGAATTAAGAAAAGAGTGTTTTAACAAAAAAGTTCAACGAAAGGCAGATTTAAGTGAGCGTCGGGAAATTGTTTACTTCAGCGGCAAAGAAGATATCATCAGCTTATGATTTAGTTTACATTAGAACAACCGAGCACGTCATTGCACACATAGGCTTTAAATGTCACTGTGATTAATACGACGACAAGCCGCTTTTTACTTCTTTTTTTTACGGCAAGGAAAAGTTTTAACTGACGCGAGAAGTGCTCCGTCTATTAATATGCGCGCTGTTGACAGCAGTTATTTCGAACGGTATAACACGTGAGCGACACGAGAACACGCTAATAATCCTGTCCAACTCTATTATTTTTCTCTTTAATTATCCCTATTGAGCATTCTGAAAATGTTTTTGCGATGTCATTATCGAAACATAAGTTGCGTTGCTAGAATCAATAGTATCGAGTTGAAGGGATGGTATTATTTGTGAATGCGAATTGCAGAACAACTAGTAAGTAAGGAGAGACGCTGGGGAAAAGACTGAGTAGGAAAGGATGAAGAGTCCCGAGGACGATCGCCCGTCGAGCTAGCAGAAGCCGCCGCTATGATGTTGTCAAGTCGGCAAGGATGGGTTGTATCACGCCGGCTGACAATAAAGGAAGGGCGACGATACCACCGCCAACAGCGAGGGAAATCGCTAAAAATACAAACAAAGCCAAGCTTAAGACATCTTTTTTCCGCGACAGCATCCTTCTGCCTATACTCTCCATGGCTCTGCTCATCACCATCGTTTCTCCAGAACCCCTACCCCAAACAACCATCGATCCATCGGTCCCCTCCACAAAGAACCTATGTTCCCTCGGCTGGTGCAACTGTACCCGGATTAATGAGGTGCCGCAAACGGCCGAGGTTGCCGCCGTATCTTACGGGAGACGAGGATACAGCTACGTGGATTCCTTACGCCCTGTCTTCGTCAAGGATGGTCTCAAAGTATTATGCTTCTGTTCATCAGAGCAGGCAAGTAATGAAAACCTGGGTACTAACTGGTAAACTCCATTATTTATTTTTAAGTTAGAACTTGATGTCACTTACTGGAACTGTAGCGATTCGTTTGTTTCCTCCCTCGGTAACATATATTACCTGACTAACATTACCATGCAGGTGATTTCGCCTATACACGTATGAAAAATGGCGTGACATCTTTATTTGTGTTTTTCGTAAATCAGCGGTATATTTCCTCTTTATACCACAACCTTGTAGTTGTATTAAGTGTTTCTGGCTTCGTGTGGTCTCAGTTTCTTCGAGTGAGATGTTAACTACGGCAAAAGAAAAATCATTACCCTCTCTCATTACTCCCGTCATATGGTCACACCTCCATATGTCAAAGATCTGAGGCAACAGGTTGGTCATCCAACTCGATTCGTAATTACTAGTACAGAGCAATTTATCTTTGAAAGACATTCACTGTCTTTCACGATCCGACATTTATTTTGCCAAGGGTGTAGTTAATTTTTCCGTTGGTGATCGGATACAATTATGAAAGGATTTCCATTGACTGAAAACGCTAATGAGATACAAAGTTCCGTTGTCAAAATTGAAATTATGAAACAAAAAAGGAAGTACCAGTTCACTCATTTATATATAGTATGAGTATAGTTCGACTAGTAATCTCTTTTGATATTTAAATCTTCTCAGCAAATTCGCATCTTCCAAGGAAAAATATTGTATCTCATTTTCTTTACATTTTCATTAAAGTGTGAATAGCATCAGTAAACCCGTAAAATAGAATTATGATATGGGATCATTATTTATGTAATCAGTGTGTATTGCCGTAAAGCATCGTGCTATTGTCATTATCATCATACGTAAATTAATTGCCTCGTAATTTTTTCGTGACCCTGCAAAACATTTTTTTGGTGAATCCTTATGACAATGGAATGTTTTACAATTTCTTTTTACAAATTGGGAGCTGTCAAAAGTTGAGGCGATATTGAATTGGCAAACCCGATAGAAAAAGTATGTATGCAACTATAATAGTATAGTAATTAAAAATTGAGGAAATAATGTGATTTTATAAAGTTACCTTTGATTATAAATATATTATGAGGATCTTAGTAACAGAGAATCGCCTATTCTCCAGACATACAAAATCTAGGAAACTTTCAAGCGTGGCATCGTGGAACTACTTTATGATTACGCATAGCAACGAAACTTGGGTCACCTAATTGAGACATTTTGTGGAATTAACTAAGTTTTTGAGTTCTTTCGATTCAGTTACAGAATCATTTCCCAGAGGTTCATAATTAATCATGGCTTATCACTTCCCTGACAAAAACTCCATGGACAAATGTTGAGGTCTGACTGAAAGGAAATTACAATTCTGTCTAATCAATGCAGTACTTGCGGGCGAATGTGCGAACGGTCCATTTTTACGAGAAACAGAATGCTTTGAGGGAATCAATTTATTTTGCACCATAATCGAAGTACGATTAAGATCATTGCATTGATTACTCAATGTACGGCCTCCAGAATGATCGCACTCGTGACCTGCGAATTAGTACGTATATTTATAAATAGTTCTCAAGTTGTAACGTTACACCTTTCATCAGCTTGATTAATATTATTGAGTGATTTTAGCAACTGAAAATTGGACCCACCACCATCTTCAATCCCGCAAGATTTAATGGTATGAGTCGGTCAAGTTCTTTAAGCCCTGTGTGATTTTCAAGATTTTAAAAACTAAAATATGTAATTACACTGAAAAATAAAAATTCTAGATGCATACCATTTTCATTGGTTTACCATTCATTGGCTCAACAAGATGAAATAGTTCATTTCCCCTCAACTACTAAGGGTTGCAGTTACAATTGGCATCAGCATAATATTAATCCTTATAATTAAATACACGATTCCTTTTTTTTTCAAAAAATTTGCAAAATTATCATCTGAAAATAAGATGACCGTAACCTCATGTCACTGCATCGAAATTGGGGACATAATATTTTCCTGTGTTAAATTTTATGAAATTTTAACTATGCACATTTATTCTTCATTATGTGCATCTTTAATTTCGACCAACCCACCTAATGAGTTGAATGGTAATAACACATTTATGATTTCTAGCGCCTTTTAAAGGGTTTTCTAAATTTTAGATTTTTTAAGACACGAAAGGAATAAAAACTTTATTTTACGAGACTTATGAAATTAATTCTACAATCGTAATAAATATTTTCACGGATATTTGCCATCATTTTCAATTTCCTATAAATTGATGTACTGAACCTTATGATGGTTATGCGACATTTCCAACGAAAGTCATGCATTGACATCACCGACCGTGCGCACGTTGGTGTTAAATGAACATATGAAAAAGCTTTGAGAAAGAGCTTGCTTTTGATAAGACAATCGGCAATCCACGTTTTTAGGTCATAAGTAATCTCGCAAAATTATGTAATTAATTGAGTCGTACAATACTGCTACGCAATCAGTGACCTAATGTGCTCACATCGTCTGGAATTGAGTTCACCAGCTTGCTGGATTGCTAAGGTTCGGCTTGTGGAAATCAAGTCGAGAAAAAACGACATGAACCCTCCTTCTCATAAAAATATCCCTTGACATTGAATGACATACCATCCCAAAATTATTACGTCTCCGCAAGGACGAGGTGATTCGTTCCTTTCAAGCACGCTCCAGAAAGTTGAAGAAATGACTTATATGGAAATCCTCAGCCTAAGAGGAATCAGCCATTTGGTCAAGATATCCTCAGAAGATTAATAGGTCTCCACGTAATTTTGCGGATATTTTCAAGTCGTGCAACTTACCGCTCTTATCTGCAACTGTTCTGCTATGGAATGTTTAGAGAAAATTTTCGGAAATTCATGAATGGAATATTCTAACATTTAATTTTTTGTCTTTTTAATATCACATTTGATAAAGAAACCTTTGAAAAATTGTTGTCCCCGTTTTTATCAGTAATAAAATAAAATCTCAGGTTTTCATTAGTTCATTTAGGTTTCTTATTTCTCAGAAACTTCACGGTAAAAGGGTTGAAAGAGACCAATGATCCAATTATTTTTTCTGACCACATTTTTCAGCATGCATTCCGATTAGGTTTCATCCCAGCACTTATTCGTCGCTCATCTAGTGGGTATTTTTTGTCACCTCTTGACGCGGCTTGAGTTAATTGTATGACCTGTTACTGTTAGCTCCTGGACTTGATTTTAGTAGCTCGTTAATTTCCGTTTCGCCCGGAACCATCAAATACGATTACAGTCTATTCAACTTTCCGTCGATTCTCCTCTGGTCATCAGGCAGCAAAGGGCAACGATAGCAATATCAAAGGCATTCTACCACAGGGCAAATTTCAATTTTAGAGGTAGTTCCAACGTGTGGTCCTTTAAAACTAATGCGCATATTTGTGGTCTCATGAAACACCTCTGCGCGGTAGAAAAATCTTGTACTCCACACCATTAAACACCATAAGCTCCTCAACATTTTGACCAGTTTTTCCTTTTTCGATATTTTTCCTACCAACCGTGTCTTTTCATCCAACCTATCTAGCCAACACTTCTTCGCTTCCCATCAAACCGACTTTTATGTCAACTCTGACTCTGAATATCCAAATCACTAATAGCTTTTTTAATTACACGATGAAGGTGTATGAAATACCGAGGGAAACAAATAATGTTTCAATCACGTCAGCGAAGTACCCTGCCTTCGATTGAAAGCCGCGCGACCGCGTGCCACCCACCCCGACTGATTTCGACGCTCGAGAGTAGGGAGTCGTGGAAGGGGCGGCGTGTGTGTTTCTCTTTTGCTTCTTTCCGCCGAAAAAAAAGGAATAAGTGGAACGCCGACCTTGGAAGAACGCACGCGGAAATGCCCGCCGCCGGTCCACGTGTTACATCCGAATGTATTGGCGCGCGCAGCTACGTCCTACCCCCTCTATTCCCCCCGGCACACACACAGGAGCCATTCCCCGCCGCCCCTCCGTGCCCCTCGTCCCCAGCCTCCCGGACCCAAGCGAGTTTCTGTTAGGATAGACCCCCCGCAAACATCCCTCCTGGCTCCCCTCCCTTCGGTGGCGCGGTCCCGCTCCCATTGAGTAAAAGCGCGAGGGGATCGGGAGCACGGTGGCATTCGGCAGCGTCGAGAGTCGCCGGGCAGAGCTGAGGCGCTGCGCACTGGGGTAGCCAGAGAAGGACTCTCTCAGCGGCGACGGCGAGGGGTGTGGGTTTTGCGAGTTGTTGTCGACTGAAGCCTTCTCCAGGGCCGGGCTTAACCTCTTTCATGCACCTCCTCTCGGAAATGATTTGTTCCAGTCACACTGCTGGCTCCTGCTCGAAGAATCGGCATGCCGCTCTGGATTTGCCGTCTGTGTGATAGTGCCGCCCTTGAGAGTTTAAATGAGAATAATCAGCAAGGAGTTCTATAGCCGACTATCGAGAACTAAGGACGAGCCGACCTTTTATACACCTTTCCCTTGCCTAAGAATGTGTTCTTTGTCCGAGTGATATGCCGAAGCAGATTTGTTCCTCGACTGAATGCCTGTCCGAGTTGATTTAACAAATTCGATAATGCGCCATGTGGATCATTTTCAGTTAGTAAACCAGTTTTGCAAGAAGAAGTTCCGCGTAGTTATCTGGACACAACATCCACACACGTTTGCCACTAATTGGAGAATGGTTACCGCAACTTTGAGGGTCGCTGAGTGCGTCATAACTTTGAGAGTGAACATTAAACTGAAATAAATTCTGGATAAAAAGATTTGAAATGGCATCTTCCCATCGAGGCCTTGCTCATTTCAATTGCAAAGAAATAAAAACGAACAGTCCGCAATTTGGTCAAGTCAAAAAGCAGCAAACAAACTACAGAATCTTGAAATGATTGCGATTCGTAACTTCTTCGACATGGTCATGCGAAATCGAATTATATTATTCATGCGTGAGAATTCGTCCAATAAGATTCCATTACTACCAAAACACTGCCCTCATGTAATTAGATGAGAATTTTGCCTTAAATATCAAAGAACAATTGACAGAACTGTGACCGCATTTCCTTCACACAGAAGTACGCACAATGTCAAAAAACAAGTGAGAAAGGCAAATTCACAACATAATGAGCAGATTTTTTTCGTGACTCAAACGAGTCGTAACTTCACGTGCACCCATTTTCTTTGAAGACACGCTTAGCTTATTTGTAATGTATTCAAGTCCTAACATGAATCGTTTCCGAGTCCGCAGTGACCATAGCTGCCGGAGCACCTTAAAACTCTCACCTTAAAATATGGTTTTACGTTATTCTGAGAACAGATCTTCATCGTAAATGATGAAACAGTATAACTATGTTTTTTGTGGGATCGTTTCGCTGAGTCAGCGAGCTGTTGATGACCCCTGTACAGCAGTTGTATCCTTTAACCTACCCCTTTTCTTCGTGATAACTAAAATGTCCTCATGCTAGAAGGATGTAGAACATGCGCACGCCTCATCACCATTTTATTACGCACGGTAACCAACAACCCCACAAATTCCCAATTCTCCACTCTCTACGCAGACGAGGATTCCGGAGATTCCAGGCTCCTTCCCATTCCCACCCACACAACACTTGTCCCCACGTCCCCTTGGTTTCTCCGGGGCGTATTTCTTTCTCAACAGCCCCTTTGTTTACCTCCTCCTTGCGTCTCTTCCCATTTCCGGTCCTCTCCAACCCCGTGGGAGCCGCACTTGCGACAGAGCATCGCGGAACTAATCCTCGCGCTGTCTTCGAATCCTCCGGCTCCAGCACTCTCCGTCGTAAGGGTTTGGGGAGAGGGGAGAAGGATCTCCATTCTCCCGAGGAGCCCGTGGAGTGGGAGCCACGCAAGCCCGGTTGATGCAGGCACAACCGAGCAACACACTCGACTATTATGTGGAAGATGGGTCTGAAGTGGCCTAGTATCATTATTTTGCCAGTTTTTGTTTCAAATTAGCCTTCAACGTGGAGGAAATGAAAGTAAAGAAATCAGAGAGTCTCAAACATCCCGGTCGCTTTTTATTTCAGAGGACATTTCCTACCCCTCCCCCATATTTTCCGTGCTCTCGTAAATTTCAGATACGTTGTGACTTATTTTTTTTAACCCAGCCATTTGAATATGCTGAGAATATGTACTGGCTGAAAATTAAATCCCTGCGAAAGGAAGGCGATGATTAATGAGGTCGGACTAAGCCGCCCCATTCCCCCAATGCCTCTAGATTTAAACCTCTCGACCCTGATGCTCAAGCGCAAGAATTCATCGTACCCCTTCGCTATTATTTCATCTTCCTATTCGTTTTCTCTTTGGTGACAGTAGCTACGCATTACAGAGGGACCTAAGGGTGCGAACGGCTCGTGAATCATTTTCAGCTACTAACCATGGCTTCCGCTGAGAATGACGACAAACTCTTTTGAATACAAATGCCGCCAATAAAATATCACTGAAAGGTAATATTGCTTTCGCGAAACAATAGTGGTTTGGTGGCGAGGACACAGCTCACAAATAAAGCAGAAACATTGCTTGTATGTAATGATTTTGATAGAGACTAATGTTACATACGCTAGGATTAATTGTACCTCTTTATTAGTTCTCCGATGGAATTTGTGGAATTAATGTAATTTACTAAATTGAACGCACTTAGACGCATTGATTAGTAAGCGCAGAAAATTTTTGTCCCGTAGTTTCTAAAATTTGGACGGAAAATTCGCATGTTGCTCGAAATACAGGAATGAACTCCTACAATAAGTGTTTGGAAATATTATGCAGATCCTTAATTTTTAGATCCAGAGAGACAACACAAATCAAATTGCCGGCGACGAATGCCAGCAGTTAAATTGACGACTCCACCAGTTAAGACCTGCATTTGTATTAGTCATCCAGCTCTTTAAGTCACTTAAGGAGATTCCTACGGCGTAAATTTCATGGGAATTTTTGACGTGGGAGTTTCTTAAGAGAGAGAGCTGGAGTCGACTACTAATACGAGTCTTAGGATTAAATATGTGTAAGTAATCCCAAATGATATTTTTTTTGCAAATTGATTCTTTTAAAGCTCTCAACAGTAAAAGTCAGCAGAAATGATAAAATAATTCAACAGAATTTTCAGTTTAAGGATAAAATATTCATGGTATAGTGTTAACTAATACTAATAATTTGTTGGGAATTTTAAGAAATTCCAAAACGCTGTCAGAAATTTAAATTTATTTATCGAAAGGCAAATACTATTGTTGTAAGAAAAGCTCTCTTGGGGAATTATCATTAAACATAAAAATGTAAAGGAGATTCGTTATGATACAGTGATGAACATTTTCGTAACGGTATTTTAATAGCTTTGCAAACCATATGGCCTTAATTATTCATACTGTATATTGAAGCAGCGTTTCAGCCGAAGTAAAAGTGGCTTTAGCATTTCGTCCCCAACATAATACAAATAAAATTTTCAAGATAATATTGAACTTAGATGAGTAACAAGTTACCACGGAGTAATTAATTCGTCTAAAACCTTATTTTTACATACAACTAAATAATGCCAAGGAAAATAAAAGAGATGTCATTCTTAGGATACGTGTAGTACGGCAGCAAGAACCGGAATAGCTAACAAAATGAATTGGGGATGTTTCCCCTACATGTTCCGTCAAGTGACGGAGTTCGCGCCTAGAATGCAGAACTTTCCAAGTCTTCAACCCTTCACATCGTAATCCCCAGGGGAGCGACGGCTTGTAGTGGAGGGTGAGGGAGAGAGACAAAAGGCACCGAAGGGGGGAACCAAATGGGGAGGGTGTTAAGAGGGGTATTTCCTCAAGCACTTCCGGAAGCACGCCTTCCGAAGAGCTCCCCTTTTCCAAGGGCATTAACAATAGGGAAACTTTGAGTCGAGCCCTTAATTTTATTTGGTAGCGGTCTAGGGGAGATTCCCCCTTTCTCAGATGAAAACTTCAAAAAGTCAAAATTGATGCAATCCTTGTTCCTGATACGATACGACCGCCCTTGTTCATGACATGATACGTCTCCCGTCAAGTTCAGATGGCCGACGAAACCGTTTCGCAATTTCTGCTTACTGGCTCTATGAAATTCTCGTCGGGCTGGCATATTTTTTCTTGGTACTTCGGCAGTCGCAGTCTGTTTTCTAGACTCTAAATTTGAAAAACACCAAATACTCTATAGTTTAGGGTTGTTACAAAGATTGTCATAGGTATCCTTTCGTGTAATAAAAGAAAATACGTTAAAAATAAAAAAAAAGAAAAATATACTGATCGCATTACAATTGGGAACAGTTAATCTGATAAGTGGAAAATGTTGGGATGGCTTCACATTCAATTCATTCATAAAACGTAATTAGAAATCAATTTGTGACCAAACAAATGCTTATATATTCAAAACACGGCGCCGAAAAATTATCGAGTATATGACGGTCGATTTGATTTTATAACGTTTCGTATTATGTGAAGTGATCGCCTCTCCGTTCTAAACCTTAAATTTATTTTGAGATAGAATGTTGACATCGATATTTTAAGGGCAAAAATAAACATCTCCTGAGTAAACTTTGATTATGACATCACTATGTTCGACAATGGAAAGAAGATGGCCTTCTTTCATGCCTAGTAACCAGTTTTAACACAATCTTACCGCCAGGCATTATTCCTTTTCGCAAAGGTTCTCAACAAACCGAAGAGCCATAGCGAATACAAAATACGAAGGTTTCTCTTAATATTCCACAATCGTGTTCCTCCCTGAACAAAAATACACGTTTCAATGACTATTGTGATGCGTTCGAAACTCCGTAGTGATTTAATTCTCCTATCACGCTCTTACCTACAGTAGCATCGCCACACCTGACATCTTCACATTGTGGAAAATAAGGCAAATGACGGCATCGGAAACATTGCACAGAATTTACATAATTTGTAAGTGATAGTAACTGCAGTTTAAATAAAGAAATTAAATTTACAACACATATTTTATGCATGATATATCATGATGCGATATAGATGAGCGTCAAATCCTTTTCACTAATCGTACATTTATTATTTAAATTTTTACTCCTGAGATGCATACAGTGATGGGAATCCGATGCAAAATTAGCAAATAGCGGAAAAGAAGGCACGAAATTTCTTGGAAAATGTGCACTACACTATATGCTAGGAAATGGGGGAAGTTTGGTAACTCTGTGCTAACATCGTAACCTTTTCTCCATTGGATGATAATATTATTTTACCAAGGAAGTACCTTTAAAAGGCAACGTGCATGAGACTGAGCTGCAAAGAACCGAATTTGGGCACTTGGTGAAAGGGGCAATCGGCCTCATGCGCGTTCATCATCATGTCACCCAGCCAGTTATCTATTGCTGTCGGAAAGATGGGGATCCGAACAAAATGAAAGGTTCGAGGCAATCGCAGTAGCAGTCCCGCCGATTAAGGTGGTGCATGCCGATTATGGTAACTTGACTGTTACCTTGGAAACGACTTAAAAAGACATGAGGAAGTCCCACCCAAGGCAGAGGACGAAAACGGCAGGGACAATCACGGCACAGATTGCAAAAATATATGTATCAGGTCGAATATGAATTGTCTCCTTAACGCATTCATCCAATAGCATTTTATATATTTCATATTAAAGCGATAACCGAAAAGATAGAAGTCGCGAGGACTGTGTATAATTTTTACGCTAATAAAACGTGGAGGAATAATTGCCTTGATACTAGATTACACAACAAAATCAAAAATAGAAATATTTTATTTGCCAATCAATCAGGGAGTACACTCCTAAGTAACTTATTCCAATCGCCAAGTGATGTAGACATTATTTTTGTAAGCCAATGCATTCAATCTAAATTTACTAATACCCTTTGCAAATATAATAATTTATATCCAAAGTACCAAAGAGTTTTAATATTAAGCTGAACTCAAGAGCAATGAAAAATGGCCTGAGTCGGTGTGAATTAAAGTTTCAATATTATTTTCCCAGCGGCTGCCGGGAAAATTATTAATGGTGGAAAACTTCGTGCGTCCACAGTGTTCTAGAGTATTTTAATTAACTTTTCAAATAATTTTGAAAGTTTCGAGAAAAAAAACATGCATTAATGCTGAATGTTTCAGTGTCATGTTCTCTAACCTGCTGTTAATTAGTAGGTTTACAGCTACACCGCCTTCTATTGGAATTAATTTCACCATGAGCTTCTAACGTTAAAACTGTTGCCTCCCCGGAAATCATTTAAGATCACGTATCTTCGCTAACGCGGGAGACGCCCGCGGGTTTACCAATGGTTATCATTATTAAAATACATACACCGTGTACTCACTTCCTGAACCGGCTTGCGCTAAGCATTTTTTTCAGCTTGTGTGGCCTAGACCTTTCGGAGGGTAAGGGTGAGGACTAAGTCACCCTTCACATGAACAACACTGTCGCTCAAGTCTGCGTGGCATGTATTGCGAAGTTTTTGGATTATGTCGTTACGCATGTTTAATTTTTCAGACTGAAAATTCAATCGGTAAACTATTGAAGCAATGAGTAAATGTTGACCGGTTGGGAACGGTCAGTAAATTCGACTGACAAACTGATGAATGCAATTTCACACAGTCCAAAATATGCTTGAAGGCATAGAGTGCCTGATAGCAGGCCATGGAAAATTATGCTGACAAATGAAAAGGTAACCCTGAGGATTTGGTAAACCAGAGAGCATTTATATTCTCAGGAGGCTCTCTGATTTAGCAGGGAAGAGGCAGAAGTAACTTTGATTTCTCTTCTCCACAAATTAAAGCTATTGGAAAGAATTTTTCCGTTGCGGAAGTAGAAACAAAAGTTGTTAAAAACGGGAAAGAGAATATTTTACGGGTAATGTTCAACAGTTCACACTCTTGGGACTACAACATATTTAGTTGGCAATCACAAGACTTTAATGTAGTAAATGTAGTTTTTCACACGGACCCACCCACTGAGTGCCAATCCTGACAATCGTGACGGGAATCAAAACTTCATTCTCATAGATTGAAATTTCATATGATTTTGCTTTTTAATTTGCATGCCCAATTTTAATCAATTCTCCCCATGAAATCGACGCACTGTTCGGAAATTACTGACTTAAGCCATTACACAAGTGCAACAGGGAATAGATAGATGGGTTTTCCTCCACCCAGAGCCTGGTTGTTCGTGATTGTTTACCCGTTTCGTTTTTACTTGTCAAAACTGGCTTTTTTTTAGAACTTATTACTGAATAAATAAAAATAGAACGAAAATCCGAAGTTCGCAAACAGAATTGTAAGCCACAACCGGCAATATCTAAAGATAATAGCGTGACTCAAAGAATATCAGCCGTGAGATATAATCTCTCAATGCTAAATGAGTTGTGAAATGTCGAAATTGCACGCCCACCATTGGTTGAATCAACTTCCTTCTTCTCGTCATGCGGCTATCCTTTGACATCCTTCGAGGAGCCGGTAGATTTGACAACGCCGCCTATGAACCCTGCCAGGAAATAAGGGGCGGTTACGCAGACCCCGTGGGAAAGGATTTTCAATGCATTTGGGGAATGAAGGCGAGAAGGTCCGTCTGCGATGAAATTTATTGCCACCGACCCTTAAAAGGTAAACAAGCTAGCAATGGCCTCACACTGCGAGGACTGAAAGTAAAATGGGTTGGAGGTAGAAAAAGGGTATCCAGGGAGTCATTGAGGTGCAAAGATGCAACTCTCACTTAGTAAGGATTCAAAACCTCTCTACGGTCAGTCCAGTTCAAATTTACGACCGGAAAATTCGAGCTCCTTATTCGCATCATCGATTCACATTTTACAGTCGTAGGCGACAACTACGGAAATTTCTAGAAAAAGATTTCCACTTTTAAAAAACATTTTTACAGATCTCCAGGCAGATTGTGTACCTTGTCACGGCATATGATAAATAAAATACATTATGTCACAACACCGCTGATGCATCCTTACTTATAGCCAATGGAATACCTCTGGAAACATTAGGAGCTTCCACTGTTTCGGTCCTATGTTGTTTCCCCTTGTCCTATTTATTATACCATTTTTCTAACAATTTTTCAATTCACTCTGAATATTTTAACAGCATGAAAACAAAAGAAAAATAAGCACGACGTGGTTAACTAGAATAATTGATAAATAAAAAGTTTCTGGCGTGACTTAGTGGAAAATCTTCATATTGAAATTGAAAAATAAACAACTTTGCTTTCCCACATAGAAATTTTTTTTATTTACGACCTAGGTTGAAGATCGTTTAGGTCGTAAATAAAAATTTTCTTTGCGGAAAAGCCAAGTTATTTTTTAATTTCAATAGAATAATTGAAACATACACAGTAAATTTTGTCAAGCTCCTATGACTATTGACTTACAGTGTGTGCATACTTATTTATATGCAGACTTATATGTAATTAATGATGTCATAATTGGCGCAGCCGATTGTACAGTTTTTATAAACTCTTTTGTGGAATTTAACAGAGTTCAGAAAAACAATATTTTTATTTTCCAACTGATTTCGTCGACTATATGGTATTCTCAGTTACATCAGTCAATTTAATAACACAGTGGCTCCATCAAGTTAGGCCTTACTGCTTAGAACTTATATTTCACCTAAAAGAACGTATATTTCACCTTTCACAATGTTTGGAAACCTTATTGTCACACCATATGTTGTATATTATCAAAACTTCAAACATGTCCTCCAAAAATTTGCCATTTTTTCTTTCGGTCTACCTTTATGCACGTTCCTTCAGGTCTAATACTCAATAATAAATACTCAATGGTGGATTCAAGATTATTTTCTACTTAGGTATCCAGAAATCTACCACAAAGAATAGCACTTACCATATTCTTAAAAACCTAGTCTGGATAAAAATTAAGGAACCCTAAGTTTTTTATAAAGAACTAATGGAGTAAGAAGGAAGTAATTTGACTTTGCAAGTCGTTTGCACATGAACTGAAATGGATATCCCCAGAGAAGAAGAAATGGATGCGTCTCAGTCAGGTACAACAATCGAGTTGTTTACGAAATGGCTTCCTGTTTCATCATTTTTATCGCGGGGAACACCAATAGCCCGACATCTCCTCCCACATTCACCAGCTTATTTTCCCGATCGAGAAACTCACCAAATATCACCCTTTCATTGTTCTATCGAGTGATTCCAAGGGAAAAGATAGGGAGTGGCTTTCGCCATCGGTAAGCACTTTAGTCACTCACATAATCTCCTCCCGTGCGCCTTTGTCAACAATGACATCCGTATCGATGAAACGGGTTGCCCGGCAACGCCATCCTCCCTGCCTGCCCATTTGGAAGCGGTGTTGGGAGACGGTTCGTAAGAAAACCGTCCTTGTACGTCAGCGGAAAGAGGGGAAAGGGAGTCAATCTTTTGCGAGGGCGATGGGGCTTCGCGACGACTTCCTCCACAGAGGCCTTCGAACTCGCGTCCTGCCGTTAACCACCACACAGGCTTACGAAAGGAAGGAACATCGGGAGATTTCGGCAGATTCGATCGCGCTGCTCACTTGGAATCGTAAATAGGTGTGGTGTGGTAGAAGGGCGCCTTCTCCGGCCGACGCCCTCCAGGCACGAGCCATTACGGCGGGCATTACTATCCGAGATTCGACGCACACGGATGACAGCGAGTCTTGAATGTCTGTTTTTAGAGTCTGCACCTCGGACTGGCATTCGGATACGCTATATAGTACGCGATATAGCTCAAAAAATCGTGTTTTGTACTTAGAAGTCACCAGCGGAGATAACTGGTGGTAACTATAATAAGCTATAATATCCACATCTTATAAGCCATTTTACTGATCCGTAATATGTGAATAAACATGTATATATTTTTATATAAATATATATATATATACATTTCCACACGAGTGTGTATATATGTATGTATATGTAAGTATGTATCACCATCATCATTGATATAATACTTCAAAACTGAGGCCACTTTTTCAGTCTGCGTTATTTCATCACAGATCAGCTACTAAAGAAATGTGATTCTCTGGATTAGTCACACTAAGAGAATTGAGGAGAGACGAAGCTCGAAACAGACGCGAAAGAAGAGTCAATTGCTCGAGAGGAAGGAGTAGACCGAGAAAGTCATGGGTGAATGCGGTCGAAGAGACTCCCAAAAACAAGAAACATTAGTCTCAGAAGCGGAAGAGCGTTAATGAAGTTATATATGGCGTGACAGAGGCGAAGTAATAGCGAAGTAGGCTGGAAGAAAATATCCAAAGGGAGTAGGTTTCCTGAAATAATTTTAAATCAGGCAAAGAGTCATATTTTTATAGTAGTATGTTAAAAAAAATAGCAGCGAAACACACTCGTTTCCCTTCAACCATGAACGTGGTAGGTTCATTAAAATCTAAGTGCATTCATTAAGGTAAAGACACATGTTGGAACCGGGAGTGGAGTTAAGAATCGTATAAGTCTCTATTCTACTGGGGCACAGTGATCGACAGGCAGGACGTAACATCCGACGTGCAAGAAATGAATTCCACAACGCTGCGACACGCTAATAGATGATAAATCACATCTCTCACAGAACTGGCGCCATGGCCAATGAACAGCTTTTTATTCCCCGTGGAGGGAATGATATCATAGTGCTTGAAATGTAAACACATGCATACGGAGTAACAACGCGGTTCCTCATCTATCTATGTACCGCCCTGGTGGTCCATTTGATGAGGGGGCAAGTCCACTTGTTCTTTAGGCTCTGTTCGGATGGCCACAAAGTCTTCCTCAGCCCCCGCCGTCCCTTCCTTCCTCCTCCCCTAGCCAACTCCCACGCGCGGTGAGGCTGGGGAGAAGAGCATCGGCTGCTCAATTGAAGCAAGCGTCGTGGAGGGGGAAATGGGAGAATGAAAGAATTCGCTGGAATTGGCGCCATGGGAGAGAGAGGGAGGGAGATGGGAAGGAGAGTCCAGCACAGTCTTAATTGGCAGTGAAGCACGCCATGCTCTTTGGGAGGGCGCCCCCACCCCACGCACCCCTGCGTATTCAGACATTCCGCGGATATTAGAAAATTGCCTCGACTCACGAAGAGTTCCAGGATTGAAGGGATTGCCGAACTTGTGCCAAGGGTCAAATGCATTTCCGGGAATCGCGGGTCAGTCGTTTCAATGGAGGGAGAGGGAGGGGGGAGATTCGCCGCTGCCTTAACAAGTCTCGTCCTGTGACGTGATAGTATTTTTACAACACTTTATGTTTTGACGTTGAAGTGTCACTTTATAGTTTGAAGTTTGCCTGCGGGAACTGGTGACCTTTTCGTCGAGGTACGCTAGCGATCGGGCAAAATCTTTCATTTGGCAACATTGCCGGGAACACTAGCGCAACAAGTACTTTCTACAATACTTCATACTGCGTGAAGTGGTATTAGGGCTCTCGCTGAGCCCATCTATGGTGCGATAGGACGAACAACACTGTTTTAGTACCGTCGGACATCTAGCTTTCACGTTAGTCGGCCAGTCGATTTCACCGGCGGTACAAATTAACATTTTCGGATCGTTAACCCGCCCATTATTTTTAAGACGAGCGGGCTAGTGTGGGTATGATATATTAGCGAACGTTTCATATTTTTTCAATAACCATATCAACTGAAATGCCTCTTTTAAAGTAACTATAAAGGAGAAAATAAAAGAGCACTTGATAGCTTGGAGAGGAGTTCAAAACTCATCAAAAGTCAGTATACATACCAAATGCTTCATATAATATCCGGTTTATCTGTGGATTTTGGAAGGGGGAATGAAATTAGCATATTTCCTAGTTAAGTGGCGCGAGACAGGAAGAGAATAAAAACTGCCATGGTAATATAATGTTTCGCACCTTTCAATTTTTTGAAAACGAAATGAATGGTTCTAAATTGCGTGTTTAATTAGCGATACTATACTATATTTCACCTCTCAACAATTCTCTTTCCTTTGGATTGTTCGAGTGTACAGTACTGTATATGGATAACACCAATTGCCCTTCTGAGTTACTAAGGTAGCTTGGGTGCGAATGGAGCGTGCTGTTGCTCAACGTCGAGTCACAATGTGCCCTCTACGCAGCCCACACCCCAAGGACACCTTAGTACCATCGATTCGAAAGCTAATTATCAATTATGGTAAAGTCCTGTAGAAAGCGACAAAAATGTTTTGTTCAGCGCTGTCTCCATTAATGTCACTCGTTCTGTTGACTTTATTCTGAACGACCTCTGCCAATTTATGTGGATAAGGCTTCCGTTAGTTCCTTCTACGTGATCCTTGTACCCTCCGTGAGGCGCGTTATGGAAAACTCGAGTGCGGTTTTCCCGAATCCGCGTTACGAGCTCGGCATCTGATTGTGCCTTCCCCCAAACGTTTTGGTCGGTGATTGCTAGTTCTCTTCCAGCGCTACGTTTTCCTTCGGTCCTTCCACCACCTCCGGCCACCCCAGACAATGAGCCCGTTTCCTCCATTGCTCACACGCTATTCTTCGATTTATTACCCCTCCCAACGTATCCACGTCTGCTACACTCCTATTCTATCTCTACTCGCACGGATCCCATCCCATTGTGGACCGAAGGCCCACCCCAACCACCCACCGGTCTTCGCTCTCTCCCCTTCACCGCACCCCCCTGCGCCCATCCCTCACCCTGGGGTCAAAAGGAATATTGTAATGGGGATGTGTCCACGGGGAAGAGAGAAGTGGTGTAAAGGCGAGCGAGCAGTGGGGAAAGTCGGCGGGCGGGAGGCGCCGTGCTTGGGGGATATATACATATAGGTGAGGCGGTGGAAGGCTCCTTCGCCTTGGGTGGATTGGGACTGAGAGAGGAGAGCGGAGTGGAGGCGGCTCAGACGGGAGAGATGCGAAAAACCTGTCTGTTCCCCCTCCTCCGCCCCGAACAGCGTTGCCGGCTCTCAACTTCTCCCGAGCCGGACTTCACATTATTTTTTTTAACCCCTGCCGTCGGAACGGAAGGAGGGAGAACGAAGAAGACGCACTTGTCACGGGGAACCGACCGCCTGTTCCTTTCTCTCCATCCCTCCTCCCTCTTTCATCTCCCTTTTTTTCCCTCTTCCTTCCTGACAAATACCTCGGATTCCGCGTGCGCTCCGAAAATATCGCCCAGTGCATGCATGCGCAGTCGTGTCTGGGTGGATTGCCGGGCCATATACTATGAACTTACTACAGCTCAACCAGAAGCAACGAGGGAGACAACCGGGAGAGACAAACGCGGGAAGTCGCTATGGGTGGTATTTTCTGAAACGGGAGGCTGGAAGGAAAGAGAGGGAGAGAGAGAGAGAAAGAAATGCGGGGGGACCGAATTGAGTTCGTCGCGGATTCCGAGGAGACGGGAGGGCGCACCGGATGGACCACGATGGCGGCGGCCGCAGGAAAACGTTCCGACTCGCGGGCTGGCGGGCAAAAGGGAGAGGCGTTCGGTTTTATTTTCTTTATCCTTTTCCCTGGTGGACGAAAGGGAGAGCGTGGCTCACACGAGACGGTTGCGTCACGGGAGACGCGGAAAATCGGGCCGGGTGCTTGAGCCCGTCGCCTTGAATTCTGTTAACGCGATTAACGCGCTTCCCGAACGAGATTCGGTCCCTTTTCATGTGCCACCACTCGAGAATTTCGCTCTCCACCGCGGCACGCTGTTGGCCGGTGCTGAGGGTCGGGACGCTGTCAAGGCAAATAACAATGGAAACAAAATTTCACATTTAAAAGACTTTTTTAGCATATACTTTTGCCTAGCAGAACATTGTCAAGACCTGCGCACCACTCTTAATTCTTAAAAATATTATTTTTGAGTTGTTCGTGATCGCTCCCTTCAGGATCTAGTCAGCATTCAAACCTGCGACCCTTGAACCAGTGGTCGGGTGCAACACTCACCACATTATCCAGGCTAACACTTATTTTAGATGTTCATTTTTCACCTATTACATACTCCCGTAAATATATAAATATGCATACATGTCTATATATATACATATATATGCATATATATATATATATATATATATACATACATATATACATACATATATACATAAAAGCTTCGCTATAAATTCAATAAAATGCTGAAGAGTTACTGGCCTCCACCATGGTTAGGTCGGATGATATCCGGGTTCGAATCCCGGTCAAGGCGAATGATTTTTACTCTCTGAAATGGTTGCATTATAATGCACACATAGCGGGTGACTCCGTTAAAGTTACTGTTACAGTTTCTTGAAAAAATCATTCTTATAGGTTAACCAAGAGTCATAGTCGCTCCCATTCTCTCTGGATTGCGGTAAAAATGCCCCATGAAGTTGAATTCACCCACAAATTAGCTGATTTCTCCCTTTAGATTTAATTAAATGATTCCATAATAAAGTCCTATCTTTAGAGAAATGGAATGGCCGGTTACACTAGGTTTTAGTTTACTCCAGCTTCATTTTAAATGCGTCTCGTGATTTTATAGATTCAGCCACCCAAACCTTTTCATGTAGAAACTTTTTCCCCAGGTAAACCATCATATGAATTTTATTTTCGTTCAGCATAAATGAGGTCATATTTAAACCATGATTCTCCTCTGCTGAGTATCCTTTTAATTGACAAATTACGAAATATATAGTACAAAGCAAATAATTTATCAGAAATTTGATACCGCTATTCTAAAAACAATTTTAATGAAAAACAAAATAAATTAAAAAGGGAGTAAAAAATTGTGATCAATAAATCACTCAATAACTCGATGTATTTAATCAATTAACGCTGCATCTTTGATAGAGGAATTTGCTTTTGTTTATGACAATACATGCCCTTCATCTCTGGACCCTTTCAATTCACTTAATGAGAGAAAATAATCAATTTTCCGGCATATCATACGCGTCTATAGCAGTTTAGCGCTGCCTTCCCGCCTCCCTACCCTGGAGATAACATCCCGCGATTGGTATCTAATCAGATTCGCTAATTAAAGATGTCGTGTATTCCCTAACGAGTCACGACTCGTTTCTCGCCATAAGCTCAGAACCGAAGCCTTCCTAACGATTTACCTGTCAGGCTGATCAGATACGTCAAATGAGAGAGAACTTGTAGCACGCCATAAAACCTTGGGGGGTGGGGGGGCGAGTTAGTTTGCAAAGGAATCGAAGGAGAGCGCGTAATATATCTGAAAAGACCAAAATTTCGTCCAAAAAAAATGGAAATTTAAAGAAATTCAAGGTTCAGAATAAAATGAATTGCCTATTGCCGTTTCCCATTACTAATGATATTACTAATAATTACCATTGTGAAAAGAGATAACCTGGAAACTGATTGATTGAACAAATTAACGCGGTGGAATCATGTACTCATTAAAATTTGCGACAAAAATACGGCAACTATCTTATATTTTACGAGGAAAGGTAAAAACTGAATGCTATTTATTATGTCTTCTTGTACGCATTTATGATACTACGATTGAATTCATTAATGTAAACAGGAGGACATTAGGCCGTGCTTATATAAAATCGTGAAATTTCATATAATCCCCTGTACCAGCAAAAATATACAAATGTAGTCTATGAGAATGATATGCGATACCTTGAGTGACTATTTTTTGAAGGTAAATTGACAGAAAATTTGCTTATTTAAGGTTTGGAATTAGTGAGGTGACGGAATATTAACATTCAACACGAAGACACATTTTTCAACCACCATGGCCCTAGGATTCCTCTAGATTTCGACCGAGCCAAAAGTTCTCTCCAGTTATTTTTGTGTGTTTGTACAGGCTCTTTCCTCTGGAATGATAACACCAGGAGACTCTAGGAGGCTCTCTGAAATTCGGAGTTTTTTTTTACGAATGGAGCCTTGGCAAATCTTCAATTCTCAAATATTACCATTTGTTCATTCATATTAGCAACCTAAAGGAATTACTCACAAGTGCAAATTGTACGAATTAATATAACACGAAGGCTGGTCTGATTGGAAGGGGTGTAAAGAATATTGCGTATGAAGACAATATAGAAAATTGAAGATGGGAACAGTAAAACATGAAATTTATCTCTGTGGAAAGAGGAGTAACGTTCAATGAAAGGCGTGATTGAGATTGTTCAAGAACAAACAAAAGGTCCTTTATGAAGAACAAATCATTGCTAAAAGAAAATAACACACAGATAAAAGTAAAAGAAATCCGTTCATAAAAACCAATTAAAACTTAAAATTAATTACTGCGTTTAACTAACTTGAAACGTGGATTAGGATAGGCATATACAAGAATATAAACTTTGAATAATATAACATAATGGTGATAAAAGTAAGATCGGGCCCTAATGTTCCTTTCCAATCCAAAACAAAGCATTAATCTCACACCTTCTTGAGGGCAAAACTGATATTGGTAACTTCATTTTTTGTCTCATGTTTCTGGCGCGTGCTGACCTTCTTTTAGGTCCCCATTTACAGGACACTGTACACCCTACCATAAATTTTCATCCCTTCTTAAAGAAGCCCAAACTCATCCACTAAGCTCTTAAGCATTTTCAATTATGAAGAGTCAATATGAAAGATGACTCTCAATCATTCCATGTATGACATTAAGTTGATATGTGTATGAAAACTGATGCGAATATACGAATAGCAGGGAGAGAAGGCACAATGGATTAGTTAGAAACATAATAGTAGGAAAAATTGAAGGAGAGATCCCGCGAGGAAGGGCATGAGAAAAGTACATAGGGCAAATTAAGAAGGACGTAAAACAGGGAACCTATCAGAGGGTGAGGGAATTAACACTAAATAGGGAAGAATGGAGGGCTGCAGTAAACCAATCTTAGGATTAAAATACTGATGATGAGGGAGAGAAGAGAAGCTACGGCCCAAGGAGTGGTCTATCCCCGGGCACTCTACTCCAGCCCACCAAAGATTGAAGGAATGGCACGTTGGGTGAAAAATGTTTCTTGAATTATATTTGGTCCTACTCCCAACGTGTGTGCATATATATATATATATATATATATATATATATATATATACTTTTTCATGGACCTTGTACCACATATTTTCTCTAACATTCATTCAGGACTCTTTAATTTAAGTCCTACGATGATAACTCTTACGCAAATGCACTGACCCGATACAATACGAATGCAAAACGGGACATTCCCAACTTGATAGATTCCTTCCTCCTCTCCCTCAGGAACTGATTCTGGACCATAACTCTCTGCCTCCGGAGACACTAGAATTGGAAATATCTGGATGTGCAGTGGTCAGGTTCAAAGCGGGAAGCCTCTCCCGCACCCCCGCCATCGCATCCCTGCACCTGCGATCATCCGGCCGAGTGTTCTTCAAGAGGAACCTCTACATTCCTCCGCCGCCCACGGGCGGACAGCCCGTCCATTCGCGCCTAACCTACTCCAGGAGCCTCTCCTTCAGGCAACGCATTTCCTCCGACGATCACCCCGTCACCCCCCGCCATAGAGATGAGACCCGGAGCGCCGAAAGCCATCAAAACGCCGGCGGGCGGCACGAGCGCAGCGCGCAGCCCGCGCCCCGGACGCCGCCTCCGTCCCGTGCAGGGATGGCGCCCGTGCCTTCCGAGGTGCGGCTCGACGTGGGCGATTGCCAGTCGGTGTCGTGGGAGAGCGGCGCCTTCCGGACCGGGGGTGTGGTGGGGACGGGGTCGTCGCTGGCTTCGCAGGGGGGGTCAGACGCGGCTGCCAATATCGCAGCCGTCCGACCCAGGCCCCCCCTGTCCGTGCGTCTCCAAATGGTGGGCCACGTTTTAGTGGACTCAACCTCCTTTGGGAGGCTCTCTTCCTTCCACGCGTCCAACGTTTCCAGATTGGAGCTGAGGGAATACGCCTTTTCGGTGGAGTCTACCCCGGAAATCCTTGATGCCCTAGACGGACCACAGAGAAATGGTCTGACTACAACTGTAAGTGTTCTGATTTGCCGTGAAATACTGATTTCGATTGGTGAAATTCTCGGTTATTTATTTCATCATCTTCCCCAATTTAAGTAATAAGTTTTCTCTACCGTCGCTCCTGACATCTGGTAACAGAATAACATGGTTTTGAACGTTATGTCTGTTAGTAGTGTTTGAACAGCTTAGGTTGTAAAATAGAACAAGCTTATTAGAACAAACTTTTTGATATAAAGCCGAAGTGATTCCATACATGTGGCACAACGAAATTAAGCGTGGAATTTAATATTATCCGCGAAGAAATATCCAAAAAGTGCAAGTATTGTGTGCAATTCATGATAACTTCTTCTCTATAATTCCAAACATTTCCAGCACATCTGAAAGTCGATAAATGACAATTATTTCCCGTTAGTGAATGTAGATTAATACCTTTTTCATTTATTAATAACAAACATCTATAGAAAAATACAATTTTAAAATTTTGTGAAATCCCTAACTTGCAATTACACTTATGGCCTTATGTATAGTTGTTTAATGCTCTAGTATCAAAGACATCTCTTAAGTGGTTTCCGCAGTTCTCTATGTACCTCTTGCAGTGCATCTGATGTGTCTCCCCTTTTTACTACAGCAGGTAACCCTCAGAGACGTAACCATACCGTGGGTTCCGCGCCATGCTTTCCCCTCTTCATCCACCATGGTTCTGATCGAGTCCTCCCAAGTTCACATGCTACGTCGTGATGCCTTCTCTGCCTTAACATTCTCCGGTATAGTTATATCCAATGTGAAGATCGGCGAGGTGGAGTCAGGAGCTTTCAGTGGCCGCACCCTATGCTTCCGCCTGGCCCTGCACTATGTCTCTATCCGGAAGCTGTCTCATATCGCCATACATTCAGCCGTCAGCCGCTTTTCCATTACTAACTCCTGGTAAGTTCAACTCAACGCGTTTCCAAGACATGTACGATAAAATTCATGCACGTGCACATATATAACAAGTCTAATATATAATGAAAGAAACAAAATAGCATAGCAATCATAGAATGGATAGCAGAGTTAAAACACGGTCCGCTTTTGTTTAATTTTCAACCGATAATTTATTTTTACTAAATTTTAACTTCACTAAATTTTCATTAAAAACTCACGGGAATGTGGAATCTGCAAATAGGCACTGTTTGTGAATCAATTTCGACAGTAAAATTCAGTTTAATGTCTGATGTGAACAACTGGCGTCCAATATCCAGATCTAATGTACTTATTTTTGTTTTCCAGGATAACTCAAGTTAGTGGCGGAGCCTTCAACCTTACTGTTGCCACAGCTAACATCACCGACAACGTATTTGAGGTGGTGCGTTCAAGGGGGTTTTCTTTGAGAGACTGGGACCGTGTCCGTTTGCATAACAACACGTTCCTGCGACTTGATCCAGGATCTTTTTCGAGCCTCATCAAACCTTATTCGATCCAAGACCCCGATATTTCGGAGGACCTCTCTACTTCCTCTTCATCTTCACCTTTACTGCAAGTATATTCCCACCTTTCCGGCAGTGAAAACCAGAGCGTTGAGGCAAAACGAGCTGCCATTTTCTCGTCCTTGAGTGGAGATAAGGAAATGGAGCTAGAGGAAGATCCATCTGAGACAGCAGTAGCCACCTTACGCAGATTCAAACGGGTTGCTTCTGAGGCCAGGGAGCTGAACATAACGGAGAATGTGTTTGGTGACACCGTGAACGGCGCCTTGTCCTTACTGCCTAATATAAATCGCGGAACCCAATCTTCCATGTCACAGGAAGACGACGACGGAAAAACCAGGCCCGTCGCGATGATCGTATCAGACAACCGCTTTCGTTCCCGTTGTCGATGTGGAATGGTGAAGTGGTTAAAGGGTCTAACGGCGGAGCAAGAAGACACTCCCGAAGAAAACCCGTCCCCTTATCAATGGAGTTATTCCCTGTACAATACCAGCATGTGTTTGGTGGACAATTATCTTGCACGTTGCTTCAATGTGTCTGTAGGATTCATGAGAATGCGAGATTTCGCTACGCTCTTTTGCCCTGCAGAAGATGGAGGCGAAATGGAGGGAGATGGTGGCATCGAGGCCAAGTGCGATGCCATGGAGAACCCGGTTGGACATAAACCTGTAACGGTCGTCCCCGACACTGCCGCTGGAGCCGGGGGAGTTGTATATACAAACCTAGACGAAGAAGACGAGGACCTTGGGGAAACAGAACTTGAACGAGATAAAAAGATCCTAAATACGATATTTGTGGCAGTGGTGATTTGCATTTGTATCATAGTGACGGTGACCTGGATAGGTCGAAGCAACTGGTGGAAAAGAATGAGAGAAAGGAGGCAAATGACGGTTGTTGAAGGGGATGAAGCCCCAGGTTGCTGGACCTGGATGGTGTTGGCAAGGCTAAGCAGTGGATTGGTCATGAGCCGGAGAGTCAACGGCGCTGTGATAGGAGGAAAGGGAAGGGTGGGCGGCGACGAAGACGGTATATCCGGCGCCGATTCCATTACCAGGTTATCCGTGGATGGTTATAACGAAATGCGTGAGCGAGAAGATGCGGAGAAGGGAACTGCGGGGAAGAGATCGCTCCCGAGAATGATACTGGGAGAAGCTGAGGGTAGTGGGCTACTGGGAGCCGAGGTTGATAGCGAAGAGGGCGAAGAGGATGACGTGGAACGGGAAGATAAGGCGACGCAGACTATGCCGGAGGAACTGACCCAGGAGCTCCTGATGGCCCTCAGAGAAAAACTTGACGACCCCGAGAACTACAGTGAGGCAAGAGACATGATAGAACACCTGTATGATATGATTAAAGTAGAGGAAGAGAGGGAACTGGAGGAGAAGAGCAGGATGGAGGCCTCCAGAAGGGGGAGGTCAGTCGGTACAACCGACGACGAGGAAGATGAAGACGACGAAATCGAAGATGAAGACGATGACGATGAACCAGGGAGGGAGGAGAATCTGTACGACGTCATACAACCACCGAAGCGGGAAAATACAAGTGGGCAGGAGAGGAAGTGCGGTCGTAGGCGCAGGGGAAGACACCGGGAAGCAAGGTCATACAACAGCGTTGGAACGCGGGCCCCATCCCCGGACAAACTGGAGCCTGTATTGGCTGCATCAGCTTCAATGGCATCTTTGGCATCCATCGCTTCCCTTGTTTCTCCACTTGGATCTCCAATGCCCCGGCGTGGGACTGGTAAGGCACCTCGCAAGAGAAGGCCGGCTCCTAAGGCTCCTGCGGTGTGCGAATATGTGGAACCGAGGGACAGAGCACAACACGTCTACACCGAACTTCCTGTTAACGGGCTAGCCAGTAACTGTGATCCAAGGCCTCCTAGGCTCAGGATTAAGGATGAGCAGGCAGTTCAGGAGAAGCCCGATGAGGATAAAGCCTCTGGCCCACCTCCACCACCCCCAAACACGCCTTTCAAGTTCCTTCGTTCCCTCGGCGAAACGTTTCTCACACCAAACAAGCCTCCAAGACCACCCCCTCCCAATGTTCAAAAGCCTCCTGAAGTAAGAGTGAAAAGCAACGGAGGAATAGTGTGTGAGTACACTGAGCCGACGGATGCAAAGGTCCATGTGTACACCGAACTCCCTTTGACCTTAGGACAGACCGGCACCCCCCCGTTGCAAAATCAATTGCCAATTTCAATGGCAAACAGACCGTTACCTCACAAACCAGATTCTCCCGATAGTCCCAAGCCATCCACATCGTTTGCCCTGAGGTAGCGTCAGGAGTGAAATGTGCCCACTGAAATTTCACTCCTTAGAAAATTATTCCAAAAACATATTCTCTCCATTTTGGTTCTGTGATAATGATGAATAACTTTTAGAGTCATAATCTCGTTGAGAAGTGATGGTGAAAATAGTGCAATTGGTTGGACAATGCTTTAGCGTTTGTGTTTGACTACAAAAAATTGACTGAATTTGATCTCTCGACGCAAGACTAGTTGTTATGAGGGCCTGAGTGTTTTTAAAAAAGTGGTCTGTTTTCTAATGGCTAAGGGCTATGTTAATTTTATTTTGCATTTCAAGTGTTATCCGAGATACCTGCCAACAATCAGTAATTACTAAGATATGGTTACGTATGCACGTACGTACTAATAACTAGAGGTAGTTCTTCACTTCAAGATTTCACCATGGTTAAGCTAACACGCTGGTGATCAAGATATGGAACGCAATATGTCTTCGGTTCTCCATTTCCTAAATACAAGTCAATTACCTTAATGATTCCTAAGCTGTGTTTGTGAAGAATGAGATACACTCAAATTCTTGATGTGTTTATTATGAGTTCAAGAAGAACTTTACGAAGTTGAATCTCATGAATAAGAGAAACATAGTTGAAATGCAAAAATTCAGTGGCGTCTAAATGAATTATGACGTGCGAATGCGTTGCAGAGTGAGTGCAATTGGATCCTGGTTGCCACGCGTGGAAGAAATGCGGTCGCGCTCCACAGCGCAGGTATACTTGTATATTTTCATAGAGTGAGATTAAAAAGATCGAACGCAGAGACTGAACGCGGAGTCTTGTACATATATATGTATAAATATATTTCTTACTTTGTATAAAATGAAGTAGTGTCAACGTTTGTATATATTGAACGCAATAATGCGCCGCTTTTGTAACTTCATGTATAATAAATTCGTGTTTCATTTTATAGCGACACGAATCGATAATTTTTGTGATATTTCTATATAACAAAATATATATACACTCTCAATTAAACTTCCAAATTGGTTCTCCAAGCTCATTGACTCAGTGGCTTAATGTTCGTATAGTGCCAATTACTGCATTCGGCAATAAAAGTACTCACTTCGAAGGATAGTTTTCAACGGTCAATGTCCAAGAAGAAGTTTAATTGTGATGTGGTTTCTAAAAGGTTGTAAAATTTGTTATTATATGTTGTCTTGAATACGTTGTAATAAATTAAATACTTTACAACGCAGTATTTACTTAAGTTCTTACACCAATTGTAATTTTAAGCACAAAGCACGCCTTAAAGTAGACACTCAGGGAACGAAAATTTGTTTTGCAAAAACTTCTCCGGGGGACCCATCTCTAAATTTCCCGTCAAGGATGTATGCCACAAATCTTATAAATACATCTGTTTTGGGGACGCTTCCACTAGTTAATTTTGTTGGCAGGGAAAAATAATTTATGTCCCTATCAATACTAATACTTAATACTATACAACGCTGGCGCGACACGGGGCAATTAAGAGTTCAACTTAAAAAAGTGCGAAGCGATGAATTTTTGGAAAAAGAGCAATACCTCGAACGCCTACTGCATCGGGAACACAGAAATGGAATGAGTAGACTCGATTTAACACTTAGTCGTTACCCTCATTCAACCTCTCTAGGGTGACACACAGACGGGGAATATGTGGACAAGCTAACAAGAAACTAGGATAAATTAGAAGGGTACAGGGTAAATGTGATGAAAAGGTCAAAGAGAAATGTTATCTTTCGCTGGTTAGGCTTATTTAGAATATGCCGCTAGAATATGGGATTCTCACGAAGTTGGATTGATTGCCCAAATGGAAACAGCGTAGAGGAGCCAGATTTGTAAAACGTTATTACGATAAACTTAATAGCGTATGCAAAATATATAGTATATAGCGTATACAAAATATTAGAGGAGCTAGGCTTGGGATCACTCACAGAGCGAAGACTAAATTACAGATTAAATCTCTTTCATAAATTGTAAGGATGTCTCTTTAGCTGTAATGTTGAAAATGTATCACTACCCCAACCATACGACGTTAGGAGAGATCGTGACAGTAAATTTGAGCGATTAAGTGTAAAACAGATAGATTTAAGATGTAATTTTTTCCACGAACGATAAGGGATCAGAATGATAATGTCCGACTGCGGTGGGGTAATATTCGGGTCAAATTTAGTCTGGTGTGTTCACCCCCTGCCACCAACCTTAGCGGTGGCCTGCAGGGTACTAAAATATCTATTATTCTAATAAATCGATGTATTATATATATATATATATATATATATATATATATATATATATATATAAATATATACACATGAAACAAAAACAGAAACACACACAAATGAAACTCACACGCATTGAAATACTTATACACAAATATGTTTAGCGGGTTAAGGTAGTCCAGGGGGTAAAGCGTTGGACTACATACCGGAGGGCCTGGGTTCGATTTCCGAACACTTTGGGCATTTGCACCTCCACCACCCATGCTATGTGATTTTTCGGGTACCAGATCTTCATCGGCAGCCATTAACAGCACAGGGAAAGGAACTGGCCCCCCTATCCTGATGTGTGAATTTCACACGCCGTATAGGGCTTAGTACTGGGTGAACTCTACCATCACCTACCAAACCGACTTTCGGGTTGATTACTGAGTTTAACATTTATATATTAGCACATCCGCCCGACAAGTGGAAGGTCCGGTGTTCAAATCCCGGTTAAGGAAATATTTTTACATTCGTGATCTGTTCAAAAAACCGCCTTCCCCACATGTCCTGTGTTCGCCTTTTATGTGTTTTCCTATCCCCTTTCCTTATACCTATTTCTATGTTTGAATGAATATATATATATATATATTATTATAAGGTAATCTACTGGTTAAGGTAGGTGTTTGGATGGATACAACTACCAAATAAAATTTTGCGACTCCTAACAAAACAATCCATAAACCTACTCTACATCAATATATAGTATATATATATATATATATATATATATGTATATATATATATATATATATATATGTATATATATACATATATGTAACTAAAATAATTACTTTTTTCTTTTGAATCCATTTTAATACAAAAGTCTCGTGTAATTACAAAATCTGCATTCATTTTCTTTTACCCGAAAGTGTCCTCAGGTTCATTCGTAGAAAGCTAGGAGATGATGAGAACTTCAATGGTCTTACTTCTTACCCGACAAGTTCAAATGCGGTTTAGCACCTTCTAATTCATAAATAAATCCAAAGAAGTTTAAATTTTCTTTCTATTCGTATCAATATGATCAGAAGTAGGACTACCAACAGCGTTCAGGCGGGGGCAAGGAAATTTATAATGAACCCATTTCCATTAAATAAATATTCACTAAGAACGATTCTGATCACGGATTGTGACGGTGTGTCGACGCCCAAAGGTACATGCCATAGCAGAGACTAGCTGGGTAAGATGTAGATGAGGTTACCCTTTTTTTTCGTTTTGACAAGCGAGCTGAAAAAGGCCCGCCAATTTTGGAACACGGCCACGAGGCAAAGGAAGAGGAGGGGGAAATGGAAATAGTTATCAAAATAAGCGCGATGGAAGAGCTATGAGGGAGGGAAGATAGAGATGAAGGGGATGGGAGACATTGTGGATACGGGCGTTCCCGAAAAAGTGAGATGGGGGAGAGAGAGAGGAGGAGGGGCAGGATGGATGAGTGATTTGGTGCATGAGACGAGGAACTTAAGCCGGCGAAGGGGAAAGGAGCGTGCCAAAGACGGGTTTGGGGAATGTAATATTTTTAATACCTACTGTCCGCTTCTAAACAGAAAAGGTAATGAAATGCCACTAACGCTAGCCGAAATGAAGTTTGTGACGCTGCTGATCACGAGTAACGCATTAATGTTATGCTAATTATTTTGACCAACAAGTGACGTTTTCATACATTTTCTCCCTGTTTTAGGAACTTTAAACTCTTGCGGCTATTTCATGTTGTCCATGAATGTCTCTTTCTTTTCCTCCCTCGGCACTGAAGCCAAACATTCTCATATCGTATTGATTACCACCGTAATCAATACCTCTCCACATTTTCTCCATCCAATTTTTCTGTCTTCTTTCTCATCAACCTCGTTTATCATCCCCAACCATGTCTAGGTTTCTGATATTGCCTCGCCATCCATAACAGCAACGTACTTGTTCTAAACATTATGTTCGTAATATGGCGTGTAATCACTTTTGTCACGCAAACTGTTATGCGCTTGTAGGAACCAATTTTATGTTATTCCTGTCGGAATTGGCAGTTGAATTGATTCATTGCCTAAATGCAATTGTTTGCAATAATTGATTGTATGCACCATGGTTTCTTAAGAAAATGATAATGCAACTGCTTGAGATAGCGGTATTTTTCATAATCTAATTAAATAATAAAGAATGGAGTACACACTAAATGCATCATAGTAAAGAATTTAAAATAAATCCATGAATAAAGAGGAAAGCTACAGTAAAATCTAATCATTCAATAAGGAAATAAACTGTTAACTCAAATTCAGAGAACCGTGGGAAATGCCGCGACAGTTACGTTAATGGAGTCATCCGTTGATTTTCAGGGAAATGCAACAAATGTAAGGGATAAAAAAATCATTCGACCGGTATCCGAACCCAAATTCCTCGACGTCCAGTCGAGTGCTTTACCACTTACGATTCCGAGGAATGCCACACTAATTATTTCATGTTTATTATAAATACTAAATTAACACAAATTCTAATGGTGAATATGCAGTGGAGTAGAAATGCCTAAAGAAGGAATTTAAATGTTCACCGCTATTCAGTCTTAAATTTTACTTATTAATAAAAATGGACATTCCATATTAGTTACTTTACATTGTCACTGATTTTATTTAGCGCGGCTACCACTACGCGTACAAAAACAGACTGAGCTACATACGTACGACGTTACCAATGACAAGTAGCGCACTACTTTCCAACCTTGTGTCAATATTCTTTGAGCAATTAGAAGGAGACTATAATACCTGTCTTGGGAATCACAATGTGGCAGTTCAGAGGAATAAAAGGGGTAAAAAATATATTCGGAGGAGAGGGGGGAGGGAAACAACGCCCTCGTTGGGCTGGATTCCCTGCCGCAATAATGGATAACCAGGCGTAGTATCCGCATTAGATAGAGGGAGGGGGGGCTTGGGGCTGCGCGAGCACTTGGAGCTCGGCTGTTGTGAGTTGTTACCGTGGACAGAATTGAATGAATTTCCGCGATGCGAAAGGAAAGGGAAAAAATATGAAAATAAAGTAAAGCGCTAGGATCACTGCCCGCGGCCACGCCACGATCCTGCTTTCTGTTTGGATTCCTCATACCATCGCTAATCGGGGGAGTTCCAATAGAGCCCGACGAACTGACGCCCCTCCATTTTAAACCGGTTCTGTCTTGCATTCACCAGTTACTTTGGAGAACTTTTCATTTTCACACAAAGCAAGGTTACATTTTACTATAACAAGACGAAAGTTCCGTAAGAACTGAAATTAGCAGAACGGAATGGACTCTACACTTAACCATACTCTGAGTCAGACCGTTTCCCTTTCTACACCCAAAATTTTACTACATCTAACTAAAAATTCCTATAAAATCATTACAACTGACTCATGATAATCAACACTATTTTCATTCTGCATAACCTCCTTTATTGATTACTTTTACGAGTGATATTTCAATACTAGTTCATCAATTCTTGGAGAAATATTTGCTTTTCGACACTCTATTTAATTTAGGCATTCTTGAAATAATAACGAGTTTCCCTTCTCCTTCCTCCATTGCCCTAATCACCCATGAGAGTTTTGGTGTAAATTAGTACAAAATCTTGCGCCTCCCACATAGATCCATCTGCTGAATGCTACACGTAAATTGTTCGTTCTCCGACTGCAAATGCAGACGTTTTCCATAATCGCCACAGTGAGGTTATTCATACGTTACGTATGTCCTTCTCCGTTGGACGGCAAGATTGGGATATTGTGCACCATGATGAACTGAAATAAGCAACAACTAACATACTATCGCGTCTACCTCCTTTTAGATTATACTATTTTCTAAATTCACATTATGATGTCCATTCATTATAGAATTAAATTCCCATGGAGTGAATGCATTCATGCCTCGGATACCACACCGCTGGTCTCGTAAACGCACATAATTTGAAATATACTAATCTTATTATCGATTTTTGATTATGTAGTCTAATTAATACAAATGGCGTACTTAGTAAAAGAAAATAAAGATACAATGTAATTTTACAGCATCAGAAAATGACTACACAACTTATCCATTAGACATCAAACTCTTAACATTCCTTCAATGGACACGTTCAACAAATATCATTTCAAAATTATCTAACATTTTCTAAATACGATGATAGGCAAAGCGCAATTTCAATGTGCTGCCTGCTGTTGCATAATAGATTTACCGTAACTACCAACTATCGTAAGGTCTCGACGCTACACCCCCAGACCCATCATGAAATTTTCCCTAGAAGGGAGGAGAGTAGGTAAGACGAAGGAACGATAAGATTAAGAAGGGGGGCGAGCAAAGCTCTCGGAATCCACGGCTGCAGCGAGAGTCACGGCCGGGTGACAACGGCATGGAGGGTGGTGGTGAATCACCAGTCATGGGGAGAGAGCCACAAGGTCCCTTATAGGGGAAACCAGTCCAACTAGGTGCAAACTGAGCTGCACAAAGAATCATTTCTCGACGTCTCGAACATGTGCTGATGGAATATTATTTCCCCGTCGCCCGTGACCTAACCGCACGATTCCAATTCTTTGACAACCGCATAAGAAGGGTGGACAATCAATGGTGCACGTGCTAGACGTGACATTGGACATTATTTTTTCCGAACACGTAAGTAGTGTGAAAGCGAGAAACAGGAACTTGCCGGCACCTCCGCTTTGGTATGAAGTTGTGGATTCCTTTATCCTCACCGCACCCCGTCCTTTCCGATTTCCTTCGAATTTGTCTAAGCTTCTTTCTCGTGAGCACACATAAGCATGACCAGTCCCCTGCTTGAGCAATTTTATGGATATGGAACTAATCTACTGATAGTCACAATGTGAGCAATTGCATAAGAGTGGGAACGATTTTGGTTTTAATGCAAAGTAGCCACTCCTCCATTATGAATTCAAAAACTAACATTCAAAGCTTCACTCGAACGACTGAGTGATGGACGAGTAGGTAGGAATGTATGTAAGTGTACCTGTTTTCATTTATATATGGATACTTGAACACAAAAGGCTAATGCCCTAACACCGATCGCCACATACTCTTACGACAGCTTTCGGGGTATTGCGTGTGTGTACATATAGATTAGTACCATCATTCCAAAATTTGTACAGATATTTACTATGATCCATCGAAAAAATGCTGGGGTATTTCAATTACAAAGGATAATGAAGATCACAGACGGATATCAACAACACGATGCAAAGCCTAAACATTTTAATCAATGCGCACGATGTGCTAATGAAGAAAAGATGTTAAAATGTATCTTCATATTATTAAAATGATAAGCAGATAACCAAAATCCACACTCTCAACTTATCAAATCCTTCCTTCTCCTCTCCTACTAGCTAAAATGGTACAAGCATTTAGACTCAAAACTGTGGGATATTAATGATTTCGTGAATTTCAAAAAGCTGGCTAATATACTTCATAATACAGAATGCTTGCCCCAAATGGGAGTAATAACACCTTCTAGTCTCCTTCAACGAGACAATCTCCTAACAATGCCCAAAATAAATACAGAAAAATAACAATAACGAGGTTCAAAATAGGACATGGGGAGAAAAAATACATGATCAGCAACACATCTCAAAACAGCAGATGGTTACTAAATTACGCTGGAAGGAGAGCGGCAGATCACCGTTTGACAAAAAAAGTAAATGAATGGGGAAGGGATAAAATTTGGCAGAAAATAGAACAATGAACTCGGTGATGAAGAATAATATTTTAGCGGTTCCAATATTTATAAAAACTTGCGAACTTTTTCAACAATAGGTTAAGTATTACTTTTTAATTTATTAATACTTTAGTCATCGTTGGTTGTGCCTCTATTGGTGATGACGCCTTAAATAGGAGTTTTAACGAATAATTAAGTAAACTAAACCCAAGAATTAAGCCATTATATTATGTATGCATGTAATAACAATATATATATATATACACACACACACACACAGACCGAATATTACACGACTAATTGGTATTTTCTAACAGCAAGGTTTATTTTCCACTATATTCTTGTCTCATGGGCTTCTGTTTTGCAGCACAACAAATTTACAGCAATCTCCAATGCACGATTTTCGTTGTACTTAAATTATTATCACTCGAGGAGGAACTTACACACTCTTGACGAGTCCATACTAGAGGCACGTTTAACTACAAACGACTGTCATTCGAGAAAAATCTTTCTAATGAGGAGATTTAGATGAGAACCCTCCCTTCTTCTTCGGTAGAAGGAGCAAACTAAATTAAAGATAACTTCAACGAGCCACCAACATTCTCGGAAAACCCAAACAGAATTTATCCGAAGGACCAGAAATTGGGAGAGATCCCTTGCGAGACGGAAAACAACCGAAAATAATGGTCCAGCAGGTGACAATTAGGAGCAAAAGGAATTGAAATGGGATAAGTTTAGCAAAATGGATGGAGACTGCAAGGGGACAAGCCCGTAATGCGATGCTGCTCCCAAAACACTCGCCCCGACATGTCTGTCAATGAGCCGAATAGTCCAGGGGTGAACAAGAAATGACGGTGCTCAATGACCCTTTTAATTAAAGTTGTTTTCAAAAAATGGAATCATCTCCATGCAGCATTAACCGGAAAATCTCAAGACGACCTATTACCTCAAACATTGAAACGACGTATTGATTTCAAGCAATAAGAGGAATCCCTCATTAGAAAAAATGACTGTTTTTGAGAAAATATGTCGATATTAGCAGCCCAAAAGATGTATATTTATTTCATTTTTTAATATTTAAAATTTAATGTTGAAAATGTTATTTAAAAATAATGTATATTTAAAGTTAAATTATTAAAATATATTATATGTGTACACACACATTTTTCTATATATATATATATATATATATATATATATATATATATATATATAGATTGAACAAGTAATTTGCACAATATTCAAATCAGATTTGATGACTATTTACCGATTGAATATATGTCTTTACAACGCATCATTTTCAAGTTTATGGAGGTTCTTATAGCAATGAGTCTGGGTATATTGGCAGGGAAACTTAAATTGTTATTAACATCTTCACGTAATTTTGTGAGAAGAAATCTTCAAATACAGCACGTATGGCTGATTATATTCAGGCAACGGCAAAGAACTACAAATGCGAATATTCGTAATTTGGTCTCCTTCCCCATCTAACGCTGTCATTAAGACCCAGTCAAGTGCTTTTTAAACTCGCTCTTATATTCTTAACAAGTTAACTAGTCCTAGTTAACAACCCATTCGAGTTAACAAGATACCGTATTAGCTACCGTACTTCTCAGCAGCTTAATTTTCTTCCCTGAAAATCACATGATTTATTCTGTGCATTTATACATACTTTTGCCATAGAAATAAATTATTTTATCAGATTAATATATGAGATAGAGTTATAAGAGTATATTGTAAAACAAGTAATTCACTTTTCTGTCCTTTTTAAATACAATCAGTGCTCGATCTGTGCCATTGGATGTGGGAGAAATTTTTAAAATAACTCAATAGAAATGCGAATTCACTCGCATATCGATTTGAGATTTTCGCGAAATCCTACGGCAGCGACGAAGAGCATTCTCCGATATGTCCAAACTCTAAATTAATAAATATGAAATAGCTATTATCAAAATATTAAATGAGGTACAGGAAAATTCATTTAAAAGCATCCATCTATATCAACTATTATCTTATAAATTATGTAAAAACAAACAACTGATAAACATGGACCGGAGCGTACAATTTTATCACATACGAAAATTACTGTGCCCATCTGGATATTTCCCTGGATGATCCGTGTCTTTTGTACGGGAAGGAAATGTGGAAACCTACAAACAATCTTTTCCACTGATCGCAAGGGAAGAGTTGTTTATACACCAGTCCTATCCACGTGTGCACGCGCAAAAATAGAGCAGCCTTAAAGCCGCGTAAAATTATACCATGACGACTCTGCCTTCCGCCGTCTATATCGAGTATGTAGACAGGTTCATACCCCCTGCCTATGCATAACGACAACAATTCCCTAATTATTTTCAACATAAAGCCCATTCACCAGGGCCTACTCAGTCCTAGACGTAATGCCCGTGTTCTTCACGCGGAACCATTTTTTAAAAGCGAAGTCCGCCTTTGAGATTGGCTGAATGAAGGGTAGCGTCAACCCCACACCATTTTGTGCCAACTTCTGGCTCTTAGAGAGATGAGTTCGCACGAATATTGAAGATAAAATCATAACATGAACACCGTTGCCCAAGACCGAATTTAGAGCACGCGATGTTATAAAGCAGCAGAGACCTAACCAAAGATAAATCGATTGGGAAAATGTTGACGTAAAACATTAGTGATTGTAATACATAATTATGCCTTTCAGTGAATTTAATGCCTTGTCTGGCAGGAGTTAGAATACAGTACTACACAGTGTATGTTACGCATGATCAAAAATCTACCCAAACCCGGTAGAGCATTGCTGAAAAACAAATTTCAAAAATTCCGGACACCCATCGGGCATTCTCCCGAGAAAGGTAACCGACCCCCTTCCCTGCTACACACCTCCAAGAGTAAAAATGTGTGCGAGGGCGTTACCCATTGTATCCGAGAACCCCAGCGAAATAATATTATACCATCACATATTTATCTAAGATTACCTTAAGAATAAATTTTACAAACGAGACAAAGGCAGCATGCATTTTATAGAAGTGTAGCAGAAACAATAATAGCATCGCAAAGAGAGGATTAGAAGCAATGAAAATGTTAAGCTTTGGCGGAATTACGAGGTTTTAACGGACACGGCGAATGACCTATAGAGAAGCCCTACGAAGAATAGGGTAAGAAAGAAACAGGCCAGTTGAAAACGCTGCGAAGTGAGGCAAAGTTAATGGACAAATCCTCAAAGCATAACAGCCTCTGAACACCGTAGTGGAAGAAGGAATGAACGAGATACACTGGTGGGGAGGAACGCAATTGGAATATGCCCAACAGATAGCGTGAACAGGAGATGTAAATGCAGGATGTTTCGAAGAAATGAGGAAGGCCGGTGAGAAGAGAACAGAATGGAGAGATGTAACAAGCATATCTTTGACACTGCTCATCGTGAATTTGCCATCTAAAGAGCTGAAAAATAAGCGAAGGTTGACCCTCCCACCAAACATGGGGCGAGCGTATTAAATTCGATCGAATGAGGAAATGACGGCGAAATATAACCAATGGAAGTGAGGGCATGAAATTCCAGCTGTTGACGAAAAATCACAATACGTGAAGCCCCTGCTGCAATGTATATTGTGGGCGCTTGTAAGTTATCCAGAGCGACGACACATGAAATACGAGCAGAACCACACAAAAAAAACTTGTTCTTGAGGAGACTTGAAGGGGAGAGATTTTTGATCGGCAGGATAGAAAATGTAAAAAAAAATACCAATCAGTTATTATTTCGGGGAATAATATTTGAAAGCTAATAAAATCAACGTTGGTTAAAAACATAATAAAAAACCGAGATACCCATACGGATTATATAGTATAACATATGCATAACGAATGTAATTCGAATGTCTTCGAGCTCTTAACTATTCACGTAATGGGCAACCATGGATGCCAGGTATTGCAATAATTAACGGTGAAATCTACCTGGAAAAAACTTAACTGTCGTCAGAACAATTTCCCAGAATAAATATGAATAATAATAGCACAAAAGCAGCCCAGCATTAAAACAGTAACATTGCTCTTGTTGATTTCGAAATAGATATTTCGTCATAATCTGACCCTAACAATTGACAAACGCAAAATACGAGATGGGAATACTGCAACAAAAATTCTCCACGAAGCATTTTGCCCTGGCGCTGTCATTTCACATTTCGAACATTTGGACTTATTACATTCTATGCGACTAAAATGAATGTATAACGCGCGAACTGCGGAAATTTATTTGGAAAATCTACATCACTCGAGTCAACGGCAGGAGTGTGTCTGTGCTAGGGCACGTTATTCGGACAATGTCGTCATCTCTCATATATTTTAGACCCCATTTTTAGCCAAGCCGAGATTTTGGAAAAAATAAATATATCCGGTACTACACAAAAAATACCAACACTCAGGGGAGGGGGGGAGCGCAAGACCCCGGTCCAATTTCACCGAAGAGGGGCAGGTCTCCCCGGAAAGGGATAAGTAGGCACGGAGCACCTCATGCAAGACATGGAGAAAGAGGGGCGAGTGAGTGAGAGGTAAGGCAAGGGGGAGGAGGCGGCTGTGGCGGCGATTGGGAGCGAGGAGTAGTGGGAAAGAGGAACGTAAGCTAGGGGTGCGTTTTTAAGTGGTGTTGGAGGGTGAAGGTTCGGAGCGCGAGCATGTGCACCAGCATTCCGGTGAGGGAGAAGAAGGTTGAGAGTGGAAACGAGAGAGACCACGCACCAGTCTAGGCTCAAGGGGGACCGATACCGCTCCCGAAGACTAAAAGGGAAGGTTCTTACCAAAACATCCGCCATCCATGAACGTCTCGCCACACCACAAAGATGACTGCTACTGATAAGGGCACCCACGCACCTAAATGCAACACTTTAAACAATCTGAAGTTTACAGGAAAGAAACATCACGGGGAAATTTAAAGACGCTCCTTTCTAAGCTGATCAAGTCAAACTCTATTTTCACACCAGAGGCCAATTATGGAAACTCGACATTCTGAATTATTCATTGGGAAGTTTCAATGAACTTGGATCCGAGTCGTTGCATACAAGCTATTTCAAGCTAGCGATGTGCTTTTGCAAACGCACTAGTTTTTGCAAAATTATCCCCGATGAGACTTGAAGTAATAACTTAGCATAGTACTAGTAGTTTATCACTTGTTTCAAGCATGTGATAAGGAAGAGACTCATTCATTATAATAAAAAAACTTCAGCGCCCGACGTTGACATCAAATGTATACCCATTCTCCCGTTATTACACTGAAAATATTATCAAACTTATAAAAAACCATTGAACAGCGATATAAGTTGTTCATCCCTGCCATAAAATAGTACTGCCAACTAACGGCAGCAATCCTCGGGTCTCGTGATCCGCTTTCCGTTCATTCCAATTATTCATCGCCAGCTAAATGATTTCACTGCGCGCGGCGCAATAGAGGCCCAGCCGAGACAGATGACAGCTCTATATATGGCCGACTTATACTCTGTAGTTTACTTGGGCTCGGCCATCACAAAAAAATCAGGACGCTTGCATGCCGTGATGCTCAAACATTTTATTGCCCCCATCCCACATACATCGCATTCCCAGGCATACGAATGGTAGATGTAATCAACCGGAAGCTACTATACACAAAAAAACATGAATAAAGCCTTTATTCGCAGAAATAATGGCATTTCAGACTCCTCAGAGTTCTTACCCGTTTTGCCTCACTGAATTTCAAACCACTTTTCTTCCCAACCTATCAGAAAAAGGAAGGCAAAACAAATGAGAGCGGCGGAGTAAAAAACTCCTAAAGGCTGCGAAACGATCCTTCTGTCTGGGGATTCGAACCTGAGTTGTCGCAGACAGGATCTACCGGTGACATTAACTTATTTTAATCAATAGCTACTTATACTTAAGAAGAAAAGTTTACAGTACGACATTGCTAGAGGTATTTCGAGTTAACTCATCAACAGATGCACGACTTGTACATGACCAAGATTGTTAGGCTCATCGTGAGGAAGACTTGGATGGAAACACAAGGATACTTTTGCCTTTCTTACGTAGACAATAGAAACTGATTCATTCTTCTAAGCTCCAGTTGCTGCAAAACCCATCGTAATGACCGACCGTCGTCAAAGTCAGCTATTTATTAACCTGAGAAAACGTGAGTTTCACAAAGAAGCGGTGAAAACTTGTGACAAACAATGTGTTTTCGTACCTGCCTGTCTCCTGTCACTAGATTAAAAATCGACTAGCAACAAGGCAGCATAGGAATGGCAATTTATATAAATAATTGTTCCTGTCTCTAGCACCCAACGCTATTGGAAGTCAGGACAGGGGAATACTAAGCGATCCCTAAGCCATTACACCCGCTTATGGCCCATTAGTTGCCAACGTAGCACTGACTCCCTCCCCATACGACGAGAGGAAGAGGCAGGGTCGAGGTGGCTTAAAAGGGGGAACTATTATATTAGTAGGGCTGGGTGCGTGAGACAGACAAGCGGCGGATGACTGGGGGGTGGTGCGTGCTGGAAATGGGGTGTGACGGCAGCGTGGGGGTTGCCGACGACTGCGAGAGCAGAAAACAAAGCGAGGGAGGTAGGTGAGCAAGACAAAGGGGAAACGTAAGGGAAGACATGGCCACGATTGATTTTCCTCTCAAAAATCATTTCAGCTTTCTAAACTCAGTGTTTCGCTTACATCGGGAGTAAAATAAGGATTGGGAACGATGATGGATCGATTATAAAGAATGAATATTTCCTATTTCAACCATATTACAGACCAAGAGTAAGATAAATTATTTCCAACCTTTGTGCCCAATTATTATTCCGAGGGAGTATGAGATAGATCAATTTAAAGCCAAAAAAGTAAAATAAAATTCTGTCTCCGAGAAATTCCAGTTCCTAAGATAATTTGTAGATTTATTCAGAAACGAGGAGGTTTAATTAGACTTAACATTTACTTGTGCTAAGCGAACGTCCAGCCTTTCAATTATTCATTATGTACCGTATACCCTTCCATGATGAATTTCCAAAGGGTGAAATCATCTTTAAAGGTTTTGCAATTGTTCATTTGTCATAGCTATTGAGTTATTCTTCCAGAGCGATACTTGAGAGAGGCTCGTGCCAATTCATTACTGTTAACGGAACATCAATAAAAAATGTTTGGTAACCCCCAGGTTGGGCAATTTGCCGCAATTCTCTTGAAATCATTGCATATATACTCGCGTAATGGGCTTCGATCGAATTTAGAAATGAAGCAGCTTCATAAATTCTCTTTGCAACTTGGTCATTGCTAATCCATTACTTTCTTCCTTCTTTTATCCTTTGCTAACGACCCTACTGGCCATCTAGTGCAGATTTTCAGCTACTAACTAAAGGTGACGCAATTTTGTTTTTGAGTTACCTTCTGCTGACGGCTATTGGCGTTTTTTTTTATATTCGGGTGGTACAAATGTATCACCTTGTCGAGGCTAATAATTGTCCTTTTCATAATCGCTTTACACCACTACTAACGCTGCCGTCAAGTAAAGAGCATCAGGCTGTTTTTATCCACCCTCCGGCATCATTTCATTTGATTTCATTGATTTATCTTCTGAAAGCGGGTTCTGAAGATATCAGTTGGAGGTGAGTATCTTTACCCTACACCCTTCTCATTTCTATCTAAATTAAGTCTCTTAATATTTATGCAAGCCGTGGATCACTCTTTTGTCATTAATACGAAAGAAAACTTTTAATACAGGCCATAGATATGCCCTTTCACACATGAAACAACGGTTCCGATTACCATTATCGAATAGTTTCTCCTAAGAATTTACAACTAATATTCATTTTTCATTCTTTTCTCACGAAGTTGCCCATGAATCAAAATAGCTCCTCTCGCACTTCTGCTCTTCAAAATTAAAATTGGTCTGTATCTTTGGATTCCTAAACATTACATAATGTTATTTGACACTTTAAATTTATGTAGAACATTCTTCTCCAAACCTTCTACGTAAACACTAATGTTTCACAAACGGCCGTAATTTTCCCTCTTTTTTTTAAAGAAAAACTATCATCAGTATTTCAGGGCTACGACTGGTTTACTTCAACCCTCCATTCTTCGCCATGCAATGTTGATTTTCCTCCTCTGATAGCTTTTCCATTTTACGTCCTTCTTAATCTGTCCTATGCACTTGTTTTTAAGAATAGGTACCATGCAATTCTTCTAGTAGCCCATTGAAGTTTTTAACAGAAAACTTGTGATTCACGATTTGATTTATGAAGCCGGATTCTTTCGTCCAATATGTTCAATAAGCTACAAAGCCAGTACTTATGCATTATCATGGATGCTATTTCATGGGTGGTCCCTAGCTGCGACATCGAATACTGCTCGCACCAACACGTCTCTTCATTGTCTTACCTTCGTCGTCTACAGGCATGTACACTTATCAAGACACGTCTCACAATACTGTAGATTTTATTGAATCCAACAAGGATAACTACGAAATAAATCCAAAGAATAATTAAATAACACCCTTCCCACTGAGCAAATAATTTCAAGCAGCGGGAAGTGAGCGTAAACAGGACTTTATGATTGGTGATAAGACCACAATTCAAAGGAATGTAAAGAAAGACAAGGGAAAAGGGACAGTAAGATTATTCATGTCCAAGTCGAACCGTAATCTTTTCATATCAATTCTCGGCGGTAAACCTCCGAAATACTCTTATCTTCAAAGTCCGATGAGATCTTTCTAGGACAGAGGGATGACGAGTGAGAATGAAATGGTCATAGGGCATAAAGATAACAAAAAGTTAACACTGGAATGAGTCATGGCGGCTAACAGTCGACTGAAGGACGTTAAAGGGCAATTGAAGAAGAAATAAAGGATACGCGAGGCGATTTATGGAGACATTAGATGACGCCTCATCTTTTTAAGCGCTCAACTGTCACCTTCGTTTGGGTTCTTGGTCCCTTGCATTTATTTGAACGACCACGCGCAAATCGGATTGTTTTGCTTGCAACTAATCCCACGAGTCAATGAACGAATAATACGTACGTGGAGGGAAATGAAACAGTGAATTAGTGAACAGTATCCAAAATAGGTAACAGCAACTGCAATTACACAAGAAGGTGAACAATGAGACAGGAACTTCCACCGTCCAAGGAAAGTTAATTAAAATTATAGTGAAACTAAATTCTTCCCAATGCAATGTTTCTGCCATTGCGTCCAACGAAATTATTTTACACTATTTCCGATAAAAATTTACGCCTGCATGTTTTTTTCCAAAAAGTAAGTTGGTACACTGAATAACACACAAAATGTGGGTGAGCAACATTTTATTTCGCCACTTCGAATCGCGATGATTAACTGCAATTCAAAATTGAATACTCTGATATCTTCACAATGCGATGAAGAGAAACAATGCACTGAAGTGACTTTTAACTGTAAGCATGTAATCTTCGCGGAGTCTTGGAGCATGCTATTATTCGCATAGTTCTTCGCGCTTTGTACATGTATTGTATGAAAATATTGCTCAATGATTTTAATGTGCGTTTTCTTGTACAACACAAAGTAGTGCCAATTCGAAAAGGATATTTCACTATCGAGATTTAAAATACACAGCCATGTAGAATTTTTGTTCACTAAGTATACTTAATTGTTACACTTTGATTTAAAGTCCCAAAAAATATCCTGCGCATTATTATTTCACACGTGTTCATCATGGTAGCGTACGTGTTTCTTATAACTTATAACAGCTGAGTAATGCAGAGTTGTAATTAAATCGGAGCCCTGCATGGTCGACGTCGTGATTGAAGAACTACGAATTCCACAATTTTCCGAAAAAACTATATCTTAAAGAAATAAATTGGGAAAAAAAGAGGATAAACGACACTGTCGTCCATTTCTAAATTGGTTTCTTTTCTACAACAAGGTGGGCACTAAATAGGCAATAGTTCTTGAGAATAGATAATGACGCAGGAACACAAACTATCTATGGTGAATATGGGACGGAATAATCGTCCGAAAATTCACCACTTAGGTTTTTTGTTTCACTTTGCATTATTGTTTCTAAGCGATAAAACTTTTCTCGAATATCTCAAAATAAGACCAGACAACCCGGCTGTACGGATTGCCAAAGTCACACAGAATGAGACTTTCGAGGTCAAAAGTGTGATGACCACGCCCCTTAGCCATTAACGGAGATGAAGCTCGCGTGAGCTGGGAAGATATTTCCACCGCAAAGAAGGGCCCAATAAGAAGAAGAAGAAGAAGAAAAGCAAACACCCCCGGACGTCTCCACGCCCCGTTCACCGCCGCCCCCTTCCTTCCAAGTGCATCCAGCCCTGCACGACACCACAAATAAATTGAATCACCTAGACTGAAGGCCTAAGAACACGTAAATTTAAATTATTGTGGAAGTCCCATCGACGGAGACACCTATTTCTGTACAGAAGCAATAATGTAGACTGAACAAAGCTTAAAGATGGATAAAGGTGTACCTGTACACCAGAGAGTTTGGTAATCCAGATTTCCAATAATAGCAATGTGTTCTTTTATTCCTCGTTTCCACGGACAAATACTATATAAATAGTATATTTTTGAAATTACTAAAAACTCTTTTCGAAGTTCTTATTTGAGGAAATTTGTTATTTTATATTATTTCATTTATTTTCCGCCACAAAATCTCCAAAAATGGGTAAAGTAATTTCAGAACAACTACGTAATATTTTGGTCTACATGAAGCGGAGAGGAGCTATGACGAGCCGAATAATACAACAGCTAAGGAAAACGAAACATATTTTTGAGGAGTATTCGAAAATTAACAAGAATATGCCTTCCATTCTTGCTCACTTCTATATGGCCGAAATTTTATTATTTCTTCGTTTTCTACTGGCAATTTATCGACAAAGAAACATTATTCTTCGTGGATTTACTAAGTAAATTCTTTTCCTTTCACTGACCACTTTACATCGATTTCCCGCAGCTGTTATTTTTATGTTGTTAATCCAAAACTCTTTTCCAAGTATTTCAACGATTCTCATTCCCGTATTTCAATAGCTCGAGTATCAATGGTCCCCGGGATTATTTTAAAATTAGTTTAAATAAGTATTTTTCTGGAGTATCCACGGAAAAATAGGTAATTACCGTTGACCACTCAGAAAGCTTGCCATTAACACGTCAAGCAAATACCTACACGGGACCAGACCACTTCCATTCAGTCGCTTGCGGAAATTTGTATTCAGCATTATTCTGCTCTAATGCTAATACCTGTAGCATAGCTTGCTGAGCTAAGGTATTTAATCTGTAACTGATATTGCTGTCGCTTGAATTTGCAACCTTGAACCACTTCCTTCACGTTGTTCATTCGGTAATTTCAAATAGAAGTTTGTATAATATTTTCACACATATAGATGCGCATTGCCACAAAAAGATATATTTCCACGTGAGATCTGTAATTTACAACGTTTCCCGAAATGGAAAAAAACGACGGCGTACACTTCTAACGTAGAGTAGGTCTATATGCGCCTGTTGGCAACTGGTCTCCAGAAGTAAACGCCAGCGTTCAGAGTTTTGGGCCCGAACCTCAAGGAGTCCAGCTAGCCGACCCTAAAAAATTCAACTAGTCGTCCTTCAAGAATCTAAATATTATTTCAATATTTTCGAACCTAAAATTGTCATTTGATCATAGTTTCGAAGTTAGCACTCCTATTTTTTTTAAACTCTTCCTTCATTTGAAACCATAAAATTAAGAGAGTGCACTCACCTACGAGGCAAGTCGTCCGAGGTCGACGTGTGATCTTGAGACTAATGAATTTCGCACCATAAACAATAAAAAAATAGAGCTATTTCTAGAAAGTCAGACAAGATATTTAGTTAATTAATACTAAACACACCAAACTGATAAACATCTAAATATTTATACAACTGTGTAATGTTACCACAAGAATAAGAACACCATATTCGTCAAGAAAACCTTTATACCACCGAAGCTACAAATTACGAATGAAACGCGCGATTGGTAAACAAGAAGTACCAGTATGACTTCCGGAAGACGCCGTTATAGACTGTCGTAAAAGAAAACAAATCAAAGGGGCAAACCACTAGCGTTTGCCTGATAATTTAAGTTTTCAATGATTGTATTTCCATGTTCGTTTTTCGGACAGTACATCTATTGCATCCATTTCCACTTTCTTAGATTAATTTTTCGCCTTGTTCGTCTTACACCCGAGTTGAAGTAATTTAATGAAGCAAGGGCACATAATTAAAGCGCACATAATGCAACTTGAAGAGAAGTTGCATTAATAATTATTACTGCGTCCAATGCAAAATTTCGATTTGCTTAAGGAAAAAGAATCTGTCGATGAAATGAAACAAGTAAATCGCGGAAATATAAATTTTACCCAAATGATTTGAGCTCATAATAATTGTAAACAAAGAAAAGTTTCCCTTATTTGTTATCAAAGAAGCGCTTGCACGATTTCACTGATTTCGGAGCGACCAGTTACCAGCCGATTTGGATAATAGCAGGGCATACGAAGTTCAAGTCGTAATCCATTCCTTAAAAAATAAAGACGGTGATGGACCACCTAATACCCCTCGTACTTTTATTTCCGGCAGACAACAAAACAGGAAAAAATTGCACCTCACAGGACGTTAGATGGAGCACGTAGCGCCGTCCAACATGATGAACGAGAAGGGCTTACGCCCTGGCAACAAACGCGAACAAGTGAAGGGGGCCTATTTAAACGAATTACTACTCACTCGGTCACAATCTGGCTACACTGCAGTCCGTTGTTCATTCATTCAACGAGTCAAATCTTAAACGCGAGGAAATGGTCCAGGGATAAAGAGGGAAGGCGGCGGAGAAGGGGGCGAGGAGAGGTGGTGGGAGAAGTGTTTGAGGGGCCATCGCGGTGAGGATAGGGCATGGAAGGGAGGGGGGGGAGGAAACTGACTCATTCGACGGCCGGGGAACGAGGGAGAACTAAGACAAACCACTATATGACTGCGGACGCTACCAATTCAAGGGGGAGTGACACATTTTCTGGGAAGGTCTTACTCCCATTGTTGCCGAAGAACATCGTTACCAACACAACTAGCAACTCTCCCCCTTTTTTGGGGAGGCCACCAGCCTTGCAATGGTTGATGGGTAGGTGTTAGTTTTTTTTTCGGGCGGAGGAGGGTCCCACTGCTCTCGTTGGGCATGATGGGCGAGAGATCTCGGGGTCGTCCTTGTGAAGCCTCGCTCCTCCCCTACGCGGGATGTGTCGGGTGGGATATAACGCTCTCTGCGCTCACATCTCGTAATTGGCCTCCGAGATAGCCGTGAATAGAGCTTTGGGGAGGGGGAGGGGCGTGCGCTGGGGGAGGGAACGGTCGGAGGTGAAAGAGCCCTGGGGGCAGCAGCAGGGAGGGATGGTGTGGGGAGAGTGAGATTGTGGGGGTGAGCCTGCCTATGAAACCAGAGAAGGAGGGTACGGTGGGAGACGGCGTGGATTTGGGGGGAGGGGAGTGGGTTGAAGCGAGGAGGGGAGGCGTCACCCAGCAGGGATGATGGGGAGACATCAGGTGGGAACCAAACAACGTGCACGGCGGCGGAAAAAGGTATTTTTAATTAAGCCAAATGTATGAGAGTGCCACAATGGTTAATGCGGAGGGCCCTTAATTTTGTAAATAAATACTCGACGAAAGCCAACAAAGTGAAGCCTCTGCGTCATCTACCGGCACCGAAAACAACCACCACAACACCACTGACGACGGATTAGTCCTTTCGAACAGCAGTCCTGAAGAGCGGGAGAACAACCAAAGAACGACAGGCGGAAGGATATGCAATTAGATGTTCTCGTGGGTACTCCACACCTCGTGTGCGAGCATAAGTAATTAGCAACTATCAACTTTTAATCCGTCCGTCACGACTTCATTAGGACTTACTGGATTCTACTCCTTGCTTATGTGAATATAAGTAAATGTCCCCTACAAAAAGGGAAAGTATTTCTATTATACTGTTCAATGCTATAAACTCACAAAGAACTCAGAAAAGTTCAAATAGAATTTACTCTAGAATGTTTGGTGAGAATGCGCGGGTTTGTTATTATTTTGATAAACCTCGATATGCAGTGAATTGTGTCAGAACAAGTACTACTGTTAACTAACATTCATCCAAGATTCATTCATTTACAAAGCTATTAGGGCAACGATAGTTTTTTCCGGCGTTAATGCAGTTTCAAATAGGGCGAAGGGAACGTGTTGGAGGATGCAGCCCACAGATAAGGAGAGTTTTGGTGAAATGAGTTTTTTGCACAGGAAGGTGAGAGCACTATCAAAGGCGATAGCACTATCAGGAGATAGTAGACAAAATCCATGTGCACTATCAAAAATAAGGCAAGAAAATTATTGATTGACCCAGCTAAGATACAGGCGTGATGAAAAATTACATAGAGGATGTAGACCTGTATGGTGCTGACATTAGCCTTTGTTTCAAACAGACATGTTTAGACAAAGAATATACCGTAAATGAGGATATTTTAGGCCCAGGCATACTTGACTCCAAGAAAGTTGGAACATAGAAGAATTGAAGACAAATAAGGCCAGAGGATGGATGAAATCCCTGATAGGAAAACATGGAAGGAAGAGTTTCTATGGGTTTATCCGAAGCACTAATGAGGGAGCAATGCGGCCGGAATATTTCATCAGATCGGTGTTAGTTTCCTTCGCAAAAACGGGGATAGGTAGCCAATAAGTTCGATTTCGCATGCAACAAAATAGGTACTAAGGATTATCAACAAGATGGAGAGGGGGGCAAATAATAACTTAGGGGGTGATCAGTTTGGTTTTAGGAAGGGCAGAGGTCACTAATTTGCATTATTATGGAGTGTAATCAGAACGCATTCGTTTCCTTCGAAAATCGCGAGACGGAGGGTAGAGTGACAAGGGCATAATTAATTAATGTTTTGCAGAAAATGGAATTAATCAAAGGGTTAGGAGGCATATCCTCAATCTGTACACCAGACTGCTCATGCGAGAGGCGGAAGGGCGGTTCTAGGCAGAAGAGTGAGACAAGATACCTACTACTACTTGCTCTTTTCAATAAATATGCGGGGGTAATAGTAAAATAGGCGTCGGAAGGGCAGGGGGCAAGAGTGAAATCGGTTGAGGAATCCATAAAATCAGTTACGTATGCGGGTGATCAACCTTCAGTTGGCCAATCAGTCAAGGGATTACAATGTTTGATGAGAGCGTTAGAAAATCAGTGTGATAGGTAGGGGATGAGAAGAGATGTAAACAAAACAAAGGTTATGAAACTTTGGTGAAGGAGAAAAACTAAATCAAACGTTACAATTAAAGGACAAAAAATAGGACAGGTGAAGCAGTTTACCCATCTTGACAGTGCTTTGGATGAAGATGGTCAAAGTAGTAAGCACGTCAACAGAATAATTGCCATAGGCAAAGGAACATTCACAAGATGGGAGAGAGTTGAGCTGATGACAGGGACGTTGAATGAGGATGTTAAGAACAGTTTATAGAAACCCTTGACATGAAGCGTGGTTTTAAACGGAGTAGAATCTTCGTTATTGAAGCAAGTTGATAGGCATGGAGTGTTGTCTTTTGAAATGTGGATATGGAGAAGGATGAAAAAGGTGAAATGGACGGATAGGAAATCAAAAGAAGAGGTACTACGTACGTATGAAGAGGCAGTGTATCCTGATTGGCGGCGCAAGGACCATGATAGAGGGGAGAACGTTAGGCAAACGAGCAAGGGGAGGATATGCATGTTGGAGGGAATGAATGAAGATAGAATGAAAACGGAACTGAAAAACAGTTTTATTTATTTATACACCCTGCAAGCCACCGCTAGGGTGTGTGGCAGTTTATGGGGTGTCAGGTTGTCTTCTTAGGTGAGGCTAAAGAATGTAGGAATGAACAGTTAGTGTCCATCCAAAACCCCTGTTAAATGGTAGACTAGCTAATAAAAATAAAATGCAGTACGAGAATGTGGTCCACGAGTGCTTAGTGGATTAATGGAGAACTTCAGCGAGTCTGAACCGCATAGATCAAAGAGCTCAGGTAAACCAGTAGAAAGGAAACTTATGTTTAAGAATGCAAAAAAGAAAAACTTTAGGCAGAACATAGGATGGATGAATACCAACTGGAATTGATGGAGAAAATGCTCAACATTTCAATGTGTTTATGTTTAAGAGGATATGTTCAATTAATCCAAAATCGTGAAAACATTTACTTATAGAGTGGCGCCATGCGGACTAGACACAAGGACCACTGAAAAACCAGTCCAGAGAAATGGATCCTCCAAAACCTGTTACTGGAGGCCGATGCTGAAGATCAACCGGACAGATAAGGTAAGCAGCAAATTACTATAGAGATGGTGAAAAGGTCTGAGCGACTATGGAAAATAAAGATTAGATAGATTGGCCTTGAGACCAAGAGATTTTCATAGGGGCAGAATAAACGACAATAGAAGGAAAATAAGAATTCAAAAATACCATACATTAAGCAAAAAGATGCAAGTATGTAAGATTGCAATTTACTCAATTCCATAGGAGAATAGGAATATAAGCAGTTAGGAAAGGATAGGAACAGAAGCAGTTAACCAATATTGGGACTTAAGGACCAATGAATGATTACTGAGTCAAAATTTTCACAACCGATCATTATTCAGTATAAAGAAATTGAATTTGTTCAGACTATTTTTGATTCCGCATTTGCATACCACGAATTATGAAAAATGTAGCATTTTTTCCCTCAATAATGGTACCATTTACCGAGAAAATTTCACCAAATTGGCCATACTCATATTAAATGATATAAAGAGTCTGCATACAATATTCGGCAACATCAACTGCCAGAGGTCAATCAAATGGAGGTCAAGAAGTTTTAGAAGCGGCTCAAATTCACGTTATTCGCTTTAAACATTTAACTGAAGAGCTAATTTTAAAATAAATTTACAAAACTAAAACAAGTGACACGAAGAATAACGAGTCGTTGGTAAAGAGAAAGCAGTAACATTTGTGGTATTAAGAGGGACAGACGTCTGTTTTTTTTACCAATCAAACACAAATGACAAGCGAAGGCGTTTCGACGATTGAGAGAGACCTCCAAGAGAAAATGAAAATCCTGAGGCCACGGTGGCTTTTTAAATCCAGAAGGTACTTCAGATTGCGGTTTGGGAAGTGAAAAGGTGGCAAATAAAATGGCAGAGGGAGAGTGGCATTTTCAACCTTTTATCTCTCAACTTTCGTCCATAAAGGGACCAGAATTTGCCATAAACTAGTTTAAGACAACGTCCAAACTGGACATAGTTAATATTCCAGAGAAAATGGCATTTAATTTTTTTATGAGCATTAACTCATCAATTTTGACGAGACGCATTCATGCGCCTTATCGCATTTACAATCGTTACTAATACTGTGGAAAGTAATGCACATTTTCGCAAATTTGAAATGTCTTCTACAAACAGAAATATGATTTATTTTTTCACATTTTCTCTTTCTCTTAAAATCTCGTTAAATGATTACGTGTGAGAGATATATACACAAAAAACACGGCGGTTTTACTTTGATCGTTTCGGTGTCCGCCGAATAAAATAGTTCAATGGAATTACAAGGGTTATCTAGAAATCTGACATTCGCTGTTCCTCCATATAATTTAAATCGTCCAGATCTGCTCGAAGATTGAAGTGAAGAATAAACAGTATCGACGATAAAGCAAGCGTAGACTTAACGTCTTGACTTGAATTTCTCTTTGTGAACTCAAGACTCGGACAGACTAAGGAAAGAGGGAGCAGTGAAAGGTATTTGCACAGATTCTTAACGTGGGTAAGGCGTTGGAACTTTCACAATGCTCTTAAAGAAACTCTTCTTTTAACGATTAAGTATCACCTAAGACGTGGAGTGCTCCTAAAATCAATACTGCAATGATTCCTATGGCAAATATTCGATACCAAAGATCTTCCAGCATCAAGGGGCACATCCATAAACGGGTTATAGTTGAGCAGCAAAGGGGAGTAGAAACAGGGATTTTGAACGATTACTTAAAAATAGATAAGAGTGAAATAGAGGAAAAAAATAATTTTTGCGCACCCATAGCTCTACCTATTCGGGAGAGAAAATATATCGTACTTCTTAACAAAAATTTCAATACCAATCCGAGCAAGAATTTCGAGGTATCATAGAAATCAGACGCGCATCTAACTAATTTCACTGTTACACTATTCGATTACTTATTCTACCATAACCAATGGAAACTTGGAGTGGAACGCCATTTGTGCCAAACAATATCTACCAACACAGTCCCCCAACTGGAGAAGGTATTTGGTCGTCGTTCGAAAGCAGAGGGTAATAATTTATAAAAATGAACCTTGGTTATGAAATGTCGATGTGACGAGATTGAAAGTCCATCAACTATAGAATTAAAATTTTCAAAGTGAAAAGGTGGTTATAAAGTTCACACTTCACTCCGACCCTAGAGGAACTCACGGTTTTCAAATCCGTAATTCTCAATTTCCATTTTACTCAAACCTGTATCATCCAAACAGTGATTTGGATAGTGAGCCTCTGAGAGTAAAGGAGTAGAGCAACTACTTTCTCAAACTGATTTCACTGAAAGAGCGAAAAAAAACAATATGCCGACAATAATATTCATACGCAGCTGAAGTGGAATTCAAAAATGAGCATAAAGGCAGGAACGTCAGTTGTCTAAACGTCTTTAAGTCTTGGACTTCAAATGTTCCTCCACCTACTACAAACCTCAATCGTCATATAAACATAGCAATTTCTTGGGCAACGACCAGCTAAGACCTCTTGGCAAGTACACTTCAGCGGATGAGTTCCCAGTGTTTATTTGTGCGAGAGGGAGAAAAACAGTTCCCCGGCATGAACGCGCAAAGGCAATGCTTGCAGATCCAACAGCGAAACCATGACGAGCGAAAGCAAAGAGCAGCCCACCTCCACCTATTCCATGGGGCCGGAGGCGGCTCTCCGTGGCCAGACAACAACCCCTTGTCCCACCGACGCTTGTGCAGCGGGAGCAGCTGCCGTCGCGTTGGCCGCACGCACTGCACCCGCCATCTCCCAACTGCCCAACTCCCCCCAACCCTGTTCCCCCACATCCCCAGCCCATTCAAACCCTTTCAGATATCCCTCCCTCCTTCCCCTACCTCCTCTTTCCACTTCCCGATAACCGCCGCCTCCTTTGTTTGTTGACTCCGCTGACAAACGTAAGCGAGAAAGCCTTTAATGTAGGCCCCTGAGATATTCGAGCCCCTCGAGTGGGCCCCGAGGAGCGATCGATTCATGTCATCTATGCGCTTACGCTCGCGTACGCGCGTGTATTTGGATGCCTATCCAACCCTCACTCCCCCCTGCGTCACTTCCGTCCCATTTCAGATTAAACAACCAATTTACCGATGTTTATCTTCCAAATAAATTGTGTTCGATGATTGTCTACTTAGCAAGCAAATTCACGTGACCATGACTCCCACCATGGGCGGTTACGCTTCACTCCGCACGTATTTCGGGGATTGCTTTCCTTCCCCCCCATGCAATGTTCTTCAACGTCCTGGCTTATGAAAGCCTCTATTTAAAAAAATTGAAACCACAAGGTATATTCATCGGTGATGTCTTTGGACAACATCAAAAAACTGAAGAGCATCCAGCATTCTCCAGTTGTTGTGGGATTCGTGGGAAACCGAATGATGACCCAGAAGAAGGCATTGTCCCCTACCCTAAATTTGAATTTCACATGACCTCAGGCTTAGTTCGAGGTGAGCTCTACCCGTGCCTGTCAAAACCAAGCTTGATTACTGTGATGATGAAACTTAAAAACATATTTATATGAAACTTAACAACACATGGCTTAAAATAGTAATGCCACCGCCTAACAAACATCCCTCCTCTTTTACCTCGAGCCTTGTCAGTACTTAAATGTGAAAAAATGGTTTATCCCATTACTTCTGGACTACCTCTAGTTGGTCGCCGTAGATATTATTTCTCTAAGGCTTTTTTATGCCCTCCTTCAACACTTTGCGTGAGTAACATATCGTTCCAAAATGACATTCACAAAGTAATGGATAATTTATTCGTCTCATACATCCGGTACTTATTTTATAATCAATCATATATAATTAAATACGTCGAAGAATACGTAAACAGTTGTGACTGTGATAGCACAAACATTGTTTGATGAGTGATAACAATTCATGGGCATATTATTTCCCCTTTTAAGTAAAGGATTATGTAAGCATCAATTATTTTTAACGTGGATTTTTATCTGCAATGTATGTTCATCCCAGCTACAACGCTCCCATCGGGAATTCCATGTGTTGTGATGGCAACAAAAACATTGCTTACGTACGACGAAAACGAATTAACAGATTTCCTCTTCACTAAATGAAGGGATACTAATTCCGAATATTTTTTATAAGGAGCCGACTTTATATTCATGGGATAATCTGACAATTTACCAACAATTTCTTCCTTTTTTCATGAATTCACAAAGAACACCGAAAGACTATAGTCAAATATTGTGTGATCAAAACCGTACGGGTTGGCGGCAGGAATAGCTATTTATCTAACTCCCTGTTGGCGCATGACGATAAAATAAAATAGCAGTCACAATTGGAAAATAATATCACATAATCCCACTAACCTCATAGCCAGACACTTTTTTCTCAGAAGGGATACTACAGCTTGCCAATTTTATTTAACGGTGAATTTCCAGAGGAAGAAAAACAACCTCGCCACAGCTGAAATTTCAAACGAATGCCAGGCTTGGAGTGGGATTTGCAACCACCATGACATTCGGCAGGGAAAATTGTGCCACTACCCCAGGTAAATTTCAACATATTGACACTTAGACAATTATGCTTTATTCTTATGAAAGCAACATTTTCACGAGCGTGTAACAATCCACTCAAACGTAATCCTGAGCGAGTTTGTAACATTGAAAAGAGCACAAAAAGCAAAAACATTAAGCACAATTACTTAAATGATTTCCACAGAATACGAGTATGGTATCCACAGACTCCGGTGTGTAACACGGAGACCAGACTAATTAATAATTAACTAATAATTAACTCGACAGAAAGCATGCAAGAGTACGTGCAAACCAGGTTAACTTTGCAAGAAGTTGCAAGCCGCTGGCTTTTTCAAAGTTTTGCTTTACTCGGAAATTTAGCATGCGCCTTCTAAGCCCGAGGATAAGTAACTATCACTCAGCCGCCACCGTCTAGCGGCAAAAATACCTGCTGGTGTATTTCGGACGAGGTTTTTGTTGGGGGTTCGTCTTCTGATCGGGTAAATTTCTTTCGTTATATTTTTCTGATGGCTATGCAAAATTTTGATGCAGATAATCAAAATTGCTAGACGAAATTTGGTAAATGTTATTTTCATTTTTTAAAGTGGCCGTTTATTGAAAAAGGGTAGTTACTTAGACTTTATACAGGTAATGGAAAAGTATTTGTGTAGATTATTGATAAATTTCAAGAAACTGCGGGAGATGCCGCAATAGTAACTTTAACGAAGTTATCCGCTATGTGTGCATTACAATGCAACAATTTCAGAGAGTAAAAATCATTTCGTCACAACATCTTGTTCCTTTAAAGCCCCCAAAATTTCAGAGTGTAATAGGACGTCTCGGTGGCTTAACTGACTAAAGCACTCGGCTGGATATCGAGGGATCCGGGTTCGCATCCCGGTCAAGGCGAATGATTTTTACTCTCTGAAATTGTTGCATTGTAATTAGATTATTGACGTTTGATAGCGAAACATTGACCCTGGGAAACCTAGGGACGGATAAAATTCAATTATTTGATATGTAGATTTGAAAGCACACAACAAGAAAAAGTTAGAAATAAAAGAAAAATATCGATAAATCTCTCAAGAAAATGGGCAAGGAAAGAACGATCGATATGACGCTTGGATTACGGGAAGCGAAGCTGAATGAGCATTATTACTATAAACATAATATCCTGCAAGCTACCATAGGGTGTGAGACAGGGGGTGATTACACACAAGAGTACTTTTGACCCAAAATACTTTGCCCTCTTAGCGCGGCTGGACGTTATTCTGATCCCTTATTATTCGTGGGAAAAATTACATCTTGAATCTATCGGTTCTACAATCTCCAATTTTATTGGCATGATCTTTTCTGCCGTAGTACACAGGGGTTAATAATGCACTTTCAACATCGTTGCTAAACAGACAAAATAAGACACATTGAGTTACCTAAAACGATATTACAAGGAAAAATCTACGTAAAAAAAGCCAAAGGTCGACCTAGAATTCCTCACTTCTAGTGTGATTGGTAAAATATAATTTTAATCGTTTGCTGGGATGAAAAAGGGGAAAAATCTTAGCCTTTCGGATATCGTGATAATGATAGATCATGGATAGAAACAGAATTTGAGCAGAGGAGCACCAAGATATTTTGCGATTAAACATAGAATTGATTATACACCAAGGAAAATATTAAGACAAAGCAATGCGACGGGGATAGTATTACGAACTTCAAATTTTGATATTAGGCATGTCGGATCAACTTCGAGGCCAGACTGCTTTTTGAAGAGTATTTCTGTTTCATTTATGAGGAGTTCTGAGCGGTGGCAACGCTTTCTGTGAGTCATAATTATGGTGCACTTAAAAGTCGGTGATCCAAATAGGGCAGAATGATACGCGGATAATCTCAAATACCACCGAACATTCCCATTGGTTAACGTCTTCCCTTGTGCAGAATTACCATGGTTACATCTCTAACAGTGGAAATGAAGAATCGCTCCGAGCACGAAGGTTATTGCAAAGGTCGAACCGTCCTCGCTCGGACAAAAAAATTGCAGAAAGAGAAAACAAAAGACATCGCCGTGAGCGAATAGGATTCTATCAATCCCCGCAGGCGACGCTTCCCTCGTCCGCCCCTTCGCAACTCACACCAAATGCGGTTAAAGGGCGCAGTGTCGACACCCGAGGGACAGCAAACTTATACTGAGGGGCGGAGGGAAGGCGAGGAGGGGGAGGGAAGGAGACATATCCCGATTTGTTGCTTTAGCACAACACTTTCGGGGCGTCCTCCTATTTCGGAAACCCTTTCGACTTTGAAACATGAGAGAGTAAGAGATACAAGGCTGGCGTCGACAGGACGGCTTATTATGCTTATCCCGTCTCCCAGAAAGGGCGCAGCATTCCGAGGCGTCTTACAACAGACGCGCACAAACACGCATACATCGGACCAAGATGTCTTTCGTCCTTCACCAGTGATCCGAGGAAGAATAGCTTTAGGTCGGTGCCGAAGGTTCGCCCGATACCAGTCACCACCAGTTGTAGGGAACTGTGATGAAAATAACAGTATTCGTTTGCGCGCGTCCAGACCTCGTACCCTGGAATAAGCCCTCAGTTGGGTTCAACGACCGGTTAGTTTTGTGAACCATCCGAAAAAGTTATAAATTGAGTTTGAAATGTTAACTGTTGGGACTAATGTCCAAGAGTACGAAATTTTTTTGATGAATCTTTACACGTTTTTCCGGAATTTGCGTGGCAAAGTTAACTCAAAAGGAGGAATTTCACCGAAGAAATCCTTCGCCTAGACCGAGATCCCGGTGCACATCAGTGGATAACTCCGTTAAAGTAACTGTCGCGATATTTCCCGCAGCTCTTTTTTGTGAACTCACTTTTATTGCGCTAGCGACTGGGAAGCCATACCATTCATCTTCGTCTTGTACGGTCTCAAATCTGAGAGTAAGGCATCTACATATACACTTATACTACATTTAACGTACTTATATAAAGAGTAATAACAAGATTTAGACACGAACACAGCCAATGAGTTATAGTTAATTTCGTTAGACACTATTAAGTTTCAAAAACAAACATTCTTTGCAGTGCATCGATGAAAATCATCTTCACATCAAAGTCCTTCTGGGCTAACCCCTCACTCGAACGAAGCACCATAATAAGGAAAGAACAAAAAATGCGTTTTACATAGATGTGGTTTAAAAGAAAACACCAAAAATGAAAGCTTTGGCGAAGGAAAAACAAGGTAATATATCGCATTACAAGTTGTTTCCGTTTTCAAATAAATCTGAAATTGTGGAATGATATTAATTTATTTGTTGAATGAACAATGCATTGCAAGCTATTTTCAGACGGTTTTGGTGTAATAATGAACAAAAAATAACACTTTTCCAGTACATATTGATTTAACGCTCGACCGGTTCCTATGTAGCACAAAACATCTTCTGGTGATTCCCTGAACATGATGTATCACATCGAAATCTGTCGTGTATTATATCAATATCTAGCGGCAAAATGCTACTATTTTCTCATTATTATGTTCGAATTCTATTATATCACTACTGGAAATACGCAACATGTTTATGTTTAATAACTTCCGGAATTACCAATCATTATGAAACACCACACGAGTGAGAGAGCACATCAATGTACATATAAAAAAATATTCATTGACGTTAGTGAAAGGTTTTGATAAGCTACCTGTGAGCGCATTTACTCCGGATTCAGTTGATTAGAGGGGAAGGAGGGACATGGCAGATGTGTCACGGAAGAGGTGGGGAGGATTTGGGGAAACATGAAGCATGAAAAAGCTTTCCCTCAGAGGAGTGCAATAGAAAAGTGGCGATTCACACGGCACAGCTCGGACACAGGACACGGGGTAAGAGAGAGAGAGTGGAGGCCGCGGCGGATTGGGGAGGCGGGAAAGGGGGAGGGGGGGTCTGAGGAGGATGCGACTGGGAGACGACACGACGCGGAGCAGCGTGGTAGGGGAGGACAAAGGGTTGCTCGTCTCGTCTACCACGGAAGGGAGGGAAGGGGTCAGTGCATCGCCCACTTGCGGACGGAGGTCGCAACCGTTCGTTGGCCCTCGTTACGTAAAATCACTGAGATTCCAGACCGGGATGGGGGTTCGTCGCGTGAGGCCCGCGGGGGATACGCATGACGGGAGTGCATGCGCTACGTCAAAGACTCGCGCCGGTCCACGTCCCCACTTCACTCTCCTCCTCTAAGGTGGAAGTATGTTTCAGATTCCGGGAACCCCAGGACATTTTTTAAGGGATTTCTGATATGCACTTCGGGGGAACCCTTTCGTATCAAATTAACAGATCCAAACGTGACTCCGTGAAAGTATTTGACACCGAGGGTGAAAACGATCTTAGTAAAGTTATTAATTGGACATGGGGAAGTGAAATATCGTCACTCTGTAGAGATAGAGCAGAATATTAATTATTTCAATTTCACTACGAATTTTTTATCTGCATACTCCATGAATTGTCAAAGTCACCTCTGCCTTTCACAGGCAATGAATAACTATACTTCAGGATGAGTGGAAAAAGGCGGCGTCGTACTTCGTTTTTTTAGCGAAAAACTGTTATGCATACATGTATTCATAAATTTTGTGGGTGGCATTAAACTACGGATGGGGCATTTTCGTTATGATTGGGATAGTTTCGTGCCATTTTGCCAAATGGCACGTTATGCCATATGCCATGCCATATTCTATTATCTAACTTCGCTTGATCCAAAGATGTTTCTTAGTAGAGAAGTTTACTGAAAGTGGCTGGGAACTTAATACAATAATTTCGGCTTTAAATTACTCTACTTGGGACGCTCTTGGATCTACGAGTGCGGTTATGACACAAACTGTTGTCTATTATATTCAAGGACTAACACTTAATGAGAAACTTTTGAACTGCTGCGGCCTGTAGTGAAAACGAAATCTAAGTATGGGTGATGAGTCCAATGGCTATAAAATTGCTGGCATCAACTGTAACAAAGAAATGTATGATTCATTTTACGATTTATTTTGGTTGTACTATCACTTCAGGTAAACAAAAATATGACAAAAAGATTCGATAGATCCAACAAGGGGAACTAGTTTCACTGCCAATGAAGTGTTGAGGACATGCATTGACATAAGAGTCGATGAAGTGTTGCAAAGGAAAAATTAATGGTAGCACCAAGTCTTGAACTAAAGACCACCAACAATGATTGCTGCGTAGAATTCCTTGTAAATGAATTAGCATCGCCCAATAATGCGGTCATCTATCCAAAACGCCTTGCTATGAGAGCATTAAACCGACACGGTTTAATGCTTGGGACGGGACAACTTACTTTATTATCTATTTCAACAATTCCGTTGTTATGGCACGCCTTGAGAAAATAGCCCATAAAAATTCACTGGTGGGATTCGCCGGTGGCGGCCAGCCATAGCGATCGGTGTCGCAATGAGGTGATTACGAGGACGCCTGAATGAAATTCGAAACGAAGACGGAATATCAATCGTAGGCGCTTAAGGGTCATAAAGCCCACTTGAAATTCATCCGCCAATGTGTGCGATATATCTCCAGAGACGGAAGCGGGTTGGGTGGGCCATCTTATTCACATGGAAGAATGCGGGTGTTTCCCTCAAACAATTTCATTCGGCAAGGCGAATCCACGACTCCGACACTGAAATGAAAATGACAAGGAACAATACCGACCAGAGGTGGCGCATGCCATGTTGACAACAGCAAGAAGTCGGATTGCAATATTATCAAGCTCTCGAACGAATGCCCGAGTATAGTCCAAGACAGATTAGACTCTATCAGGAAATTACGGAAATCCACAGAATTTTTCTTTATTAGAAGTAAAATCAAAACGACTACACACAATTTTTCATATTTATTTATTTTAGTACCCTGTAAGCCACCGCTAGGGCGTGTGGCAGGGAGCAAATTATATCACTATGAACCGCTGAACTACACTAACTAAAGACGATAAGGATACAAAAGGATAAAGTCAATGAATGTTCTGATTTGCTGAAGAGTTGGGCCTTGGAGAGAAAGTGGGAGTGAAACTTTGTATCCGAATAAAAATATAACATGAGATTTATAACTAGGATCAAAGGCTCGAACTTTCGATTATTTTCAAGGTCTACATGAATGAAATACTCGGCAAGGATAACCAAGTGTGCAAGCAGTGACTTTCTTCAGCAATCTCATGGCAAATCAGCCAAGAGCATTAGTATATGGAACGTGATGCATAATGTAATTGAGTAGGGCAGAGAATGCAAGAAAAGGGCAGAAACACGGGGTCAAAATTAACAATAATATCGTTCGATTTTTACACAGAAAGCAACTTTGTCTAATACTTAAACATTCACTACAATGAAATCCTACAAACAGCAAAACCATTATGTCTGTGCTATTATTATTATTAGGTAATCTACCGGTTAAGGTAGGTTTTGGGATGGACACAACTATCAAATAAATATTTTGTAACTCCAATCAAAACCCAATCAAGCAACCTAATCTACATCAGGTTTACATCACTTCATCTATGTGTACTTCTTTCCTCCCTTCATCTAGTTCACCATCCCTATCCTGTTCCTACCCTTTCCTCGTTTGCCTAACATTCTCCCCTCTATTACCTTCTTAAACATCCCTCTGCAGCTCAATACGGCTTTCATCCATTTTTCCTGCCTCCATAGGATATCTCTCAACAAACCCCTCTCCTCACCCACCATCTCTAGTACTTCCTTATTTGTTTTCCTTTCGATCCATTTCACCTTCTCCATTCTTCTCCAAACCCACATTTCTAAAGTTTCCAATCTACGTCTATTCTCCTGCTTCAGCAACCACGTTTCCGCGCCGTACATAGCTACGCTCCATATCAGAGTTTTCACGAGTCTTGTCTTAACATCCCTACTCAACGTCCCCGTCATCAACTCCCTCCCCCTTGAGAAAGCCTCCTTGCCTAGCGCAATTCTTCTCCTTACGTCCCTACTACGTTGACCGTATTGGTCCAAAACACTTCCGAGATATGTAAACTGTTTCACCCGCTCTATTTTTTCCCCTCCTATTTTAATGTTTAGCTTAGCCTTTTTCTTTCTGGAAAATCGTATAACCTTTGTTTTATTAATATTGATTCTCATCCCATATCTATCGCACTGAACCTCCAATTCACTCAGCAATGTTTGCAACCCCTTGGCTGACTGAGCAACTAATGCTTGGTCAGCAGCAAACCTAACCGATTTTACGAATTCCCCTCCGACTTTCATTCCTACCTCCAGTTCTTCCCATGCCTCTTTAATCATTTCCTACACATATACATTGAACAGCACCGGTGACAATGGGCAACCCTGCCTTACTCCTCATCCTAACACTGTCCATCCGGATTCTCAGTTCCCCACTCGCACCTGAGCAGTCGGAGACATGTACAGGTTGAGGATTAGCCTCCTTTCCATCCAATCTTTTCCTATTCTCAGCAATACACGCATTAATTTTTCCCAATTCACTCTATCAAACGCTTTTTCGAAATCTACGAAACAGGCAAATACGTCCTGATTGTGTTCTATATTCCTCCCAATTGGTGATCTCATTACTGCAATGGCAGCACGCGCACCTCTCTCTAAACCCAAACTGATCATCCCCTAAGTAATTATTTGCCTTACTCTCTATCCTTTTGTTGATGATCCTGAGGATAACTTAGCTCCGTGGGATATCAAACTTTTTTTTCTGGTCTGTGCTGTATACGTGTAGAGATAATTATTGATGAGGTTTTTGATGGGTGACCAACCATCTAATGCAGCTATTGTGTCAGAAATTAGCATAATTAGGTAATCTACTGGTTAAGATGGATTTTGGTGGACTGGTTTTGGATGGACAAAACTGCCAAATAAATTTTGGTGCATTTTAAGGAACAAGATGCGACGAAAAACCGTACATACAATGTAACAAGCATTCGTAGTCGTGCGCAAAGCGAGGTTAAAGCCAACAATAAATACAATGGTGTTTATTGTTGGCTATACAAAATAACACCTTTGCACCTTGCCTACAACTCACTCCCAATTCTTTCACTCACTTTATTAAAATATAGTTCAAGAATTGGATGATGATGATAGGAAAGTAACTGCGTAAACTGTGCTTTTGGTTACACCTTCTTCTGTGCTTAAGCAGTATGCTATTAGTTGGCTCATCAATCATTGATATACCGAATAAGAAATTTCCTCAATAAGAAACATTTTAAAGGATAATGAAAATCCATTATTATTCAAAAACAACTAAAAGATTACGCTGTTCGAAGACTTTTACGGTGGCGAAACTGGAAACGCCTTCCTCCCTTAAAATGACAACAAAATGTTTAAGGGTTTCCAATTATGCAATTATTATTTGCCTTGCAAAATAAAAATTTTACCCCTGATCTAATTTATTATATGCCATTTCCAATCCATTTAATGGGCCTGGTTTGCCTCAAGAAAGCTTGAGATGGGCCTCTTAGAGCTTGTACACTCAATGATCTTTTCCCATTACGTTAAGTGAAGATTTTGAAAATAATTGAGACATCGCCACGTCGAACTTCCCGCTGTCACGAAACAATAAGCAAAGGAATCTAGGATGGAGGCCTGGAGATGTGCGGCGGAAGTTGAAGAGTCACTAATGAGTCATGGGAGAATCAAGGGAGAGTTCCGCAGGCGAGGAGACAGAAGCAACGAGGGGGAATGATGATCACGGCGGGGTGAGTGGGAAGGGATCCGCCACATAATACGCTCTGGAAGACCACCATATGGGCGTTTGGGAGACTGTCACGGCAGAAGGGTGAAAAGATTACTTTTGACGACAGGTGGTCTAAAATGAAAACGAAGTAAATTCACACAAATCTGAAATTTTGCTTCTAAAGGCGTCATGAAACCTCGTAATACGTAGCGTAATTCAACCAGCGAACTGTAAACATAGATCCGACACGTTTTACATAAAAATGGAAGAAAATCACTCGTTTTTTTAGCATTTTGGTAGTTTGGATCAACCCACATATCGGTATGTGAAATGCGGTAGCTTCCGGTAGATCACCGTTCCCGACGAAAATACGAGGTGTACTCACATTATAGGGTTTCCTAATTTTTGTCTGACAAACTATACACACCAAAAACGTGGAAACTTCTGCTGCTTCTCAACAGTCTCTCTAGGAGCGAAAAAATGTTACACAACGTAGACGACGTGATTTCATTTTCGCCGAGAATGCTTTCGTGGGAGTCACTGGAAAATGGCTGAAGCAGCCCGAATGGAACCGCATCGTTCGGCCTCCTTTGGACTGTCGCACCCACGAACGCACATACATTGTTCACATATATTAACACCATCACCGCCTGTCTCGTTCAATTTACGATGAATTTTGATGAGCGTTAAAACACTCATGTGGAAAAAATGGATAATTACTCGCTGTTCTTGTAGGTGCACCACAACGCAATTTTAGTTATTGAAAACGCTGCTGCTGAGACAGCTATATGTACCCTGTGCACTGTATGACGCACTCATCTCCGTCTTGTATTAATGAAAAGTTCCCGCATATTTTAAGTTCAGCCATAACCTTCTCTCTACTCTGAGCCGAGAAAACAATTGGGAGCCGTTACAACTTGAGTACAAATTGTATGATGGCGTTTCAAGTGTGATATATTATTTACATTAAAAATATGGTACTGTATTTTAAGCTGATAATGGAACTTCTCTTTTCGAAACATACGCTTCTCTAAGATGTACGGAAATTCACGAGCTCATACTACCTTTTTCACCATCAAGATAATTTAGCAAAAAAAATCACCATGCAACAAAACATCCAAATCCAGGAGGGATATCAAATAATGCCTCTTGTCAGACCAGTGAAATCATTGACAATTAAATCAGTGGCGTTTCGAGAGGTATGATCTACAATTAAATTATTCGTATCCCAACTTAATATCGTATTCCAGTCAGTATATTCAATGGCATCTTAAGAAAACATGGTCACAACGGTTTGAATACCCAATCCCTTAAATTCATCTCCATTGCCATTGTCGATTCAATTGTCCACAGTGTACCGTTGAATGGCTATCAGACCATACTCGTATAAATTATGTACACTTTCGATCATTAAAAGACACGAAATGTTATTTTAAATTTAAGGAAATCCTTGCCTGCTTTCACAAATCCTGTAAATAGCGATAGTAATCGCAATTTTACAACGGGATCATAATGTAGCAACGACATTTGACATAGTTACACAATTAACATGGCATTAGAGTAACTGCAATATATCTTATCATGACAATGTGCCTCTGAAGAATACATATCTTCGAAAGTCAGTTTCTATGCCGATGACGCAAAACTATATTTTGTTAGAAATGAAGTTTTGGAAATTCTTTATCGAGAAGGATATGGTGTTCTGATGCGAATCGCTCTCCTAATCTACTTACTCGCGAGCTCTTCAAGAATTAATTGCATCGTAGATTAGATTATACACTGCGTTATGGAGACACCTGACTAGGGTTGGAGTGGTGACATATCCACACGGATCCGGAAGGCCAAGATTGCCTAAATAAACATGATACAGTTTTATTTTCAAAATATGATGAAATGTGGCAAAAGTAGCCAAGAACTAAAACGGAAATGGTTTAACATTTAGTTACAGACTCTGATAAAAGTACGTATTACAAAAAAGTACGAAAAACAATTAGTGTTTATGGAATACTTAAACCAACCTTCAAGTTGATGACTGTGTTTGATGTGTTGATTACTGAATGTGATGTGCCTACAATTAGCAGGTACACAGCAAGGAAGTATAAAGTTGAAAAAAGTTACATACATTATTTTCAATAAGGTAAATAATAGTAGCACACGTATGCGAAACAAATGAAAAATCCATATCACTGAACTTCGTTTTCTGTCATCCAAATCTTAAACTTTAATGGATAATGATAAACACCATTCGCCAAAAATATCTAAAAATATGAATCACTTCACCTTAAGACACGTGAAAAACCGAAGTCAAAGTTATTTTTTAAAAATTAATTAGTATTATTGAAAACAATGTATTTTTTCTGTTTAAAACACTAATGGAGGAATTTTTATCGCAATCAAAGCGCAGTTTTTCTTTTGGGGTGTCTAAAAAGTACGCCGTCACTTGGCAGACTGATAAGATTAGTCAGCAGGCTGATCGCACAGCTAGCGGGGTGCAGTCACCCACCCACACGGTCGCGTGCCGAGAAATGCGCACGTGGGCACATTGAAAGATTGTCATGCCAATGGAGGCGGGATGGTAAGAGGTGCGATGCGCCCAGAGGAAATTGGCGGAAGATTGCCCTTCACCCGCCGCCTTGAGAACATAATTGTGCCCGAGGAGGCGACGTGAGTGACCCCGTCATAAAAGGACTAAGGAAGTGAGGCGGTCGGTGAAGTGACACTGCGAACAAAGGAATGGGTCAGCTGCTGGCGGAAGTAATTTTGTGGACCGGGGCCCCCAGCTGTTTTCGCCCACACTCGCTCCTTCATGAGTGGAGTACGTACCGCCGGAAGAATTGTACTCTCCAATCCTTTCTACTTCGAGCATTTGTCCAGCGGCGTCTCCATGAAGCGCAGCACAAATAATATTATCCGGTTGCGCGCGCTATCAAACCCGCGGCAAGACCCACGGGAAACTATGCCACGCGACAGAAACTAGCCGACGAGAAAACTGTACCATTATGCCGAAACCTACGCAAATAATGCCCAGAGAAGGGAACGTATTAAAAGAAAAAAAATATTTGATGTGAATTTAACAAATTTTGGTTGAAAATTCACAAATAATGCACGGTGATCCTACGGTAGAAATAACCACCGCACGCGCGCAATTTATGCCGCGATAAGTAGAAAGAAAACTATTAAATCTTTCCTCGGAAAATTTCAATTGCTCGGTAATTCGAAAGGCACTGCTGGGTGCCTGCAAGTAATCATTTTCTTTCCGCCATAACGAAATTATTCGGCACATTTCATTTCGAAGTCAAGAAAGAAAAAGGCCTCGAAATCTCACAGACGAAAAGCATAATATATATTGACGTGAGCTCAAGAGAGAAGTTATTTCTTTCGATGTTTACGCATGGTGAATTTTTATAGTTATGCCCCCATATGCTACGGCGAGGAGGAGCACGTGGTAACCAAGACGAGTCATGAGGGATTAGATTTCCAGCCCTATTTTACTGCCGAATGATTGTGGCTATGGCACCTCGCCGTGTATCCAGGATAAACAAATTCAAGCGAGAGAAAAATCGAAACTAGCCCCCCTGCGAGTTTTTCGCCAGTGACTCCAGTGTTGTGTTATGCAGAGTGTAAATGGCATAACGCAAACAAACACGCATATAAATACTTCACGGGGGACGAATGAATGATTCCTAACCAAACAGAACTCGGGAAAATGGCCGCAGATTGAGCGGGGCGACATTTGGAACGCGAATAAAAAAAACCAGCATGAGACAGCCGCAGCGACGAGAAGGCTCCAGATTCAAAAGAATTACGGTGCGCGCGTCACCAGCTTCCTTGTGTGGCGATGGGGCAGAAGGGAAGGAATGTGGGGGTGGAGGGGAGGAAAGCCACAGTTGTTGCCCATTTGGCGACATCTGTGTGTTTGGCCGATTGTACGCAGGAGAAAGCCTGTTGCATGTACGCCTCCAAGGGAAGTGAGGGTTTTTAAACGTCACAAAAATATCCTCAAGCACGTTACGGATCTACATCATCAATATTAGCCTCACATTTCTGAAAATACAATGTAGCTGATATTTTGAATGGCAAAAAATAAAGCAATAAGTATACCGTTGGGGATGGCTCATTAGAAACACCAGGATAATCGACATTTGCTAAGAAGAAGTCACGCGAGTCCATGATTACTGTGGGTCTGAACCTCCCACGACAATGCCATGTAACCTTCCGAAGAGTTTGTTATGTACTTGAAATGATTTGAATGTGAAATGATTCCCATAGCTTATAGATTCAATGAGTAACATCAGGGAGAAAAAATATCATTTAAAACGATCGAAGCACACCGAAATCACAAGGCATTCATAATTGTACCGGGTTTCCCCTTCGTAAATGTGACTCTACCTAATAACAATTACTTCGATCAGTGTCAAACATGCAAAATTGTATATCCAGGCTGAAACTTTAATCTCTACATTTACTGTACCTGCATAACGACTTGTTTCAAGAAATCTGTTCTTTGATGCCTCACCTATTGTTGAAGGGCATATCACTTCAGTTAGAATTTCAACTATATTAAATCGATACTATGCTGTTAAATACAGTTAGACACTCTACAGGATATTAAGCTATAAACGCAAACATCGATTACTGCGATTGTAAATGGTTTTCGCACAGTAAAAATAATTAGAAATAATATACACATACCATAAACACAGTAATCAACCCGAAGGTCGGTTTAGTAGGTGATGGTAGAGCTCACCCATGTACCAAGCCCGACGGCGTGTGAATATTCACACATCAGGGTAGGGGGGCCAGTTCCTTTCCCTGTGCCGGTTATGGTTTCCCAGGAAGATCTGGTACTCGAAAAATCAACTAGCTTGGGTGGAGCTGCAGGTGCCCAGAATGCCTTTCCCGGGAATCGAACCCGGGACCCTCCGGTCAATAGTCCAACACTACCCACTGGACCACCGCGACCCACTATACACATACATGTGTAACAATTCTTCTATTGATACTAGGGCACATTAAATGGTTCTGGCCTTCAAGTGTGAAATCATCGTGGAAATGTAGAACAAAAGAATTTTATCCGTTCATCCGTTCAAATTTTTATGAGTCAATCAAAAGTATCTTTATGATAACATACATAAAATAGATGAAGGGAAACAGGCAACCCCAATTCTCAGCACATTTAACACTGACATGATAAGCAATCAAAACAACAAACTGGGTCCACTCACTTTCACGCTTAAGTGAAGAACATGGGTTTGTGTTTGCTCTATCGATTGCAGAGATCGATGTTCGACGATCTAGAGTAGCACAGAGGGAGTAACAACAGTGAAACGTATTATTTCGACGTCCACGCACCTTATGCAACGCAATTAATTCATCATGGAAAACCGCAACCAGGAAGCAATATCCAAACTCCGGGCGGAATGCTAGTAGTTTGTAATCTTGGGGTTAGCTGGCAAGACCATTGTCTACCAAGGTAATTCGACTCTGCGAAGTATACGTACGGTTATCCACGAAATACGACGTTTATGAAGCACGCAGGGAATTGCCCATTCCGTCAAGATCTTAAGTAGATTAATCGAGGCAAACGACCCTTTCACAATAAACTGCGGCATATTGAAAGAAAAGCATTACGGTACATAAAAAGGATTGGAAAAATTATCTTTGGTGTATTTTTTCGAAATCACTTTACATCCCCTCTGTTCAATGCATAGATGAAAACATATAAAACAGGATCGTCACTATCCGTCGTAAAAATCGAGAACAAAAGAAGTTTTATCCCTTCGGCCGCTCAAATTTTTATGGGTAAATCAAAAACTCGAAGGATGCTCGTGGCGGTACGCCGAAATGAGACCTTTCCCATTCCTGAGAGGGAGCAGACTCTTACAGGAGTATAAAAAAAATAATAATATGAGATACAAATGGTCGAAAAAATCCTTCATGACGTGGTCCAGCATCCCTTGATTCGTCGTTTCCCGGGTGCGGCGTATCCAACCCAGGGCTCCAAAATTTCCACCGCGCGGGTTCATTCCAGCGCTTCTCTTAACTGCTACCCTTGAGAAGGCGGTCATCAGATGACATTCAACAACGCAATAGGGGCGGGATTAAGGGCAACGGGAGGGCGAGCGAAAGAAGTTACGGGCGGCCAATGGGATGGGAATGAGGCATCGCTTGAAACACGCAACGCCGTCTCCCGGAGAAGGATATCGCTTCTTCTCTTTTATTTCTGTTCGTCGCACTCAAAAGAAGAAGAAAAGCGAGAAAAGAAAGGGGGGACAGGGGGAGGAGGCACGGGAGGGGTGAGGACCAACATGGCCTCCTCCTCCACCACCACCCTACAACAAACCACAGGACATCCCTGGCGTGGAAAAAAGGAACAAGGACTGCAGGGAAACCGAACGACAGACGTGGACCCGAATAAAGGGGAGGAATGAAAGGAGTGGGGGGGTTTCTAAGAGGGGGAGGCGCAGGGGAAGTGGGTGTCTCTCCTTCCTTCGGCCGGGAGAGGAGATGGAGAGCTGGCTGGGAGGTTTCCTCTGTCCCAGCGCAGCCACGACGAATGAGTGGGGGAGTTCAGACCCCCTTCCCTCTGCCCAATTGTTGTCTCGTGGGCCGCAATGTGAAGAGAAAAAATTCACGACGACAATATTAATGGCTATTAAACTTGTGTTCACCAAAGGTAAAGCGTCTTTATTTGGGGTGAAATCAAGACAAGAAATCCAGAAGATATACTAAGATACGCATCAGGTGATATGGGGTGGAACCGTTTCATTGTGATGAAAAAAAAGATTCAATTCATTACATCAAGAACAAATAACATTACTTATGCAAATACGTAGAAACCATAAATAATAAAACATTATTGATTGAAAACATTAAATTGAAGTTCTCGTCATGAAGAATTACGTCAATTCTGTGATGTACCTCCTCGCCAAAGTTAAATGTGATTGTTGAATATCCTGTTGTATAATTTTTCTCAATACAAATCTAAAATGCTGCAGTAAAAATAAAATGCTAGTGAAAAAGGAAACTGGCACGGATTGGAAAATTTAAGCACGTGCGGGCTTCCTGCAGCAAAAATGTCGTATGTAAACATCCAAACAGGAAGGGGAATGTGAAACACCTGCGAAAGGTATGGTATCATTTGTCGATTAAACATGGACGCAAGACTCGTGAGTTGTGCGGTATCCGTGTTTTTTGAAACCCAGTATTTTCCGAAAGTACTACTTCATATTCTACACGCTCTTAGCATTCCATCTTGGACGCTGTGCACTGTTTTTTCGCGAGGGGAATACATCCAGTCTGAAGTGTATCACTCTTTGAGTTTTCCACTATGAACGGTGTCTTCTGTCGTGCCCTTCTAAATGAAAGCAAAGACGATGCTTTTCTTCTGTAGTACAAAAATGCGCTTTCATATCGTGCTGAGAATGATGTCCCGAATAAATTCATCTGTACAAGGAATCCAAACATTTGTCCCGTCATACCAAAATCCCTAATACTGTCACTCTTCAGCTTCATTAAAAAGTTGTAATTAAATTTGTTAAAAATTTTAAGTGTTATTTCAGTAACGTTTAAAGCATTTGAGTAATATTTAGTTAAATAAACTGTACTAACCATCGACGCTTGCAAAATATGCAACGGTGCATCATGCAAATACCTGTTGACGTCTACGGTCATCAAACCGCCGAAAGAGGTGAGACTTTTTGACTCCCGACCAAACTAGCGAAGTTTACTTACAATGACTCCGCTCACAGAATGAAAAAGTGTAATACGAAGGAAGACACGCACACGGAATCTACACTCATCAACGCTGGGAAACCGTCTCCATGCAACCCATGAGGAGCGAGCTGAAATTGAGATCTCTGAAGTGCCTTTTTTACGTTCCCCTGCAACACACCGAGAGACCAATCTTGAGCATTGTGTACGTATCTCGTCACGGAGGCCTGCCCTGTGTAGAGATGCGAAACCATCCGATATCTCCCGTCTCACAGAGCGTTGAGTTTTCATCCGGAAGCCGCTAAAGGATAATTGCAGCTTATAATTACAGCTCAAATGTATTCTGAACGACTTCCTCCTCCAAACAGGTGTGCCAATTAATGGGACTTCATCCCTTTAAGGTTATTCAAACGTTTTAAATAGGCAGAGTTCTTGTTTATTTTATATATATATATATATATATATATATATATATATATAATATTGAATATATTATTGAATTATATATATATATATATATATATATATAATTCAACTATGACAATATCAATTCCGAGTTTGGCTTTTATTTTTTGTATTGTGAGAATATTAACGGAATTCTGAAAATAGGAACTTCTAGTCGGTATCGAGTGTCGAATTATGTAAACTTAAAAATGTGCTCGAGCGAAAGTCATTTTAACTCATTCTCTTTCTCATTTCGAATATGTTATTATTATTAGGTTATCTACCGGTTAAAGTAGGTTTTTGGATGGACACAACTATCAAATAAATAAAAATTTAGTAACTCCAAACAAAACCCAATCCAGCAACCTACTCTACCTCAGGTCCCTCTTCATCTCTGTGTACTTCTTTCCTCCCTTCATCCCGTCCAACATCCCTATCCTGTTCCTGCCCTTTCCTCGCTTGCCCAACATTCTCCCCTCTATTACCTTCTTCAACATTCCACTACCGTTCAATATGCCTTTCATCCATCTTTTCTGCCTCTATTGGATTTCTCTCAAGAAACCCCTCTCCTCACCAACCATCTCCAGTACTTCCTCATTTGTTTTTCTTTCGGTCCATTTTACCTTCTCCATTCTTCTCCACACCCACATTTCAAAAGCCTCCAGTCTACGTCTATCCTCTTGCTTAAGCGACCACGTTTCCGCACCGTACATAGCTACGCTCCATATCAGAGTTTTTACGAGTCTTTTATTAACCTCCCTACTCAACGTCCCCGTCATCAACTCCTTCCTCCTTGAGAAAGCCTCCTTACCTAGCGCAATTCTTCTCCTTACGTCCTTACTACTTTGACCGTATTGGTCCAGAACACTTCCGAGATACGCAAACTGTTCTCCTTGCTCTATTTTTTCCCCTCCTAATTTAATGTTTATCTTAGCCTTCTTTTTCCTGGATATTCGCAAAACTTTTGTTTTATTAATATTAATTCTCATCTCATATCTATCGCACTGAACGTCCAATTCACTTGGAATATGTTGCTAGTAGGAATAAAAATTTATATTATTGTTATTATTTACTTCTGTTACGTTGTTAATATCGTGTAATTTTCGCCAATTTCAGAGTTAATTTCTTCCGAGGAATAACCAAACCCAATGCCACACAGAAACGTTTTCCCAGCTTACATTCACATAAGGGGTCACGACATCTTTTCCATCTATTTCGACTCACGCAATCGCATTGTTTTTCTAGATCATTGCTCACATTTGAGTATATATCATATATCGTTTCATTCACAGCTTCACATCTGGGATATGGGACCTCAAAAGAAATGGCCTCAGTTCGTCCAATTAGATCTTCATGAGGGTCATTGTTGCGCGCAGTGCCCTCCGATGCGTGGCCGAGCGGGTCCCGGCCTTCCCTCGAGAAATTTAGCGGCCGACTCAACGTTACAGAAGGGTGGCAGTAATCGGCGCTGACCGTGAATTCACCGTCGAATCTCGCATCTACCGAGTACCATAGATGCATTTTTTAAGGAACGTAGGGTCATTGTTTGCGCAGGCTCCTAATCCCCAATTTGCGACACAAATGGATGCTCTTTCACAGCAATATGCACTTCTCGCAACACCTTTTTTTCACATCTGGTCCGAGGGGGGGGGATCCAAGAAGCGGCCGTATCAACACAATAGAATCCTCGTAGGGAGGAGGATTTATCCATTTTTCAATATTCTTTCGCCCGCCATTTTGAATGCGCGGAGCACAGTTCTGCTCACACAAATTTTTCTCTACACACGGCTTTTTTTTCTCTACACAAGTTTTTATTGACAGCTACAGGATTTCCCTCGACCTGAGGTTATTTTTCCTACAATTTATTTACTTATTTACTAAGGCTAAGTCACGAAATAAAAATATTCGATGCGTGTAATAAACTTACAAGCATTCCCTCCAATGGGGGGAATAGATCCGTTTATTCCCCGTTACTTTAACACGAACGCAATAGCAATACTGAGCTCCAAGCAATTGAATCCTACACCTAAGATTCATCGGAATTCTTTCGCTGGTTAGATTGAAGGGCTTACCTGACTGTGTGGCTTGGGAACCACTGACTTAAATTTTCACGTTCGCTCCAGTCATTTTTCAACAGGTATCATAGCATAACACAAGGTCGAAGATCATCATATGCTTAAACTGGTGGTCAGTCGCGTTAATGCAATTACTATCGTTACTTTTCATAATGAGATGAGATGACATAAGGTGAGATAGTAAAGATGAAAAACGTCGGGAATGCGGCAGTGAATACGAATGCCTAACGTACAATGCGAATACCTAACGTCAAATGATCAGATAGTTGTACAAAAAATAAACGAAGAGTTCTAGAAAACACCTACTGTGAGATAAAAACCCATCGTTTCGTTTCACGGCTCCCGGATTAGTTAGCTGCAATGTTTTAAAATACATGTCATCACTTCAGAGTACGAGCCGGCAATGGTTACTCGTAAATAATTGTTCGATTGGATCATGGATACAGGATGACTTTGTTTGGCAATTAAGTTCTCTAGAGCAAAGAAATGTGTGAATAAAAGCTTAAAAGGTCAGGGGAAATAACTTTGTACTAATCACGGTATGTATCGCTTTTATTTATCGATGTCTCGAAGATACCTATGTATTGATTTATCGATCGCTAGAATATATTGCTATCGATGATTTTCAAGACGATTTAAAGCTAACTCTAAGGGGTTCCATTGGTAAATTTTCATGAAATCAAAACTTTAATGATACACGCTTATCTAGTATTAACTTTCTACAGTGTTCCACTTCAATTGGGATAGTTAAAAGAGTCACGCAAACACAAAAATCAATTAGATTTAAAAAATAAACGCGAATGCTCCCATAATGGACGAATGCGTGGAAGGATGCAGAAAGAAAAAAGATGGGAAAAAGTCGGAATAATGGGATGAAGAGAGGGAAAAGAAAAGGAAATACAAAATAGAGAGGACAAAATAGGATTCGGGAAGGGAGGGGCAAGACTGTCAAAAAATAAACTACACAAGACAGAAGCAAGATGCGCCCAAAATTTTTTAAAGGGGACTTTGACACAAGGAGTTCTCGTGGAGCATCATACAAACTTCGAATTTAGGTTTCATACGGTTTCGCGGAGATAACTAAAGAAAACATCTACTATACTCGGAAAGAACTAGTGAGAAAGGAAATAACAACATGGAGATCTTAATTCAATTTCAAATCAAGTCAGATGATTTTTATTCAATCACAAAACGTTAAATATTTATGCCACACGTTTTAATTTTTTTTAATATATAACCAACGATACCTCCACACAACCACATGACATAAGCGAAACGCCCTTTATACCAGTACTAACTTCAGTAAAGCCATGAAAACCCTTTAACTATATAATAAATATAACTCTCAAAGAACAAAATGTTCTTGACTGCTTCCACAGCATTATACTGATCTGCACTGAATTCGTGCAAGGTTTTCAGTAAAGGGAGCCTATGCCCTTGTCCCCTCCATCCCTTCCGACTCCCGCAGAGAAATCCTACCTGCGTGCGTCACCGGAGATTGAATTGCACTGGCCTAGTTACTCAAACAGCGAAAAGATCCGAGGAATCACGGTTACTTATCCAGACCCAGTATGAAAAAACAGTCGTGTTTAGACGAGTGCAGTCGTCTCCCTTATCCCGTGACTGCTTCAGTTCCTGGGTGTGGCCTTTTTTCCAGTGGCATTCGCCTTCATACATTTATTCATACTTTTACCTCTCAGTAAAATATTCACGTAACTAAGCATCCGTCATTTCTGCGATAATCTTGCGATACTATGCTAACCTAAACTCCAGAACTATGTTTCCCATGCCATCCTTTTTTCAATACCACTATCTTACGATTCATCAATTAACCTTATGAATATTGAATATGTCAGCCTCGGTAACCACTTCCACACGTACAACTTGGCATATTACGATGACAAGTTTATGTTGGCATGGTACAATTTAAAAAGTAGGCATTTTCGTTTTACACAAATACAGCCCGGACTGCCGGTGGGCTGCTTCGCGCAGTTCGACACCAAAGATATCGGAGATACTCCGGAGGCAGAGTATACAATGACGAGGAAGAGAAAGCGAAGGGTACATTAGGGCGTTCAGCAGGGGTGGGGGCGTAAGACGTAAGCGAGATAGAAAACGAGAAAAGTGAAAAATGGAAGAGGATAGAAAGGAGAGGGAAAGTGAGAGAGGTTGAGATAGACGGAGACAGGAAGTGGTGGTGTAGAGGCGGCGAGAAAAAGGAATTCGGCTGATATTCTCTACTCCCCCTATCCACTTGCCCCTCTCTCCCAACCGCCCCTGCCACCTTCCCGCCCCTGAATACAGGGATCCTCGCCAACTCCCTCCCACGGAACGAATGGGGAGGGGGTTAGATGGGTTTGGAGAAGGAGGGAGGGTGGTGCTAGCGGGGAGGTAGAGCACAGAAGAAGCGGCCAGTGGAGGCACTCTCTCCCGCTGTGCTGCGCCCCCCCACCCCCAGCCAACCAAACACATCCGCGCTTTGGCCAGCTACCAAAACGCTCCAACGCGACTCCCCCGTCTTTATAACCCGACTCCCACCGCCTGTCTGCCGATTCGGGGTTCGTAACCCGTCGGAGAGAGGGCGGGGAGGAAAAATTAGCGTTGGGACGCCAGACCAGTACCAAAGGAGTAGCGACGAGTGGGAGTAAGACGGAACCGGAAGGGGAGCGGAGGGTACAGACGTTTAATTGATAAAGACGCCGGCGCCCCGCATTCATCGCGAGGCGGGAAATAAAATCCCCGACGTTGATTAAAAATATCAAGCCTTATGTCTCCCATGAATGTGATATCCTTAAAAACGCCACAGTATTACGCGCCGGGGAGGCATATTCCGGGACTGCCCGCGAAAAAAACTCCTCTCAGTCTGATTCTTGGACGGTTAATTTACGGCTCTGAGGACAAAGGATGGATTTCCACGTGTCTATAATGAAGCCCATGGTCCAACTTGGCATGCATGAAATGTACGCATTTCAGCTCACCGAAATTAATTGAATGTGATTAGATTACGTCGCAGACAACATTTACGCTGCGTAATCGGTGCGACGATCCTGCCCTCAGAAAAACAAGTCAGGAAAGCGTCCTCCGACATATTTTGGGAAAATAAAAGTGGGCCGCGGGGGGGGGGGAGGTATTTTTTATATGAATGGTCGGATCCCAAAAAAAATAACCATGAACTACATATTTTGCACTTAGTGTTGGGAACGTTTCTTCTGGGGATGAATAGATGGAATGCCTCTGAGTGGAATGCTTTCATGAAATGGAACAGGATGATACAGAGCAAAATCAATGATCAAACAAGTTTAAGAAGTCCAGTCAAAACGAATGATTTTTACACTCTTAAATTGTTGCATTAAAATGCATATCAGCGGACTCCGTTTACTATTGCGGCATTTCCAAGAGTTTCTTGGAAGTTTAAGAAGACCAAAAAAAAAAGAATGGTGTCCCAAAAATTCAGGCTTACAGGAACAGTATTCAACTAAACACGTGAGGGATTGATGATGATAGTTTTTACTTTTAAAAATTAGCCCTGCTTTCTCCTCATGGAGACATTCTCTTACTTTGGTATATCCTCCCTTCCAGAATTCTTCCAATGTATTACTGAAGCAGATATTCTTAGAGGGCACCGTTACTACAGGCTGATTGGTTTAGCGTGATGGCTAGTTAAACAACTCATTGCTTAGAGCAGTGATGTCACATCGGAATCACACATACGTAGGATCTGACATTAAGATTAAGCAGAGCTTTGCGCTGCATGACAGCAGTCGCCGGAAACATCTTCCCAAACTCATAGAAGGGAATAGGATTAGTGTGTATTGTCGATAGTTATGGGTTCGAATTCCAGAGGTATTGGTTTCAATATTCAATTTTATTCTTGTTCCTTCTTCTGAAACTAACCTTTGCGTTGCTCATTAATCGATTTTCTGCCAATTTATCTTTCATAAGAGTTCCGCAGCAGCAGGCATTGTCTCGTTTCTGATACAAGAACTCATTTCAGCACGAACTGACTTCATTCTTCCATTAGATGTTAATAATGACTGTACAAGGTCACGTACAAACTACACTCGTCCAAAAAGACAAAATACAAAAAGTTAAATGGCTGAGTTTACCTCCCACATTTTAAAAAATGTTTACTTGTTACTATCTCCACGATGAAAATCTAATTAAATTCCTAATGCTTTCTGTCGTTTGTAACTTAAAGAATCAATTTCAAAGAAAAATCATCAATTGAATATAAAAACCTATGAATGATCAAATAGCATTAGTCGCTAATTAGTCAAGGTGACTGCATAATGATCAACAGGAATTAGTCTTGTAATGCTCACAACAAATATTTTTTAAGTTGCTGGAAATTCGCATGCAGTTACATCCAAAATGTATATAGTCATGAGATAAAGTCTATGAATTGTGAAATAATGGTGGAAACCATACATTTGGAATATACTGGAAGGAAGTGTGAACTGTTTGTGTTGAAAAGAAAATTCATAATGTACTATCTATTATGCATTATATCACTAAGAGCTTGTGACCAAACAACATTATAGTCGATGGAAGCGTACAGCCTATACAGTTCTCATGCGAAAACCTCTCTATCACGTTCACCAATTCAAATACCAGCGGCACTACGCTAAGATAAAACAAACATTAATCAAAGTTTAAATACAGGGAAAGATGGCCAAGATTGCACAGACTAGTAATTCTGAAGGACGCGATGGAAGTCTGGAAAAATTAGCTAAAGTGCCACCAGACACCTTTCCAAAAACGTGCTAACGATGTCTGGTGTGCAATTTACACTTCCGACTCACCGCAAAGGAGAAATTATGAAGACTTATTTTGAGGAGAGCACTTTAAAACACTACCAGCTTTCTTTCCCAGTAGATAGGATGGTGCGCGAAGTAGTTGATTACTCGAAAAGGGAGCTATAAAAATCTGCCGCTTTCATCTATGACACTTAAATGAAAAAAATTAAGGAAATAAATTACACAACAGCGATTCTTTGAAACTAGTGAGCGTAGTTCCCTAACAAAAAGAAATAATTTCCAGGGGAAAACTCAGCACAATGAATTACTATAGAATCTCCAGGGAGCATAGTTAGCAAGTCGCTTCAATGAATGGAATGGAACAGGGGTCGCCAACCATATGAACCCCACTCTATACTACTAATCTCACTCTTTGGGATACCGCAAAAATCTAGCGTGAATTGTTTTAAATGGGACAAACAAATACAACAAGTTATCATAAAAGTTGTATTACAGTAACATGGAATGGTAATAGCAATTGTTAAACATCAATAAAACTACTAAAACTTTTTTGTAACAATATTAGTAAAATTAGTAAAGTCATCCTTGTTTGCTGATTGCAATTTTCTCCTCATCCTTATTGTATATAAACAAACTTTTCTCCATCGGCCACCGGTCTTCAGACCATTGGTTGGCGACCGCTGATTTACAAGTACTAGTAGTTTTTGTGGAAGGCGACCGACAGCTGAGGCCATTCGCGCCATGAGGGAGGGACAGGAAAGGGTGGAGAGAAACCCTCTCCTCCCTCCACCCTTCATCCTACCATTACCCGACTTTTAACGAAAGGCGCCAAGGGATCCGCAGCTTAACATCCCATCCGACGGACGGCGTAATCACTCAAAGTGCTCTCCACAAAGCCCCTCAAGTAGGGATCAGAATACCACTGAAAAATATCTGAAAAGCCTCTGGGATTCGAACCGGGCCCTCTCGATGGGAAGCCAGTACGTTAGTCACCGCATCATCCCCATTCCCACCGATTTACAAAGGTGCGTGGATTTCTAAGGTGCGCACCACTTGCATGTCAAAAAATGCCATTTAAAAACATTGGAATCTAAATACAGTGATAAAACTGTAACATATAAGCAATGCATGACCTCATTCTGGTGCATTGCTAATAAAGGAGAGAATTTATCTCGGCTTATTTCAGGAAGTTTACGACAGAAACAGGATTTCCTAATCAGTCTTTGCCACACTTATACCTTTCCTTCTCCATTTGAATCATTAAACCACTCTCAACACTCTCTCTCCTCTATCGCATTAGTAGCAATCACACTGAAGCACCACACTGTAGACGCCTGAGAAGTGCTTAGAATGCGAAATATCTCTGACGAGACTCGAAAATTCGTTTTTTTTCCCTTCACAAACTCATTTCTATCCGGCCTCACTTTCCTCCTTTGACAGGATGCCTTTCCCTCCCATAATGTAAGCTACAATCAATTTGTCTTTATTCATTAACTTAAAGTGAAAAACGTGGTATTTGCATTTACCGGCCAAAAATTAATTACGCGACAGTTTTTCTTAGTTTTCTGAAATTAATAACTACGTGGGTTTCCATGTTCTTGCCCAAAACCCTTAAATTTACTCTTTCGCCGTAATAAAAAAATACTTTGGGTTTAAGCCGAAAAAGGTGTTTTTTTAGGAGATAGTATTTGGACCAGAGCGATTTCCTGCAACAAAGAAATATCGATAAAAATCAATGACGTTTCTCCTAACGTGAAAAACAATTCGACAGAATATCAATGGAGTCCCAATTCTATTTTGAATGCCAAAAAAACATTCAGGGGTAGGATCGGAATCCGGCGATGAATTAATATATGTTTACCTGGAGCAATTAATTCAGAAAACCTGACAAACAACTCGTGGCAATGTTTGGAACAAAGTTGTACACTTTCAACTAAACCGGAAGCCGGGAAATCGTTTAGAAGAGGAAATCCTGTGAAACGTCAAATCAAACCCACGCGGTTTATAGCATGCTCGGAGTCCTGACGCAACTCGCTCCGGAATAGACTGTATTAACCAGCAAAAATAAACGCTTAAGTTTTCATGCATGTGTTGGGTTTAAATTTACGGGCTGATGAATGGACGAAATCGATGAAAGAATTACATAGAGGCAAGCATTTCTTTCTTATCTTGTTCTTAAGGGTCTCTCAAAATCAAAATTTATACATAAAATGAAGAGAAAAAATTTACCCTTTTATCTTCAGGGAATTGGACCGAATTTCTGAAAAGAATAAAGAAATAAATATAATGGAAAATGCTATTCAGGATATCTAAAGTTATTTCTAAAACAATCTCAAGAGTTTGCCAGGAAAATAAATGGTTTAAATTCTTTTAAGCATACCGAAATTAAAAGGGCCATTTCGGGCTTGGACAACGGTCTCGTGTCTGAATGTAGACTATTTTAAACTGGTGGACCGAGCCCTGTTAACTCCACCTGTCCTCGTCTTCATATTTCTCCCTTAAGGACGCAGCCAATGAAAAGAAAAAGAATGCACTCCTCCGTGTCACGTGACTTTTTTTCATATATTTTGAAGACGTTAATGTTGATTTTAGGCAAACAAAACCTTTCGAAATATGTGTGGAACAATTCACATCTTAAAAGGATTCTTGGGTAAATCTTACGATAGTTAATTAAGCCCCTTCGACAGGACATACGAATATAATGTTTTGAAGAACCCACACGATATAAATACACAAGCTAAACACAGAACTGACATCGGTAATGATAATAATATTAATTATATTATATATTAATTCCTAATCTCCAAGGAAAAAGATCAATTCTGAAGTCAACGATGTCTAAGAATTATGGTTTTTGCCACGCAAACGACAAACCCTATGAAAAAGATAAAACGAAAGGGAAAATTATTTTATTAATCATAACAATTAATTCCTTCGCATAACCTAACTGCATCATCAACCATGACCCGAGCCTAACATAAACATATATTTTATTTTTCGTTAACGCATTCAATAGCTTAAATTGGGAAAGAAAAATAATTCCAGAGAGAACAATGTAACTGAATCTAATAACATTAAGAATTCGCCCATACAAGCTCAGTAGATTAAAATAATTAGATTCGCTAACCTGTAAGCGATAACGCATGTCCCACATTCTCCACTATTGTCAGTTTATACGTAAGTGCAAAATTGATTATCTGTCCGAGGATTATATTTCTGATAAAATAAAGATTTCACTTCAACAAGCTCATTATATGACTTTCATTAATTTCGCAAAATTACCGGTTAAAACGTGGGCCACATATTATCCACTAACGGCATATAAGTAGTGCAAAACTGGTTACCTGTCAGCAGGCTACCTATCTGATAAAAATCATGATTTCACTTAACCAATTCAGCCAGTACTTTCATTAGTTTCACAGAGTTACATATTATAACATGGGATCCAAATACTCAATTTCCGTCAGCCCAGAATAGTGCAAAACTGCTTTTCTGTCAGAGGCAGGCGATTTCTCCAAGAATGTGCAAACAACGAAATCCCACGCACATATTCCGATCTGTAGAAGCGAGCGCTGCAGAACCAGCCGGTTGTTTTCTCACCAGGCATAATCGACGCAACAACCCTCCTTAATAAGGAAATATACTTTTACGGGTGACCTCAAATACGCCCAAAAAATCACACACGCCAGTGAAGCGCGGCGGAACGTATAAGGACTTCGCCCTTAATGACACGAGTCATCTTTGGGGACCACGCCCCTCCTCTCACAATCATTCCTTCTCCGTCACTGCCACCAACTCCGCCTTCAATCTCACCCACTCTCATTAGCCTCTCTGCTCCTTCCCGGTTGCCGCACAAGATAACCCTTGTCTTCCTCCTTCTTCTTCTTCTTGTTGTTTCCTCCCCCTCCGAAACGTATCAACTGTAATATTTACGTCACTGTTACATCGTAATTTGTTGTTTTCTATCTACGATGCTTGTCGCATGTGATAGCATTTTTTGATGAAATTTAAAAATACAGCGGAGGACAGAGTTGCATTACGCTCTAATTTAACACCTCAATGCGATGCGAATAAAATACGAACAAGAGAGGAAGTTTACGTCACAATCTTATTCACATTGTGCATGAAACCCATTTTATCGAAGATGAACACTGGCAATTATGGAACATCGCACAGCCCACATTCACACAACGATTCAATACCTAGCATTCCGTGTACTTATGATTCGGCGAAGCGATATCGAAGTTTCATTACAGTTGATACATGGTAATATCGGGCATTCCTGGTGGAGCCAATTGCTTCACGAAGAGAAATGATTACGGCTATACAGCCGTCATGTAGTACGTTTCCCTCCAATACACCCAAGGTATATTGGCTGCGGTTCGAGGACCGGGGGTCTTAACCTTGGTTTATATGAAACAGATTCAGTGAAACGGCATTTCATGTGGTTTTAAGAAACGACGGACGGAATTTAGGATCACCGAGTGCGCCAGCGGAGAGTAAAATACCTACTTTCCAGGTTGTTTATGACCACGCGTTTCAACTCCTGGTTGCCAGACCCACATTGAAACTACTTTCTTCCATTAAAAAACTATGCAAATTAATATATGAGATTAGAGTGAAATTTAATGGGGACACGGGGTGTACCGAGAGTCTGAGTGAATGCGGTTGAAGAGACTGTCAAGACAAGGCATATTAAGAGCCTCAGGAAAAAAGTCATGAATGAATGTGACGAAGAAAGAGGCATGCAAGGACAGTAGAAAGATATTAGTAAAAGGGAGTATGTTGCTGAATATTTGTTAGAAGCAGGCATTTTTTAAAAACTCCTTAGTCCGAAGAGGAACGGTATGACGGTTATGTATGTTAAATAAACTATTGAGAGGGGACGTGGAAATGACGCCCATGGGGAGAATTGCGAACTAATAATTACTCAGAAAGAAGGAAACCACTGGGTATACTTTATTTCACCATCATTGCACTACGAGGTAGCCCTACCTAGTACATAGCCCACTTCATTTAGCAGCACCTAGTCACAATACAACTTTTTATGCGATGTACATTCAAGGGCCTACATTAAAAATAGATCAAAGATTATAATAGCACCTGGTAAGAGCAGGTGGAAAAGTTGGGAAAGAGTAGCTTTATCATACGATGAAAGTTATATGGAAAGAGAAGAAGACTCGTGAAGACAGGGAAAAGGAAATAATTGTGCTTTCCAGATCTATAAGTGAGTCGCATTGGTATGTCACTATATAAAGGTTTTCGGGAAACTTCTGGAAAAAAGAATCAGGGATAGGGTGAAAGAAAAGCTGAAAGAAGAATAGTATGGCTTCAGACAAGGGAGAGAAACAGTAATCTCATACTTGACGATAGAGAACTGGAAGAACAACAATACGAGAGGGGAAAAGATCTAATCATGGCCTTCCTGGACATCAAGACAAGTGTGTGCAAAATAGAGGCATGGGTGACCCTGTAGAATAAACGCTTTACGAAACAGATATTAGAAAGAGCGAAGGATATGTACAGGAAAGAGTCGTCTGTATGAAAATACGAAGGAGAGAAAATATTTTACTCTAAGCGAAAAGTGATTAAGACAAGGGAGCGTATTTCCTGCTCTGCTTTTCATAAGAGCTATGGACGGGTAACTAGGAAGATGAAAAAGATGTAGTAAGCAATTGGACTAACAGTTAATCTGGGTCAATTGGGATGGAGAAAAACAGCAACAGTTGGATGCTTAGGACGAAACTGAAGATATTTATAAGATAATATTTAATGGCAAGGAGAGGAGTCTGTGCTCTTTATGAGCATAATAGATAAACCCAACAGCCGAATAATGATTAGATGGAAACGCATTAAGAAGGTGGAGATATTCAAGTACCATGGAAGCATTAATGAAGGAGGGGGAAGAAATCATAAGGAAAATAGTGAGCGCGGAAACATGTAGAAGTGTTCCAGAAAAGTGTCAGAAACTTGGTATGGGGCAAGGAACTCCCTCAGAGAGACAATGCAACGGTATAAAGGACGTTTTCTAAACATATGCATAAGAAACAGATAATTATGGGGAAAGACGAGAGTAGGATTGAACATTGAATACATTTTTTTACAGAAGCTTCAACAAAATAATGTTTTTGGCGTCGAAATTTCAAATTTGACATATCTAAACAAGCAATTGCGTTCGCGAGGCTTGTTAATTATGGGTAAAAGAATACAAGTTAAAGGTATGGTATGAAATGATAACCATCATACGAGAGTCGTGGATTTTAAGAACTTACTCGCAGTCTAATTTTTCATTTACCCTATCATATCCCCTTATTTAGTTCCTCATATCATTGAACTCCGTTCACACGGTCCAAATGCCCATTCCCTTCCTGTCTCTTCCCAAGATTCAAACTCCTATGCCACCATTCTACAACCCAAAACCTATAAATAACTTCTTTATCTACTTTTTTCATTCTTTTAATTACGCCTAGCACCTTTCTCTCTTACTCCACCATACGCAAAACTTCATTGTTTATCTTCCACTCCATCCAACTTATTTTCACCATTCCTCACCATGCCTACAAAAGAAATGCCTCTAATATCCTCCTCTTTTCTCAAAGACCTGGCTTCGAAAACTCTAAGCTCTATATTTAAGTGTTCGCTTCTTATTTATATATTTACCTTATTATTCTCTTGCTGTATTCTCTTTGTAAACTCATCTCCGGCTAACCCGTGACTTCTCCTAATGTCCTAACCAATTATATCATATATGCTCAGCTAAAACACTTGAATGCTAACATTGCAAAATTAATATTGGTCTGACTGCAAAGAATAAATCATAAATATTTTTCCAATTAGGCAATAATATAATATATGCGAATCGACAATGTATTCCCATCCTGAGAGATTATTTCCTACCACTTGAAGCCCAAGGGGTTGCCTCGTCCGCCTGACCCTGAAGTCTAAACACTCGGGAGGAAAATCACTAATTTTAAAAATAACTGATACCGACGTGCATCCTGGCCAGTACTAAGTCCATTTGTGTACACTGCAAAACTCTCGTCTTTTCAAACGTGCCAAACACACGCCTTCCCCTCGGGTTCGACATTCAAACCCCCCCTCAGACTCGACTCTCCGCCCTCGTCCTGCAGCGGAAAGAGCCACATCAATGGCTGAGGAATCCAAAATAAAGCAGGGCAAATACATACTCTGGGCGTACTTTACTCGAGACGCAAAGTGTGAGAAAACGGCGTGGAAGGGGGAGAGGGAGGGTTTCGAAGGGCTGTGGAGGGGGAGAAGGGGGGAAGCAGGGAGTTTTGGGAAGAACGGAAACAGGGAGGTGGGGGTGGAAAGAAGGAAAGACCACGTCAACGCCGTCTGCTGCTGGAATGGTTCGTGAGAATAGAATGCGGTGGAGATATAATGGACGAGTGGGCGGGGAGCGAGTGCGGGGTAGAGAAGAGAGGGAAAGTGGAGGGGTTGGGAAAATGAAGACGAAAGTTTGCGAAAGAGAGAGAGTCGAAGAGAGGGCGAAAGGATGCGGAGAGGAGGACTCGCAAAACTGCATCCCGATGGTCTCGGCGATGCGCGCCGGAAAAGGATCCTTTCCCATGTTGCCGTTGCAGATCGCCTAAACTTAGAGGGGCTCTTGAGCGCAACGCTCGCTCACCTCGGTCTTCGTGCATTAGTCATCGGGGACATTTGTCAAGAGCAAATGCCGCTTAAGCCCACATTTATCCGCGAATACCGAGGTATTTCAGTGCCACCTACCATCAAAAGGTGAACGTGACGACCTATCCACGCGTCATCTTCAGTTGCGTTTTCGCTACTCGGCCAGGATACCCTCGTCTCCAGATTCGCCAGCTCAAAATGATTAATTATTAAGTCTTTTCCACCCGATTCTATCATTAGTATTTACCACATGAAACACGCGAATACTGAAATAATAAGTTAGAAATAATTGAATTTTTAATCCAAATCCAGTCTCTAGAAATTTTATTTATTTAATAATACTCCATCTGCGACTATATAAATTATTAGCATCAAGTTTTCCGAACTATAACATGTGAGCTAAGTGACCAGCTGAAGAATATGCAACCCTCATTGTTTTCACCCAAAGGTCAAATTTAAGTTCGCAAACAAATATTTAAGTGGCGAGTAAAGTTATTCGTGACGGCTAATTGGGAATAGCAATTTTAATTGCACTAGTATGAGTTCTCTAGCCAAATCCATCAACCAACCGACCTACTATCCCAACTGTACAAAAAACATCGACTCACGGGAGGACAGATGGGAAGAAACCCAGTGTCGACATTGACTCTTCTCTTAGAGGATAGATAAAAGGAGATCCACGACACTAAATATAAAATTGTGATTCTCCACAGCTATTTATTCCATTCGACGCGCTTCAATGCTTATGAATCATAAAAGTATCACGGTTGATTTCGACTATTTAGAGCATGCCACTATTACATATGGGAGATCTATAGTTCGACGTCTCATCTGAAGGCCCAATATTACACACGATGAGTTATTCACACGACGAATGAGGTTAATGAAAAATCCTGCCGAAGGCAGAAATCTGATCTACAGAGACAAGGAAAACCATACGCTGGCCTCAGAAACATAATCGAACATTCTCTTATGAACTGAATATTCCTTTGAAAGCTGTGATGGTTATTTCACGACTCTCCAAACTGGCAACCTTCTTTCAAAATCATCTGAAATCTTGCAAGAGAAAAGTTTCAAGGGCAGCTTTCAACAGCTACCAAACAAGTGTTTTTTTGCGGAGTAACAGGCGAGGAAAGGCGGAAAACACTTGCAGTTTAGTAGAAACCACGTGAATTGAATAAGTTAATGAGTCAAAAAGCCTCCTCAGAGAACTTTGAAGAGACTTTGGGGTGACTACATATTTAAAAAGAGCTATTGAATTTCAAAAATGAACAGAATGGTGACTCGCAAATAACGCAATGGAATGGCAGACAGAAAAGGATTATCGGGCTGAGTGAAAATGACGTAAAAGCCGACGCATTGCAATTGAGGACTTTGTCTTTCGTGCCAGCCGACTGGCAGCAAAAATTTCGGAAACAGGACCTGCAATGACAAATATTGCTAATAAGCTAATAAATGCAGCGAAGGAATTATAAATAAACACCATTAAGAGGGCTAATCATACTCCGTTTCGAATGCAGGAGAAGAGGCGGAGGAGCGGAGAGAGAACACTTTTTTCCTTCCCATTATATCTTTAGCCTATTATCGAATACTCAGATTTCTTAATTAATATTTCAACACTACCCACAGATAAGGCGGCTTTTGTTTGATAGAAGTTAAATCAGTATTTTTCCAACACGACCTAAAAAATTTCATCATCAGTTATCACATTATCATGAAGACAAAAGCTTGAAATGATTGAACCAATTATGCATAGTTAAAACTTCATAGGAGCATTAGCAACATATTTTAGTGCAATCCATCCAAATGAAAAGTCAGCCGCTGTCGTTCAAAAAATTCTTTTAAATGGAAAGAGAAGTCCTAAATATATTTTGGGATGAAAATCAATTTTTAGAGCCATAATACGGAGCGATAAAAGGAATGATTTTCGGGTGTAATAAAAAACATGCCATCAAATAGAAAATATAGATTCCTGGTACAAGAACACAAGGTGGGTGGAGCAAAGGAGTTTTAAAACGTTCGGAATCTTTTGAATTACATACTTTGAGTGCTTACAGACTAAGCTAATGGGAAGCTGACGTTGTATGGACGGGTAAAGGAAAAAATCTCTTTAATTTATGCATTAATACATTATTATGTTCCAGTATAAAAATTGAATAAGTAGGCTGGCAATGCAGTGCTCGCAGTTCACATATGAATGCATAATAAACCGTCTTTTATGAACAGAACAGATATTTTTTTAGAATGCCTAAGTTAAGTAATCGAGGAAATTGTAAATTCAATCATTTCCTTAGCACAACTCGATTTACCACCATAAAGAGATTAGTCGTAAAATGAATATTTTACTGGATTACTTGCAATCAATAGAAAATACTTAGGAAATATGAATAGATGATCATGGTGAATTTCATTTTTATAACAGTTATCTTTTACAATGGGAACTCACAATGATTATACTAAAACCTGGTGCTGGTTTAAGTGGTGGGCACGCAGAGGGACGTCGAGGATGGGAACGGGAGGAAAGAGTAATTCCTCGGGGACATCATAGAGGACTATGGATAGAGCAGGGTATTCCCAACTTTCCTAAAGTTCACAAGTTCCCTGATTACCTGGAATGGTTGATATTTACAGATTTACCGATTTACAGGGCCTTCCAGATTATTTTTTCATGTGAATTTGAAAACTGAGTCGAACGCAGTCAAGTCCATTCTCAGTAATTAAAATATAAACAGCCAAGTGCCAGAACAATATAGTCACAAAGTTGGAGTATGATCCAGAATGTAATAATTAGACTGATTTCATTAATAAAACTCAGAAATAACTGAACAACCAGCATGCTGGAATCGTAGCATGAACGTTGAATTTTTAGAGGATTTTTCAACCAACTGGTAGTCTATCCGGGTGCTTCAATGAATTTGCTCAACGTAACAGGTTCGTTAAGATCCATTTAATCCAGACCTACCCATCGCCCTTTTCTTTCTTTGGAAACACTCAAGTTGCACGTTGCCAAGAAAAAAACGCGGTCGAAGCGAACGAACTTTGAAGTGATAGACTACACAAAGGTCCATTATTCGAGGCTCAGTCCTGACCGTCTCATCTCGCCCGTGGACATTGTGGGCAGGAATGCCGAAACTGAACAGGGAGCCTGTTCCGAAAAATTTCCCACGGGGCGCTGGCGCTTCCCGCGAAATGGATCAATTTCATTGAACCTCCTCTGAAAGATGAGGGAGTGATAAGGGGCGACGCGGCTGGCTGCTCCAGCGGACGAGTCAATGAAGGGAGGTGGCACGAGGAAAGGCGAGAGCATACATGCCAATGCTGACGGCATGACAGACGGACGCCGGCCGCTCAAACAGGAATGTCGGGCGGAAGGTCATTCCGCGGGGCTTTTATGCTGCGAGCCGGGGTAAAAATACCGTCGGAGAAAATGTGAAAAAGGGCAGACCGAACTAATGGGCAAACGCGTGTGTACCGGCGCCAGGATCTTTGAGGAAATTGATGACGGATCTATATTTACTTTTCTCGTCTTTCCCGCCGTTCCCTAAAGAGAGGCCGGGGAGAGAGAAAACATATACGGCGTGGAGTGAAATATGCCAAAACGAATGCCGATGGTCAGTGCATTATCAAACGCTCTGGAGCAGGGATGAACTCGTGTCCGCTTTCCACGAGCTCCCTTGACTGAGTCCAGAGTGTGCGAGGCGACGCGAGGGGGCGCTCTCGGGAATCCTGTGGGTGGGGGAGGGGGGGGGGAGGGGGAGTTCGGACGTCAGATGGAAGGTGGACCCTTGAGATGCCTTTACGGCAGTTACGCAAATACCCAGGCGCCCCGTCTCCTAGGGGCAACCGAATATATATCGGAGAGAATAAATCCCATGGAATACCTTTACGGCGCGAAAAGAAATCCACACCGGAAGGCTCCTACAAATTTCTCATACCTGACGTAAGAATGTCACCATCATCATCTCGCCCCATTTCGTCGGATAAAAAGGACTATTTTACAGCCATGCCAGTGTTCGCTCTTTTTAATTATGGATTAAGTACGTACAAGTTGGTACATAAGAATGGACCAGGTATTTCGTACTCATCAAAGATATCACAGCGACCCCAATATTGCTAATGAGAAAAATGTATTTTCCAAGCTAGGATGAATATTAGCGTTCCTCGCGATATATTTGCAGGTCAAACGTTGAAAATACCACATTCCACGGCAGGTCGCGGAATTTCTGCCTTTCATTCAACGTGGGAAAAGCTTTTTTCAGCGAAATCACCAACTTTCATGCGCTCGCTCATCATCCACCAAAATAATAGAAATTGTTCAAAATTCAGGTTATTTGACTTGAGCTCTGGGGAATTCGCACGAAATGCCTCATTAGCATTAAATTATTTAGTTCGAGCGATTACAATATGTAAATCCTCACGAAGCAAAAACAAAAGAATACATTCGCAAAAGGATAATTCTTAATTGTGCTTAACCCTGAAAACATTTATCTATTAAAACCCTGTTAAGATTACACTTAATGAATAGTAAAAATCAGAGCACAGAGAAATAATAAATTCTGAATTATAAATCCAGGACTTTCTAGGGACGGAAAACACAAAGCTCTGATTCAGTAGGAAGTGCATGAATCACCTGCGACAAAAAACACTTTAAAAAAGGCATGACTAATTCCTCGCCAAATCAACAGACAGCTGTTCAATAAAAATCTGCACACGAGTAGAAGGCGCCGATTAACGAAAACAAAAGAAAAGTCTCCCCCTTCCAACAACTTCCCCGGCGCCCTTCGGAGTGAAAAATTAAAACCGGGCGCCCACTAATCCCGTGCAGCTCATCAGCGCCGGGGTGGGATCACTCGCGGAAAGCAGGTCACCCTCGCGGGAGTGGCCGCCGCCTCCACAGGGGATCGCCACCCGCGCAATCAATGGGCGCGCAACGCTCTCACGCCCACCGCATGAGGGCGAGCGCATGTACGCTACTTCTAAATCGGAGCTGTGACGAAGGCGACGGCGGACTCCCTCCCGAAACACTCGGGGGCACGGAGATGGGGGAAGAGAGGGGGAGGAGGGAAAAAAACCACGGGTGAGTGGTCGGTAAAAAAGAAGACATCTCTCCTCTCGGCGCGACATTGAATCCATCCTTCATAGAGAGAACCCGAGTTCCATTGGGAGAGAGAGGGATGACTATGAGAAAGAGGAGGCCGGCGGGGGGGGGGGGTTGGAAAGAGGGAAGAAGGGATGGAGGGTTGTGGATAGGGGAGGGGCAAGTGAAAGAGGGGAGAGGGAAGGGGGTAAAAATAGCGCTATGAAAGAGGGGAGATGGGGAAGATGGAGTGGGGGAAGAGGGAGGGTGGCGGCTGCCACCAATCAGGCCACCAAAGGGTGAGGGCGGAGAAAGGAGGCGAGGGTCGGGCGGTGAGCTGTGAGGGCCTTGATTTATTTGGGCGAAAATGGGACCAAGTCCGAGGGGCAGGAACAATTCATATTTTTTTTTAAGTTTGATGCGAAATTTCATTCAGTGATTGATAAACAAAGCGTTCGCATAGGTGTGGCGACATTTATGGTGTCAAGCTTTCTGCTTTCCAGCGGGGTTTGATACACGTGGAAGTAACAGCAACATTTAGGTTCCCATTAGGGGTCCGTGACGAGAACATGTCTATTTCAGTATATGGTTCGCACATTCGACGTAAATATTTGCTCCCCTTGGTGGATTTATTGGACTGTTATTGTATTCTGGACTTCTACCAATCTGCTGGAGTGATCAATTTCCTCATTTTTACACGTTTTAAGGAAACATATTTTTGTCGGGATGAATATTAACGTGACACAAATTTATCAGAGGAAACTTGGAAACCCAAAGTTTCAATCAGCAGAGTACCAACACTAAAATTTCATGGAAGTATGTAGTAATGCGCGCAACTGCAGACTTAATATTTTTCGAATATAAAAAACTTATATAGTTCGATTCATCGGTGTAAAAAACATTTTATTCAATATAGTAATCAATTTGGGCTAAATTCAATATAACACATTCCCTCGCTTTAACCTTTCCTTATAATTTTTCTGTTGTCCTAATTTTTCAATCCATTTTGGCGAATGTAATCACAGCTGTTAAGAGTCTCAAATAATATAAATTTACACAATAATTAGCAACAAGCTCGATGAACATCGTGATAATGAGACAACGAATAAATAAACCTGGATTGTTTTCTTATAGTATGTAGTTTTTGATATGGCATATCTCTTTCAAAAAGTTTACATTTGTTAAACTAAGAACTTAGAGCGGTTATGGGTCAGAATTATCTTAAATAGAATCTATATGAAACCATGAGAAAAGCAAGATGACCTAGCGGGTTCATACCTTTAGGAATAGATAATAATGGGAGAGTACGGAGTTGAAAGGTGTGGAAAGATGGGGAGAATTCCAGCATTGAAATTACAAAAGTCGTATTAGGGGGAAGGTAACCAACGTGTTCCCCCATTTGCATACTCGAAAGATAACGATATCTATTCCAAAAGTCTTTAACAACAAATATATGAATAACGAATTTTACATATTCCCTGTAACCAATACCTTTTGTTCACATAAAACCAGCTATTTGGGAGGTGTGACGCAAGAACTGAAAAGCTTGCATAAGCTGAGGTTATTTTGACAAATCCGACACTGAAATATACCTCAAGCAATTCATCAGGTTCTCACATCCGATAAATAAGAGATTAGGAAATGACAGAAGTATCACTTCCGCGATATAAGCTTGTATTTGACAGAAGGGATGTTGGCCTCCAGGAAAATGATGAAAGAATACCAACTCCATCTCCACATGTTTTGTAATGATATAGAGATTTATTCTTCCCGTCTTGAAAGACAACACGTTACGGTGGTGAACATTTTCAGAGCCTCCGAATAAAATGCTAAATATGGCCAGATGTAAACACAATATCTAAAAGCAAAGAGAAATCCCCCTGATGTAATCGTTAATTACCGAGCGACCTGGGCCGTAAATAAGCTTTGATACACTGTAAGGCGAATAAAACATTTAAACTAAAGCAACCCTCGTCGTCCACTTCAGCATACCAATAAAATCATTTTAACATACGAGAAAGGCGATTGATGACCATGCCACATTTCGTATAGGAAAGAAAATATCAGAGATTAAACACGACGGTGATCAAAATAATCTTAGAACTCTATTGGCCTAATCTATCCTGTCCGTCATCCTACTGGTAGATGCCGTGATCACACCGCGAATGATTTAAGTTAACAGATAGTCAAGGGTTGATGCTGATTATTCCAGAATGTACACACACAATTCCTAATCTTCCTTTTATTTTATCATTGGCTCAACTCCTGCTTCTTGGCTGCTCTTGCTCCCACCAATGTGACTTCATTAATCGCTGACGTCCCTCTCTACGAAGTGCACGGCCAAGTTGAGTGTCCGCAAGACCGATGCATGAAAATTCCTCTGAAGTTAGCCAAGTGGGTCATAAGTAATGAGGGAGATGTGTGGGAGTTGCCGGATCGAGGCATGAGAAGCAGCTGAGAGCCTTGAATCGCGAATGACCTCTAAAACCAAGAGGAATTCATTCCTCTACAATATCTTTCTAAGCTTGGGATATTTTTATGAGGAAATATGAGATTAACGAAATAATAAAATCAAAAAGCCCAGTTACGAACTTTACAGATTTTAAACAAATATATAGGAAGAGACGGGGATGCTAGAAGAAATTTCCCCACGGAAACGAAATCACACAAAAATGTCACTTACAAGAAATGTCAACCGATGGATCCAGTTATCCAATTCGCAAGAAAACTCCATTTTGCGATAATTGAAGTTCTAAATAGAGATGGATTATTGGTGAGTAAATATAAAAAAATACTTAAAACTCACCAGCATAAGCCAAGAAAACGAAATTGAATTTAGACCCCACGCTGACCAAAACCAATTGCAATCTTTCAGAGAAGGCAAGACAAGAGATATGAAATCATCTCCCTCCGCTTAGACAGCCTTCCATTTAGAACAATTGGTACCGGAACCAGTAAAATTTAAACTTCTCCATTGGATTAAGACTCGTAAACATATAAATCAACGGGAATGGCTGTTAAAAAAGTTTAATAAGGCCTACGAGATGGTAAGCCCGTCTGGAATGGCTGAGAGAGGGTGAGAGACAGAGGTGTAGCCAGGAGAGGTAGGGCTGAGAGGGGATGGGGAGAGAGGGGGTGGGGATTGGCGCGGGGCTGGGCAGACGTGAAAATAGGAAATGGCTCCCGAAAGGGTGTCGGCGGCGTCGAGGGGAGGGGGTGAGAGGGGAGAGAAGGAGGGAGCGAGGGAAAGGAAGACAGGGGAGGGTGGCTCGAGGATTGGTGAATGGCACGGGAAATATATAAAACGGCGAGGGTGGGGTGGAGAGAGTGGGAGGGAGGGAGCGGAGCGTTGTCTCGAGTGGGAGGGCTTGGGGGCGGAGATACTTTGTGGAGGTGGCCCTCCGAGGAGACAAGAGTGACAGGCGGGGGGAGAGGGGGAGGGAGGAACTAACCGTTTCATGTGCAGACCGGCGGCGGCGGAGCCAAAAAGTCCCGGGTTCGACCTCCGTGACCGCCATTTCAACCTCACTTACCCCCACCCCACTTAGCCTCGCGGATGACGAGGTTACGGAAGGGAGACGAAACGATAAAATATTAGCATGACACAATTCGATTGTCTGCGGATTCATTATCAGCCGGGAGGGTGAAGTGCGGCACTAATCTCGATATTTAGCATGATTTATTAGTTGTCAGAATGCCCTCCAACTATTAATATCAATTACACGGGAGTCGCAAATATGAATTAACTTAAACATCAAAGTTAGAAAAATAAATAAGAAATTACGACAGGTGGGACGTTTTACTTATTTGGGCAGGAGGAACATGGGCGTGGTCGAAATGACATAAGAAGAATTGCGTCAGAGAAAACAGCACTTGGAATAGATGACGGGCTCTCAAGGCGTAAAGAAAATATTAGTGAAGACTCTGAAATGGAGAATACGAAACTTGGGTCTCTGAGCAGGGAAGATGAGCGAAAATTGGAGGCTTATGAGAAGTGGCCATGGAGAAGGATGAAGAAAATACGAAAAAGAGACGGAGGGAAAGACATAATACACAAAAAAATGTCAGAAATGGTAAGAGAAGAGAGAAAATTGCTGGAGGAGAACTCGAAGAATGCAGAAAAATAGGAAGGACATGCGGAGGCAATGGGACGTTGAGGACAGAGACAGAAGTAAGAATTCTTACTAAGAGCGAAAGAGGGAGGAAAAAATATATAATTTGAAGAGCTAGGACGGAGAAAGGAAGTAGGTGCAACTAAAGAATAAAAGTGTAAGGTAAAAGGTAATAAGTAAGTGACTTAGAAGTGCTAGGATATAGAAGGTCATGACAATGAGTTATTCATCCAAAATCTCAAATAGATTGATGTTTTCCACCTTCTTCCTAACTAAGAAATAATAGATGGAAAGGTTAAATTTAAATATCAAATTTCGGAGTTAAGATCAAGAGTATTCAGTCGCCTTCCCTAAGGCGTACCAGTGTATATCTAAATTATTAGCATATCAGATAGTTCATAGTAGCGTTCCATAATGTCTAATCTACCGTCATTCGATTGCACTGGTAAATGTAAATCCTTGTACACGTGGTGAGACTGATTAGCATGAATGAAAATTGTATTAATGTAAAGTCGTTTGTTTAAACATTTTTCGACATAAATATGGATTAACGATCTATGATAGCCAAGTATCATTATGAATGGATAACGAGCTTGAAAGTGGTACTAGTGTGATGATTTTTGTTGCTGAGGAAAAGTATTGAGTTTTCGCAAAGACCATCAATCTCATACGTAGAACCCTGGCTTTCAAGCATTTTTATAGGTTGAGCAGAAGGAAATGGTCATCGAAGAGTTAGCGTATTCTTTATCTGACAGCTAAAACGCCTTCCCTAGTGAAACGTATGAAATACCATTTAAAATAAAAAATTACTGTTCACATTTTTGGTCACCATCTCAATATTGAAGCAACTACAAAATTTTCAAGGAATAATTCAGCCGATTCTTGGGGCCTAAATTACTAATACTTGTTGAGACAGCAGTATTCGTGAGAGAGAGAGAGTAATCAAGGGGGTCGAGATGGTGCGGAGACTAACGTACAGGCTTCTCACCGAGAAGACTCGGGCTCAAATCCTGGAGACAACAAATATTTTTCAGTGGTATCCCGATCCCCTACTTCAGGTGCTTTGAGAAGAGCACTTTGAGTGAGTACGGTGTCTAGCCCGCTGCGCAAATTCTAGCATTTGTCATACTACGCCAGGTGTCTCACACTTGAGAGGTGTGGCACTCATCTAAGCGATGTTATGTCTCAACTCCCTTTGAGGCGAAATGAGTGGATTAGTACACGCCGTGCTCATACCACACATTTGTGATTGTGACTCATTCCGCTCGACTTCCCCTGAAGGAGAAGGACCGATTCTACTGGTTTTTACGAAGTTTATCATTGTAAAGTTCGCTCGTTCAAACGAGGCGTTTCTAATTTCTGAAAACTTATAGCAAAGGAGGCAAATTGCTCATGATACATCATAGACGTGAGAATGAATCTTAAACTAATATGTTTTTGGTAGTTTTGGTACCTGGTAAACATAAAATTCCGGAGTATATGAGATATGAGTAGATCGACTTAACATAATGAAAAGAGAACCTTTATAATTCCACATAGATGTATTAGACGGACGACCCAGGTTTCGACGTGGCACGTCATCATCAGGTGCCACCTGATGATGACGTGCCACGTCGAAACCTGGGTCGTCCGTCTAATAAATCTATGTGGAATTATAAAGTTTCTCTTTTCATTATCTCTATAATTTTATTTCAATGATATCTACTGCCGTAACACAATAGGAATAATAATACATTCTCAACATCTTCGCTCGAGAGACATCCTTCCAATGTATGCATGAGATTTAATCTGTAATTAAACCTTCGATCCGTGAGTAATTCCCAACCTAGGTCCTCCAATAATTTTGCTACGCTACTCAGTTTACCATAACATTTTACAACTTTAGCTCCTCTACGCTGCAAGCGATCCAATTTGGCAATCAATCCGACATCTTTTGAATCCTATCTACTAGCAGGATATTCTAATGAGGCCTAACTAGCGAAAGGTAACATTGCTCTACGAAACACCAGAATCAAGAACTGAATATCGCACTTTATTAGATTGTATTAAATCATTAAGCAGCACGAAGAGAAGGGACTCTGGACATCCAATCAAAGAAAATCATTATTTCCCTCAAATTCATTACATTATTTGCATATCATCGGTAGTTCCCCTAAAATCTAGAACCATAAAAGGGACACTACGCTGTGCACCAATATATGACTTAAAAAGGTTCAGTCTCACACAGTTCACACAATGCGTGAAGCATTAAAAGATTTCGAAGATGGCACAATTATTAAAAAGAATAGTAATTTCGGAAATATTGCGATTGGGCGAAACATCCTAAAATCGAACCCAGGATAATCTTTCCAGGAAAGAAAACTGAAAAACATGATTCCGTGTTCACCAGAGGCAACTGATGTTTCGTGGACACGTTTCATTTAAAAAATAGGGCAAGAATATACGAGACAAATTTATTATTATTATGTTGTTACTCGAAGTATGGGGAAATCTCAATTCTTCAAGTCTCGGGTATCATTTCATCATTCAACTTCCAGCAATGATGAGACGAAAACGAACTACCTAATTTCTCGAGGTGAATCCTGCAAAATGGATTTACGGCATGTCACAAGCGAAAGGTTGCGGACCGAATCTATTCTCGCTCATGAGTGCCGAGTAAACTTAGGGTGTTTAGGACCCCGGTCAACCAGATTAGAAGTGAAAGAGTGACTCTTCGGGACTTCACGGGTCACGAGAAAAGTCCGCAAAGGAAAACTGTAAATTGATGGAATTATGCATAAAGGGACACTTTTATCAGCTTGAGAATATGTTTTACTAAAATTTTTATTCCAAAGAAACTAAATGCTTCCACACACACCGTTATGCTCAACGCGAACAACGCACAAAAAGTATATCGAAAGGAGAAACTGAAAATCAATAGGTCAGGTAGGTCGAGAATAAACAAATATTTTTCTCTTTTCATACTGATGTAACTTCCCTCTCGGCAAAAGGGATTAGACATATTGGCCCTAAGGAGAATTTAATTTAATGACCTTCTGTAAATAATGTTTTCGGGGCATTCTCTGTACATTTGGCTTTTTTATGACCCAACGTCTCCATGCACAGAAGACGGCACCACCCGACTTCCTCCCCCCAACCTTATACTTCATTCCCCTTTGTACCTTGAACCAAAGAATAAACTTACGACATCTACGTAAATATTGCCTGAACAAAGGTAACGATACAATATTGTAGACGCAACACTCTTTAGGAGTTACATTTACGAAACTCCAACAACTTATAATTTCAATTTTACAGCAGCAATCACTGTCAAGGAATGTGACACTCGCTTAATCTGTTATAGTAAAAGAATCCTATAAATATGTCTCTGACCGCAGACTGGTGGGCTTTTTTAGCACAACAGATCATATGCTTTTTGAGTTTAAACATCGTCAATACCTTTTGAAATGACTAATCCCACGGAAAACTGGCTTTATGAATTCAGAGATCAGCTGGAGGAGATTTACCAAAATCGGATCCCCAGGCTACACTTGACTGTGAAAGTTGCCCTTCGCGTTTTACAACACCCACATTCTAGAAGCCAATTATGGCTAATGGAAGACCGAGCAGAAGCAAGACGACCTTAAAAAGAAGTTGAATCCCGAATATGGCAGGAAGTGGGCATCTGGATGTTTGGAGACTTCTGATGGAAATTGGGACCGCCACTGAAATTCGGAATGACAGGCCCGAATGCACCGTCAACGCCACGGCCAGACTTCCCCACTCTCCTCATCCGCTATGCGTGCAATCACGAGCGTAGTAGACATACGCCCGGACACGCATGTAAGCACCAGTTCCAAGTGACTCACGAGAGAAGTTTTTGGAGCGAGTGGATGGTATGAGTCAAAGTAAACAGCTAAAGACGGTTAAATTTAGACTGCGCATTTCCCCGGAGATTCAAGAGTTTTCCCATGAGAATGAAGCGACATTCGCCTGGTCCAAAACGACGCGCCCGAAAGGGGGAAATGACGGACGTGAATGACAAACGGAGGTGAGGGGAATCGCAGGGGTTCTAGGAATGGAGATAAAGAGAACACCGTCGCACTTCCTGGGAAATGTGTTGCCCTTAAACGAGGGAAAAAAAGCGCGTCAGCGAGCAAGCTCTGGAGGCGTGAAAGCGATCCGAATTCGGGGAGATAAATGCAACACCTCCCCGCCACTGGCGAATCATCTCATCAACCACCAAAACTACGGCTGAAATCGCGACATTCCGAAATCCAGATTACTCAGCGAGAGCGACAAAGCGAAAAGCAAGACATAAAACCTTGTTCGATTAGTAATTATTAGGGAACATTCTAAGAACTAGCGTACCTCCGTAAAAAAATCCACCGCTCAAAATATTTGAATGTTTCTTCAACCTTGATGACTTGACTCATTGGAGAGTCTTATCTTAGAAGGTTACCGACAGGAAGTCAAAACGACATGGCGAAAATGTGAATCATGAGCTTGAAAAGGGGCCTACTACTCCCACTCTGGGGTGACATCTAAATCTCTAGGATAACTAATGGCGAAGGTATCAACCTATATCCAAGACAAATAAACATGACATTATTAATTCAAATGAAATAAAATCATTTGTTATCAAGAACATTTTTCCATGAAATATTTCGGAGTGCTCGCTATAATTTTACTGATATAACGTATATATTTTACAGCCTTCTGAGTAAAATTATGACTTAGCTGATTCGGCGCGAGATACTAATTGAATCACTATGCAATTCTCGATGAAAATTTCAATTTATTCGTCAATAACATCAATCTAAACGGATTATATACAGATATATGCATAAAAATATTTACTCAAAGTGGTCCTGCTAGTTCAGATACTCCTTTCTATTATTTTAACAACAACTCAAGCAATCTAAGATTGAAATGTGTACAAATGCGTATGAGAAGTAAGTATACTTCAGTACCACGACATCTGGCCTATCCGTCCGTTTGGCGACAGCTAGTGTACAACAAAATAAGTCTTTAACTACTCACCATGTATGCTTCTTTCCATCCCTTAAAAGTTATGAAAACGGGAATTACTCACCTGCAAAGAAACAAGGACAAGCTATTGTTAAATAAACACTAAAAACTATAAAATCAAACATCACATACTAAATTAATATAATTTCTATAACTTGAAGTTTATACTATATTATATAGTTATAAGCTTGAAGTTCCTGAGTGAGTAAGAGGGCTTCAGTACGATGCCAACTCATTCTTCACCATGCCAGAGTTGATGGAATCAACGTTTAACTATCAGTTTGAGATACTATCATAATTATCGGTTATCTACCGTTTAGGATCAATTATGGATGAACACAAGCTATCAAATGGTTCAGTGACAAATTACTTGCCTCTCCCAACAAAACAAACGGTTTCATCCACAGTGCGAGAGTGCACTGGAAAGGGGTTGCAAACTTCTCTGATTAAGAAATATATCGTGTTTTCATTCAAATAATTTGATTTCGGTACCTACATAAAATGCACAATTTATTCCTACTTTTCATAGCCTTCAGCATCTCGCATATTTTCCAAGTGAGTAATGGATGTAATCGTTTACATTTTTCTACTTGACGCAAATGGCATGCCTTACTATATATACGTTTATATGTAAAGTATTACGCCATAGCCTAGATAGTCATTAAAATATTTCATATACTCGCAAGAGGTTTTTCTTTTTTTCCATATCTTTTTAAACATTCTCTGGGAGCACTTACTTTACATCAAATTATGATATTTTGTATTTGACGTCACCACGCACAAAATAATTTTCACGATTTGAGCCATTGTGGTTATTTTAGTAAAAATTAAATGCAGAAAATGCATCGAAAACTCGTGCATCCTTAGGAAGTTCTGTTATAATGCGCCCTAAACATTATTTTTATATAAAAACAGAAGAAAAACAAACACATCAGAAGACAGACAACTTGCAGTTAACTACTCCTAACGGCAGTGAGTCCCGAACTATTTTCGTTCACTCTTCACTCGAGAAATTGAAAAATGTTTCGTGCCTTCCCGAGCGCATGCTCTGTAAGGCGGACTGTGATAAATCATAAATCGCGACTTCCAGATGAGGCATGCCTCACACTTCACCGGGGCCACTGGACTATGGCGCAAAGACAAATATGCCCTACCATAACTAAAAGAAACAGCGAATGAGACGACAAAAATTAATGGGCAGGCGATGTCAACAACATGTACGCACTGAAGGTTTCGCTGGATGTTTTAAGAGAGTTTGTGTAGCTTCACACCTGAAAATACAACACGCAGGTGATAATCTAACAGGAGTGAATTAATACTGATTGACCAAATTACAACAATAATGACAGGGGCGACTTCATATTGCATAACATTACGTAAAAACATTTTGTTTAGACGCAATTTCGAAATGACAGCCCATGGCTTGGAGATTCGTAATTATAGTTGTTATATGCCAACAAAAGAGCTGAAAATAACGTTTGATGGACTATAATTCACGGCATACCCATCGGATTATCAAGTTCCCAATGTATGCTTTACCAAGCATAAATGTAACCATCAGGGTGATTTATACGAAAGAAAAACTCATGATTAATTCGCGATATGCCGCTTATTTTCGTGCAAACCAACGATAAAAGAATTATTCGATCCCAGTGAGAGTGGCTGCCACTCAGCTAAGGCCTCCCAAGAGATACGGAAATGCCACGTTATGAGGACGAAAAATACGCTTCCGAAAATAGATGTAGTAAAAAATGCGATGAAGAGAGTCTTCCCTGGGTTAGATGATGCGGCAAAGCAGTGCCCATAAGGATCTTGTTTTATTGCAGCAGCTCGAATCCTAATAAAACAGCCTCCGGATGCTCTCCACAGATAAGTGAAAGATTCAACTAGTGGTAAATTGCCTAGCTCTCAATTGTGAACACACTTTTGCCAGCGTGACAGGAATAAGTTTTCCACCAATAGATAACATTGGAAAATGAAGAGAAGAAATGTGATGATGACAGGGTTTACTGCTGACGATGGCTCTAAAACAATAGTCACCGGGGAAGGCTGGTCAATGCCCCTATGTCTCGCAGAGGATTTTTTTTTAAGCAACGAGGGGAGTGAGGGGAACCAAACTGGATGCGGATTCACAGCGTGTCTTCAATGAAAGAGGCTGGCGCATCGCAACTCGCACAGCAAGTTCTATCCACATGACGTAAATTAGCTAGGAAGTAAAGCTTATTAACCATGACAACGCTCGCAAAAAGTTCCCCCCTATTATTAAAGCATTTAATAGAGCATTTCCACGAAGTTGGCACATTTACTGCAAAGTTCACTCACGTTTTCAGGGCCCCGTTGTAAAATATTAATTTGTTTTTTGTAATCTTATATTTCCGATAAGTTTTTATAAGGCTTCATTATTTAAGATTTTTCCAGTTGAAAGGTTCCACCCTGATATTTTTATTTCAATTAACTTTAATTTAATCATGCCCTTCGAGAAAATAAATATTAAGAGTCACCAAACTCTTCACCTTACAATAAACATAATGGCTAATTAAAGTTCTCTCCAATTTTTACTTTAAATTACTATGCTTGTGGAAAATAAATGAATTCATCAGGATAAGTAGTTAGCAGTGGAATTCTGTCTTTTATATCATTTTTCCCCACCTTCAGAAGAGGATCAAACAACTACATTTGTATTCCCTCTCCATTTAAAGATTATTTATCAACAATTATAGAGTGTAAAAATCATTCAAGGCGAATCATTGAGTGTAAAAATCATTCGCCTTGAATGATTTTTACACTCTGCAATTGTTGCAATGAAATGCATGTTAGCGGATGACTCCGTTAAAAGTTACTGTTGCGGCATCTCCCGCAGTTTCTTGGAAATTATCAATCAAATTGAAAGCAGGTCACATTAAAGTTTTGTGCAGACAAAATCACTTTAAAAACAAAATACATATCATGTACCATACTTATGGATTAACCACGTTAATCCATATAACTATCGGTTCAAAAATGCTTCGTAAAAACAATTTAAGTAATATTTAAATTCGAAGCACATCATTTTATATTAAAAACGAGATGGAGATATAAATTTTCTAATATTCTATCATATACCTGCACTGAAAAAAATACGATTGTCCCATAGGAAAGGTCAAGAGAGAAAAACAGTCTAATACAACGGGATGTAAGACGAAAAAGCTATCGGGACTTCAAAGAACTAATATGAGACTACGAAAAAAAGGGATGCATTCAACTAATCTTCGGATTGAAGGACCGCTGGTGATGAAACATTTTTTTAAGTTTGTCATGAAATTGTACGAAATGAAAAATTGGGCTCAAATTACTAGCACACTCGTCAATCCTTACGAGATAATGCAAAGATCATTTTAGAGTGTAGTCGCACACTAACGACTAAAAAAATCAAATATAATATAACACAATGGCACTTAAAACCGTCCAGAAAATTTATCTCCCATCTAACAATAATATCCAATTTATCTTAAATTATGTCTGTGAGGACAGATCCTTACTAACGTTTCCTACCATTAATACTACATGGATTTTTCTTTTCATTGGGCTAAAAAAATAAGTTTTTCAAACATAATTATTTGGGACCTCGAAACGACATGAAGACTTATTTAATCACGACAGTTTTTCTGTGAACGCATGAAATTGTGAGGGTTTCACTTCTAGGTGTACTTCTTTCCTTTCGGGCCTTTTACCATTGCCATTCCCTCTACATGCCCTCACCCTCCTGGAGTGGCTTCACCAGAAAGATAATACGCAAAGGAACGGAAGTGAACACAAGATGGGATTCGTGTGGATGAGGAGCGAGGCACGTGGACTACAGAAGCCGCGCCCGATCGCGATGCTATAACCCCGCGTGGGGAATGCAGAGAGATGGGTGATGTCATGAGTAACATAAGAGCTGAAGCTAAGAGGACCACTGATTTGGGAGCACACGCCCATCGGATGCACAATATACGCCTGGTGAGACAATGGCCGCTAGAGCGAAAGAGATGTTCGGTCTCGGGCGTGGGCGGATGGCGCCGAGGGCATAGGCCAACCGGCATTCCCTTGTGTTTTCTTCCTGAGCCAACCGAGGATGCAAGGCGGCGAAACCATTAAGTGGGATCCAAATAAAAATCACACCACACCAACGCCCAACTTAAACGAGATTTCTTGCCCTTATCGCACTCTAAAGGGGAGCAGCATATTAGGGAAGTACCAGAAGGGTAGTTTCCTGATTCTTTCAATTTATGAACTTTTATTTTTAAAACTACAAATTCAAGGAATAAAATAAATATGCAAAGTCTGAAAGTGCTGTTCATGGAATTTCGCTCGATTGAAAACTGGAATTTTCCAAGTAGTTATCTCAATTTATATGCCCTCGAACTTCATGCTTCGGGCAAAACGACGAGTCTCACAATGAATGTTTTCATTTATTTCGTGAAAGTAAAAGAAATTATTCGGCCAAACGAAAATTTATCTAACAAACTTCCTACCATTTAAACCAGGAAGAACATTTTGCGAAAGACGGAAACCACTGTGAAAGCTGAACGAAATATAGTAATTGACAGCCCAACGACTAATTAGTTGGTTTCGTAAAGTCTTAATCCGATTTACCAAAGTAATTTTTCTCACAACAACTTTAGGCACACACTGCGGGAAAATAAACTTACGCACAGCAGGAGAGCTTTGGATGCATCCTTTCAAATATGCCATTGCAGGGATTTGCGAGTATGAATAATAAATTGTTGGCAAAAGGAGAAGCACAACACCATGAAACATGTTTTGCATAGAGGCAGAGATACTTATCCTTGACTATGTAGAGACACCAAAATGACGATAAGAACGACCAGGTACCTTTCAAATTTGTCGGGGGAATTTTTTTGTAATTCCACACTAACGGTCTGGTCTTCAGACATAATTTGTTGTTTCACAATTTATTTTTCGGTGCCAGAAGTAATCTCTTTGGCCCTGTGCCTTTCTCTTGAGAAACTTATATTTTTGCGAGTTGAGGTGATTCCGTCCTTGTATTTATTTGCTCGTAGTATCTCACGCATTGAAAATAAAGAATAGATACACGAGTTTTCATATGCGTCAATTCCGCGAACATGACACGCTTGCACAGAGCCGAGGCAGATCTCACAACCTTGGCACTAGATCGCGGCTCGTTTATCCGACGTCGGCGGTGGACACTTCCGTGCCGGTGACGCGACTTGCGCCAAAGCCAGCCAACCGCCCGTCGGTGGCGGCTGTAGGCGACGGATGAATCGCTCTCGACGTCCAAGGGGATACGCGCAGGTTGGCGCTTGTCCTGGAATACAGGAGCGCAAACCTTATTGACATACAAAGGTCACCTTCATAGCGCGTTTACGCAAAGAGTTAATTAGAGAGAGAGAGAGAGATCAGGTGAAGCATGAATGAACAGACGGCTATCTATGCAATTGGATCACCCTCGGCATAAAGGGAGAGTCGATTCCGATATGCTGCCCCTCGGAGCGCCACGCTTCCACGCAATGGTGGGTTGCCGTGATCTCATCGTCAAAGGGAGTTCTCCTCAATGCCTAATCGCCTGATTCCGGTCCCGTGCGAACGTCGACCGACGATGAACGACTAGTTTTGTTTTCGTGTGGGGAGAGGTTACCAAAGAACGCCACCAGTTATTCGTTGAAGCATTAGATAATTCAATGGACGAATGCATTTTTGAACCTAAAGGTTCCATAGTTGAATAAACAGTTCATACGTATATAGGCGTATTTTTCCAAATACACAACTCTGCCTACGGAGAGCTAAACTTTAAAAAAGAAAATAAGTGGGCGCATTCCGATTTCTTCATGTGGGTAAGACATTCAGGAAAATACAAGCACACGATGATTGCGCTCGCATGTAAGATAGGTTTAGCTGATGACACTTTCTTCACCGGTAGATTACCTATAATAATAATTTTCCTTTCAGGAATTTTGAAAAGATTCAGAATGCTATTTCTACCCTAAGATCCTCTGCAGTAACGAGCATCGTCAATTGCGATACAAGCTTGTATAGTCGACAGAATTGATGAAAACTCCGATGGTCATAAAGATACATCCATGAAGACAGTTTCTTTCAGCAAACCTGAATAGCTCAGAGCTCACCCAAGTCATCGTTATATTAAATATTTGGTGCCGGCGGGAGGAATGATAAAGGCTCCTGGCAGGGTGAGCCATGCCAGAGAGGTGGAAGGTTAGGAGCCAGACGAAAGGCAGTCCACGCAGCGTCTGTTCCTCAGTGAGGCGGCTGCAAAGGCGTCTGACCCCAGTGGTGCGGCCATTGAGTGATGGTGTCACGTTAAAAACATTACTGAGGAAGGTAGCAGGAAATAAATACCCTCAATTATTAATCCCAAGATTGTCAAAATGGGCAACTAGGAGACTAGGTCCAATCGGTCATGTGTCGTACCCGGCAGCGGCAAGCCTTCCGTGGTCATCTCACGAAAGCCTTGTAAAGCAATATCAATATTATTCCGTCATCTATCGGTAAAGCAGGTTTGGGTTGGACAACATCCCTATATAACCAGCACTTCCTCATTTGTCTTCCTTTCTGTCCGCCTAACCTTCTCAATCCTTCACAACCGCATATCAAAAGCCTCCGATCTACGTCTATCACCCTGCTTCAATACCCATGTTTCTGCGCTATATCGTATATAACTACACTCCATTTGAGAGTTTCAACAAACCTTTTCTTAACATCCTTGCTCAACGTTCCTGTCATCATTTCCCTTCTCCTTGCGAAAACTTATTTGGCTAAAGCAATTCTTCTCCTTGTGTCCCTACTACTTTGACCATTTTGGTCCAAAACACTCCCGAGATAGGTAAACTGTTCCACCTGTTCTATTTTTCCCCGCCTATTTTAATATTTAGCTTAGCCTTTTTCTTTCTGGAAAATCGCATAACCTTTGTTTTATTAATATTGATTCTCATCCCATATTTATCGCACTGAACCTCCAATTCACTCAGTAATGCTTGCAACCCCTTGGCTGACTGAGCAACTAATGCTTGGTCATCAGCAAACCTAACCGATTTTACGAATTCCCCTCCGACTTTCATTCCTACCTCCAGTTCTTCCCATGCCTCTTTAATCATTTCCTCCACATATAGGTTGAACAGCGCCGGTGACAATGGGCAACCCTGCCTAACACCTCTTCCTAACACTGCCTATCCGGACTCTCCATTCCCCACTCGCACCTGAGCAGTCGGAGACATGTAGAGGTTGCGGATTAGCCTCCTTTCCATCCAATCTATTCCTATTTTATGCAATATACTGATTAGTTTTTCCCAATTCACTCTATCAAACGCCTTTTCGAAATCTACGAAACAGGTAAATACGTCCTGATTGTATTCTATATTCCTCTCGATTAGTGATCTCATTACTGCAATGGCATCACGCGTACCTCTCCCCTTCCTAAACCCAAACTTATCATCTTTGCCTTGCTCTCCATCCTGTTGTGGATGATTCTGAGAACCACTATAGCTGTGTGGAAACTCAAACAGAATAGTAAGTTTATTTTACAATTAACATGAAAATTGCGTATGAAAAGGAAGTTACATCAATTATATGAAACAAGTATTCTGATTGAGTTTCAGGAACGCTCAACGTCCAGGAAGATGCACTTCAACGCCCGTCATCACCTCGCAAAATTTCCGGGTGGTAACAGGGCCGAGAGTTTGACGAGAACCACAAGCACAATTCTTCTTGGAAAATCAAATCGTAGCGTTATGGGGCTCATAAAAATCCAGTCGCACGACATGGCAAGAATGCAGCAGACTTTCGCCTATCACAACATGCATCTATTCAATTTATTATGTTTTGACCATTCTTAGAATTTATCATCTGTTAGAATCCCTTCGTTTTGCTACTGTGTTATACACTTTTCAAGGGAAAACGATAAGATGAGAAGACGAGCACGACGCTGGCATGGATGAAAAATATCTTTTGAAAAATCGAAGCCATTAAGGACGGTTAAACCTCGCGGTAAGAGAGAGATTGCTTCTTGGAACTCCGCTCTTTACTTGAGCTTCTCCGAGGAAGGTCGCCGCGATCCTTTCTCCCCCCTCTCTCTCTTTTTTCCCACCTCCATTCTGGTTCCCTCTCGCTCCTGCACGCCTGGATAGTGCCATTTGAGAGGCTTCCCTTTCCTTCAAAGTTCACGCTGCTCTCTTTAATCTCCCGACTCGCCCTTAAACGGCAAACGAAAAGGCGCCACCCCGCGCCCTTTAGCTTTCCATGCACTATTCACCCTTAACGCCCACTCGTATCTGTCGCGCCTTGCTATCTCCTCTCAAATTCACTTCCCACCGACCACCATACCTCCATTTATCTCATCCAACACTTCAAATTTAACGTCTATGTATTTGAAAGTCGCCGGTAAACTCAAGGCTGTTACCCGTTGATGATCATAAAAAAAACCATAACAACCACGTAATCAAAACTTATGGATAAAGCAACCTTTAACTTCATCCAGTGTTTATTATATCCTGTCTCATTTTTACTGTTTAAAGCCTCTAGAAGGTAACTAAAATGCAGTAAACCAAATTATAAGTAATTAAGCTACGCCATACACTCAGAAGGGATTGGTTTGAAGTCTATTCCTGGTAAGCTACAACTTGAATGGTTTATTTTTTTTCCATTTCGCAACGTTTCTATGAATCCGAATAAAATGAATGCCTTTTTTAAAGAATGCTAATCCATGAAATACCTATTCCATTCTTGTACCAAATATTAAATCACATACTTGGTGAATCTGAATCATGCAAAACAATTCGATGTTTTCTGCTGAAATAATGCTCCGCCAAGATAAGAGGAAAAACCAAATTTTTCTGCCGAAATAGTGTCACTAGAGACGATCTCTGAGTTTCCTGCGTCCTTATGTACGAGTATTTTCAAAACTAAACGAATCCTGTTCATGCCTCGACCATTGAGAATGCACCTAACTTTTACCGATTGGAAGGATTAGACCCCGTTTATCATTATCCCAAACACCTAACTTACCCCGGTAATACTAGGGTTGGGGAAATTGTAAATTTAAAATTTGCGTTGACTGATAATTCAGACAGTGTTCGTTTTTCTAGGAAAAAGTTGGGTGACTGGCTGAGTGGAGAACTTGGCGGCTTCCAAGTCGTTCACAAACACTGGTAAAAAATTATCTCCTTATCGTGAGGTCGGAGCGTCATAATTAATAATGCATGCACCTTTAGTTTTCAACATGGTTCAAGAAGTAGATGTTTTGAGTACAGCTACTTCGGGGGTGATCTCCCCGAAGTTCTTTTTCGAAAATTCTTGAAATTTCTAGGCATCGTGACAAATTTTCTGGGACTTTCTGATTTTTCCTGGCGTTTACTGCGTTTTTAAAAGACTCCTCAGGATTTAACTGACTCGCACAAGCAAACCCGTCACACTTCTTTCTCCCTTCTTTCTTACCTCCCTTCGGCCTCTTGAGACCTACTTCACCTCATAGCCACCCCACCTTCCTATCTCTCCATCGCGATCGGTCACTCGACCTTCCCACACTCCCTCTCTCCAGCTCTGCTCCTCTTGCCTCGCCTTTCACGCTTCGCTGCATTTCTCGCAATTTTTTCAAGTCCTTCGAAGGCGATCGGGCAGGGGCATCGCACCTTTGAGTGCGGCGGCTCACTCGGACGCCATTCCGCCGACTGCGAACAACGGACGCTCGTAAAACGCCCGCAATGCCCCCGGAGAAAACGATTGACCATCAGGAAACCAAGGAGTCTCCGTCGGACGGCTTTCCCTTCGATAATTTCAGTAAACTTTCACGGGCCTACACCAAGCAACGCGCAAGTTCCATGAGATATATCAGTGCGATATTTTATTTTTCTCAATCTGTAGCGGAAAATAAGTCGGGAAAAATATTAAATGAAGAATTAACGCTACGCATTGCGAAAATCAGGTTCTTAGGCATGATTCGGACCCTCAAGATGAAGTGACAGGATGTTTTAGACGGGAATTAAGGAGCAACACTGTTAGGAAGTGTTATGAAAGGCGACAAAATAACGCCCAATTTTGCGCTCAAATGTATTGATTTGCATCTCAGACCATATTTATAAGATGCTCCCCAACTCAGTTACACCTTGGTCAAACTCTTTGGTTGGGCATCTTACGATTTGCGGACAACCACAATACCATCACTCTTTTTGCTTTTGCCAAAGTATTTGGAGAAGGAGAAGAGTCAATAAAAATGTTACTGAAATAAAAAAAAATTTCACAGAAGCAGATTTTAATCGGCCACATGCGAGTCTTCTGCGTCTAAATTCCTAATGAGAAGAAATGAGTAACCAATAACATCTTACATAAGTTATGCGAGAATGGGTAAGATGTCAATAGTCATATGAACGGAATTTAATAACCCCATCGTTAACCCTACAGCTACTTCAAACCACCAACACCTATCCAGGATATAATTTTGGTCCAGCCATCGACCATATCCATCCACTCCTTCCTGCTTTGAAGATATTTTCATATCATCTCTCGAAAGCCTTAACTAGGCCTCCCACACCCCTGCGTCCGGAGTTGTTTGGGTTATTACGAGTTCTATAAGAGACACACCTCAATCAGCGGACCGCCCGATACCATCAGAGTCTCTTAGATCGCGGAGGGGGATGACGCCAGCGGGGGAGACGCTCCCTGCCACTCTCCGAGGGAGCCCCGCGAGATCGACCCACCCAAAACACCTGTCAGCACCACGCGTCACACCACCAAATGATGCAGCCACGTGGAGGGACCCCCAACTCCCGCCGCTTTCTATCCGGAGCCACCCACCCTCCTCCCCCGGTCACCCTCGCGTCCCGGCTCAAATCCCTCCTTGCCCCTACCGCGATTTTTATTTTAAGGCGTCGGCCCATCCCCGACCCCCTGCCCCTCTGTCCGCTGTCTTCCTCCGACCCATCCCAGTCCCCGCCTCCTTATATACCCCCCTACGCACACTTTTTATCTTTCCGCCGGCCCCGTTCCTTTCTCTCCCCTTTTCTTCTCTCTCGTGTCACCCAGTTCCCTGTTCATCTCCTTCCAAACTTCGCCCCACCATCAGGCGTCTCTCACCGCCGTCTGGTCCTCGCCGCCACACTCGTCAACAGTGACACAATCTATGATCGACGGGATAGGTGGAAATTAGGTGGGCCCGAAGCCATAGTTATCGATTCACAAAGTGCGTCGTTTCGACGGAAGCTGTCCCAAACCCAAGAGAGCGAGAGAGATATGAGGGGGGGGGGGGTCCGAATATTGTAGATTAAGGCTGCTGAAACCCGTCGACCTTATAAGATTCGAAAGATTAACAAAAAAGCCACACGAATGCAAGATACACAGGCTCCTGGAAATAGGGAAGACAAAATTCGACACGCCACTTATTTAGGGGGAAGAGGACAACATGCTACTTTTAATCTCTAGTGAAAAACACAGTGGGTGGTTGCCCTCCATCCTCCTGGTCCAACGGAATTGAAGAAAAAATACACCTTTGTTGTTATTAATAAACACCGGGAATTATACCATAACTACTGGAGTTTCATATCCATTAGTACATGAAAATGCTATATTCCATGGTACTCGACTCAACTTTATGTAACTTCATGATGAAAATAGAAAATGAAACTAGGTAAGTTCCCCTGAATTTCAATAAAAACAACTGGTTTCGTCGAACAGTCAACATCTGATGATTCAGTGGAACTTACAAAGTTTTATTTTCCAATCACATGATAATGCATTTAAGGGGCAAACATCAATTAAACTTTTACTAAAATTAACAGGAGTTTTCTTTTCACTCCCATGAATCCCATATCATCACTTGAATCCAAACAATCTGTAGAACATGAACATAATTAAAATGGGTTAACAATACAAAACTAATTAATATTTCAATCTAAAAATAAAACTTAGTAATTTATATACTGGAGATACCAGCCTCAGGAAAATAAGCTTTCGCACGTGAAGTGGTAGGGAATCGTCTTCGCGACTCCTCTAGTCCTTTATACTATGGAAGTAGAAAACAGTTACCCGTCCTCTGCCGAATTCTCATGAATTCGAAAGAAATATATTTAGTCAATACGATTCCAAAATGGAGGAAAGTCAGATCTAATTACGATCGCTAGATGCCAAAATGAATCCAATGCCATTCAACTACCATATCTGGACAATGAGACGGGCCTTGTGGAGGCTCGCCACAATTGACCCGGATAAGGATGGACAAGATCAGACATTTCCCTTGGCCTTGATATTTTGGCCAACTTTTTCATTTTAAAAATTAAAATTCAAAGGCAATGTGAATAACTTTTTTAAAAATGGATTTTCGTTTTACGGCTTTTCGTGAACTTTCATTGTTTTATCGTAAGAATCCAGTCCTTTTTCGAATCGTCCAGCTTATGTCTCCGGTGTCTATATATACAGGGTTCGTCCGGAAGATACGTGTACTGAGCTCAGGAAAAAAAATTTATTACACTTTTACATATCTTAAGCTGATATTCCTCAAAATAGGACCCTTGTGAGTCGATACACTTGTTCCAGCGGCGTTCCCATTCCTGGAACGCCCCGCGAAGGCATCATCGGGAACCTCTCGAAGAAACGTCGTCACGGCCTCTTTGACGGCGTCCAAAGTCCCGTATCGCGTTCCTTTCAAACTCCTCTTTATCTTCGAGAACAGAAACGTTCTCTAAAAAATGTGGATCATTTTTGCAGTGATCCGCAAGTTGTGTCGCGATTTCCAAACGATTGAGTCTTTGATCATCACTGAGCACTTTCGGCACCAACTTTGCACAAATTTTTCACATCTGTAATTGGTCCCTAATAATCTCGTGCATTATTGTTTTTGGGACATTACACTACTCTGCTATTATCCGAACACTAAGACGACGATCAGAGTTCAGTACATCGCGAACTTTTCGCACATTTTCGTCGGTGAGTGTCGTTGATGGGCGTCCAGGCCGTGGTTCGTCGTCGACCTCTTCTCTGCCCTCCACGAACATCTTGTGCCACCGAAAGATCATGTTTCTGGACATGGCTGACTCCCCGTAAGCCTGGTTAATCATACCGACAGTTTCGGTAGACGATTTCCCAAGTTTTACCGCAAATTTGATGGAATAACGCTGCTCCAAAAACTTCGGCATCGTGTTCCGTGACGTGGGTCGAGCGTGGTGGTTCGCGTTAACAGAGCTCCTCACTACACCACAGCTCAGAGCCGACTGCCTTTTTCAGCGTCGCTTGCCAACATACCCCCCTCCAATCGCAGCCCGTCAGAGCGGTGCTGGGCGCGCCTGGAGCGGCGGGAAAAAATCAGTACACTTATTTTCCGGACAAGCCCTGTATATATATCCTGACCTCTACAACCAAACAAAAGACGCGAATAACATCTCAAGTATAATTTCTGTGACGAATTAAGGCAGAAGATAATGGTGGAGAAGAAATATTAAGTAGGTATACACTACCATTTTAACAATGACGACACCTTTAACTTTTAATGATAATGAGACATTAAGATGTTGCATTGGGTTAAATTTGTATTTGGATTGAGGTCGCACAACCTACTGAGGACTAATGGACTACGCTACCATCAACTGATAGTCGTGGTCAATCCGCGGTTCCTTGAGAAGTTGTTTCTACGAATAAATTTCGTTTACATTGAGAAAGCAAGAGAAAACATTACGAAAATGGCATACCGATAAAATATTTCAAAATTGATAGCCTATTTACTTTCAAAATAGGATTGTTTTTGCATTGCTTAATGAAACCAGTTCAACTTGCTTCTTGAGGGTGCAAAATAAAAATAAAAATTTTCCATCGTTTAAAGTAATACCGGCGCTATTGTCCATGCCTTGCCATATTTCTTTGTCTCTTGCCGTAAACGCTTTTCGATATTACTTTCTTAACGTTAGGGGTGTTGAACCGCAAAGCTCAAACTACACGTTTGGCAAGAAAATAACTCATTTTAGATCATTATGCACCAATCAACTTTCTTGTCGAACTTCGATAAAATTTTATATAAGATAAGCATTTTCAGCGAACTTAATACCATTTAACATTAATAACGCGATAAATTGGCTACGTAATAACTCTCTGTATATATTAATTTATTTACTGAGCAATTTATAACCTTAATTTGGGTAACACAATGCACTATCTATAACTAAATGAGAATATTTACTGAATGTGAAGGCTATGTTGTATATTGCTGCCCATTTTAAGTCGAATAAGAAAGTAGGTTTGATACGATGCTAAAAATAAGTAATTAGGTTAATGTTCAAAGTCGAACAAGAGCAATTACATTAATGGAAAAAGGCCATAACCTAGAACATCCGAGAACACTCTAATTCCACCCCTAACTATTCGTGCATAAAAACATTTTACTTCATTTAAGTGTTCAGATGACTTAATAACTGCAAATAGGTAATTAGTCATGCCGTTTGACTCGTAAATGGTACTGATTTTAAATGGAGATACAGACATTAAAACATTATCTCATCTTCATACACTTCCCTCTCAAACGAGTTCCATTTTCTACTCCAACGCCCGTTCCACAGAGCCAATTCGTTTAGTCTAATTGTCGTAATTATTTTTTCCGCCTTCTAATAATAATAGTACTGACTTTATTTATAGTTACTTCTCCCCCGTGTATTCCTTCCACAGAGAGCTTCTCGTGGTTGAGTTTATCGCAGGAGAAGAACTTGGAATACGCACCAACTTGTCGGCATCATCCCTATACAATATCTTTAGAATAAGAGGCCGGAAATAGTTACACCCAAAAGACTTTAAAATTTTACTCCATAACATTAGAATAAAATATATTTAAAACCGCAATTGAGGACAGCATAAAAGATTTACGTGCCATTTTCCATTCAAGCATTCTCACGCTTTAGTGCGATTTTAGTTGCGCAGTAAATTGAATTAAGATAACAATTTTCATGAATCAAGCATTTTACTCATCACAATGAATACAAATGAAAATTTTGGGGTCCTTTACCTTGAGATAAATACCAGAAAATAAATGAGGCACACGTTTTCGGATTTCCAGAAAAAAAATTCCTTGCAAAGCGTTTTTTAATCATTGCATAAACGTAATAAATGTTTCTGTATTTCAGGACGAGATTTCTAAATTTTACAGGACGGGATAAATTGTTTCCTAAAGCAACTTTTTACGAAATCTACAAAACATACGAAAAGTGAAGAATCAGGCGTGATATTGTGGAATCGAGACATAATGAAAACTTCGTTGCAATTTTCCACAGTTAAAACTTTATTGCCGACCATGGTTTCGATACACTGTATCATCTTCAGGTATGAAGATGATACAGTGTATCGAAACCATGGTCGGCAATAAAGTTTTAACTGTGGAAAATTGCAACGAAGTTTTCATTATATTCTACAAAACATGATTAGTAAAACTGGACTTTAACTCCTATTTTCTAAAAACATTTTTGTATCGTCGGAAATTACCGTAATCTGGAAATGCAATATAACTTACCACGCGAAAACGTAGTGGACGTTAGCACTCTAACTGCGCAAATACACGCGGCTGAGGGACTTCAGCTTGCGCAAGAGAAACAAATGCATGAGACAAGCGAAAAGGAAATGGAGATGAGAAGAAGAAAAATAGGAGGCATTTGATGCTGTTCCATGAGACGCTCCGGAGAGAACTTCTCGCATCATTGATTCGATGGCGTGAAGCGGAAGTTGAGTGATTGAAGGAAAAAGAGAGAAGACGGTAACCGGATGAATGGGAGTGGGATCAGGGAACGGGAGAGTGGAGGAGCGCCTCTGCAAGAGAGGTATGTCTCTGGGGTGCGGCGCGAACGTCTTCCGAGGAGGTAGAAATGGCGGAGACGTGAAAGAGGGCGAAACCTCGCTCTATCGCCAACTAACCGTAATCGCCCTTCTTAATTATGCGCCCTAATTCAATTTCTTCTGCGCTGAGGCGACTCCCCCGCATCGTCGTTCTTTTAGCCTCATTTTTATCTCATCTACACTCTCACGCCCATTCCTTTTCATCTCTTCCTTTCTTAATTAACGACATGCTCTTCGGTTCACTCCACCCCCTCTTTTTTCTATCACGGAAAAACCACAACTCTTCTGAGTTTCGGCCACCAGGTAGATAAATACATACGCGTCGTACACACCACTATTCCCCTCTAATACTAGGGGCAGTCAAATGAAAACCGAACACCCGCTCCAAAATGACCGCGGGTCCAAACGGAGCGTTATGGACCGTGAGTTGTCACTATGGAGTTATCCTACCACAGCAGCATCGATACGTTACAAATGTCGCCACCTATCGCGCGGACTGTGTTACGGCGGGCTCGGTTTTCATTTGCCTGCCCAAAGGGATTTAACTTAAAGGGAACAAATCACGTCCTCATTTCCGCACTCACTCCTTCGCACTGGTTTCAAGTGGGTCTGAAAATGAAAATATATCGTCCGTGCATACTATTACCCAGTGGCTTGGCCGGAGTTCGAATTCTCAAAGAGCATTTCGAATCATGCATAACCTAATTAGTGCCTCCAGACACCGTCATCAAGACTAGATACAAGTGATTTTATGAGCGACAGATTATCTAGAAAACAGAAAGTGGCACAGCGAAAAGTTACATGCTCTATCGTTCCTGAACAAATGGGGGAATGGCAGAACAGGGACGTGACTATCTTTGAATGGCAGGGGAAAGCAGGCTCTTGGGTGAAGAGGATCATGGAGAACAGCAGCCACAGGAGGCAAGAATATTGCTCTGCTCAACTCAAGTTAGATCATATTCAATTGAATTAACCCACACGAAAAAAATGCTACCGAGAGACGAGATGGAGCCAGTCTAATATATTTTAATTGAAAATACGGCAGCGATAGGCAGTGTGATCTAAGGCAAAGCAGTGTGATCGCTCGGTGGCAGGATCGGCTTTTGACCCAGAGACCGAGGTTCAGTGATATCTTCTCCCCGATATCCCATCACAGGAAGTGTGTGATTTTCCAGTTTTCAGTCTTCCCTGGGAAACTGCGGGAGGGTTTGCGAAAAACCCCTTACCGCGAATGGGTGTTTTGTTTCACATCGAGAGAGCTCTGCCATTCCCCATGAAACAGACCTTTGGGTGATTACTGTGATTTCATGGTTACTAACCACTCGCGCTTCAAGTTTTCTATAGAATTTTCTTTCTTTTTTTTGGGCGATTCCCTAGCTGCAATCTGGATTTACAATGTTTTTTCCCTTATTATTCCTAGCATAAGAAACTCTTCATGTACGTATTTTTGCCACAAAAGGATAAGTCGAAAAGAGTGGAACGATAGAAAAAAGCAATTTTGGGAAAATAACATTGAACAATTTTTAGTTATATTATTTTCCCCCACTATCGATTGCTATAATTTATAAAAACTCATTTTTGTCAGTATTTTAGGATATAAGACATTCCTAAAAAACATTCCTACGCTACAGAACACTTGGATCTGATCTAATTGTCAGACGCTGCGGATTGGAAGGACGAGCTTAAACTGTTTGTTACACCTGGTTATCGACACATTGAACAAGCATTACAAATGTGGAATTGTTATTCTTTTGAAATTAGGGATGGAAATTGAATTTAGTTTTAAACCCAGTTTTCAATGAAAGAGAATGATGAAGAAGGAATAGATGAAACCATTCAAAATAGTGGAAAATAGAGAACTTCAGCATATAACTTGATAAAGATCCAGAATAAAACTGTGCCCGGTTAAAATAAAGACCCAAAGCATACGCCTGATAAAAAATGGCAGAAAATGAAGAATTTTGGAGGAAACAGGTTAATTTTTCAATGACACGGGAAAACTCTTAGTTCTTCCGTAGGAGAGCTGATTGACGATAATTTTAATGAAAGCATTACGTTTGAAACTCCTTAACTGATACGTCTTAAAATAATTTACCAATTATAAACTGAAGGAATTACAAAACGGCTATTTTCCTCGGTAAATTACGGAGAGAATGAATGGCAAGCCAACGGCAACTTAGGAGATATTGGCAAATGAGACGGAATTATTTGGCACAAGATCTTAGAAAGGAAGGAAGTTTAAAACGTTTAAAATTGGCAATTAATCCCAAGTACGATGAAACGTGAGAGATTCGTTCGTGAGAGTTAAAAGCACGCAAAAATAAGATGCTTTTTTAGAGAAACGTATGGACCTGATCAATGATATGACGATTAGCCATGAAACGCCTTTTATCCTCCATGATATGCAACCGACCGTGCAGAAGTCGCTTCAAAGAATGTCACGCACCCTGTGCGGGTGACGGCCAAATTTCCTCGATCCCCGAACACCGGTAACGAGATTCGAATGTGCCTCTCGACGACGGGTTTCAAGGCTCCTCACTGGTCCACGCGTTCGAAGAAACTCATTGGCGTTTGAGTAGAGAACGTCTTATCGCGTTGCACGGCAAACATCTGCATACCTATAGCGTCTCCTCGGCGGTGATCATCATATAAAATAGGATTACTTGACTCGTATTTAAAATATCCCAGAGGTGATCACCAACTCATCCCGAAAAGAAGAACATCGCCACTCCCAGTCCTGAAGGGAAAATATATTCGTTAAGTGGATAATATAAACGAAAAAAAAAGATTATACTTCATGGAGACAGAAAATATTGTAGACCATGAGCAAGGGATGAAGAAGGAAATGAACACCAAGGAGAAAGAAAATCTTGGCTGGAGTCCTCCATAGATAATGGAGGATTCCAGCCAATTATTCTTCAGAATCATGTCTAATGAAGTATAGGCACATGAAAAAAATCCAGGGATATATTATGTATTGCCCATATCTAATCGAAAAAAGTATATCTATATAACCTGACGACTATTAAACAAATATATTGCAAAATAAAAGCTATTCTAGGAACAAAAATCGCAAAATGCGACAGCGAAAATATTTTTTTTATTGGCCGTTAAATAACCTAGCCATTAAGACCTTAGAAGCCATTAAGAAACGAACTCTACCAATAATGAACATACGTAAATGCATGGAACACAAATGAAATACGGGTAGATGACATTGGAATTCCTGAGAAAACCGCAATTTCACCATTTCAGTTCTAAAACCTCAGCAAAATAATTGTTTAATTTTTATATGTATTTCAATAGGTATTTTTTTAAATAGACTTTCTAGAGGTGTTAAAATAACTAATTCCAGCTAACCTGGTGGTTTTCGGAATAATATGAAAATGGCACCAATCACAGAAATAACAAGCACAGTAATAAACTACAAAACAGTACCATTTATTTGAATGGACTTGAAATGCAACTATACGTTGAATCATCTTAATTTGGCATATAGGGGTGTTTTCGAATAGCTTGGCTTCGAAACAGTGAGTGAGGAATTATTACAAATTGCAAATCACTAGACGGAAGTGCACGAGAAGAAAGTAACCTCTAAACGAGTTAAAACACTGCAAAATCATAAGTTGCTTTTTGGCATCAAAACGACATATTGGGCAAATTATATAAATACTTGGCTTTCACTAACTAAAAGAGGGCATTCTCTATTTCGCAGCCAATCTATAAGTTCTATTTCTGGATAATTTTAGTTCCTGATACTGATTTCCATCCAGCAAACACATATTTTCGTCTTTACAATTCTAAAGCATATGAAATGAATGATATTTCCCGAGACACCACCATCAACTTTCTTACAGCGAGCACTTTTATTTTTTCATTAATTCAAAATTTCAAATTTTTATAATGAAAACACTTTTGAAACGGATACAGAATTTGTACCATCATGCTTGCGGAAGTAATAATTTATCGTTTATTGAAAACTGGTTACATGTTTGAAATCATTAATAGGAGTTTTTTACAAGGTCAAATTGTAAAACTATACCGGAATAAAAGAAACAATATACAATTTAACTATTCTTTCTGGGAAACCTCATCGGCATATCCAGAGCAGTTATAGTTAAAAACGATGAAAAATGGCAGCAGACTTATTATACCATTTAACAAGTATGCTATAACAAACCAGAAAAACATTTAGAAAAAAATTTGAACATTCATCTCGCATACTAAAATACAGGAATGATGGCAGGGGTGAATTTCATTTTCCCAGTCACAAAAAAACTCCACATGCCGAATGAGAGATTTTTTTAATGTACATCTAGCTTCGGTTTAAACCTATTAATTGGAGGTACGATGATTTATTTACATTATCAATCCTGTTGAAAGCTTGTTTTGTAACAATAAAAAAATAGCAGAATGGAAGAAATTTTTCCTTTAGTGATCAGACTTTCCGGATTAATTATTTTCCCCTTCGTAAAAATTGTCTGACTGTATTCGTGGTTTCTTAGGAAATATCGAACATTGAAGGAATGCCATTCCAGCCTACAGACGGGCGTACACTTTTCCCGCTATCATCTAACGACATCTACTGTGCGTATACTTCACTAACCTGCCAGCGTTCTTACGCCAACGCTATCTGGGGTAGAAATTTTGAAACTCTCCGCAGAGAGTGTGCCGCGGTAAATATCGTTACGACGAAAGAAGAAACCTCGAAAACAAACTTTTGGGTAGTTTTACTGACTTCAAACTTTAAATTTTATTTATTAATTCTTTCTTCCTTCATTTCGTGAACATTCCATGGAAATACCGTTGGTTTGCTAATTTTTTTTCTATATATTCCTTGGTGTCTTGTTTACATCAAATTTTCGTGATTTTAATTTTTTCTTATTCAACTGACTTTGGATTGGAATGAATTAATATCACATAGCATTTGCCATTCTATTCCTAAAATGGTTACTCTTGAGTCATACATTAATTTTCTTCAGTTCTAATAGCTTTTAAATTAATTCAATCAGCGATTCTATCGATTACCATGGCCACATTTCAATCGATTAATGGTCCATATAGTGAACGAAGCCCGAGTGATCATTATCATGTACCTTATGGAGAACCAAATCACACTGCAGATTTTATTTAGATTTTGAAAACTTCCAACAGAAGAACGAACAAATGCGAGAATTTCAGCGTAGATATCGCTCTCCTTGACTGGTACCACGAATGATTTTTTGCACCGCGAATTTCTCGAGTATTAAGTGCCCACCAAGCGTGACTCCCATAAAATTACTTTCGAAGCACTTCCCACAGTTTCTTTGAGATTTTGACTGATAAGAGGCAAAATAATTCTTACAAAAGTAAACCTTTAATAAAACCGGAGATAAATTAAATTTCCATAGATCGGTCAACTTTGTCGTAAATAATAATGGCATTTGAAACGTACTAATCACAATAATAATTATTTTATCCCCGACAGGGAAGTCCACCTGACAGAGAAATTGAGAGTGATAAAGATATCGCGCACGAAGTGACTCAAACACTCGAGGACTGTGAAACTCGTCCTTTCGTACGAAGATGAAAGGGTGGATGCGCAGCGAGGTGCCCCACTTGTTAAGCACACAAATGATAGCAAGATACAGCGGCTGCGTCAGTAAGACCTTCTGATAAGATAAACCGAAACCAATAGTTAACCACGTGAAGTTGCCAAATCGGCCAAGAAAAATCGATTTCGTGACAAATTTACTTTTCCTTTTTTTTCCGTGCACTCAAATTCAAAGGTATTGCTCAAGTAATTACACCCAGAAAATTAAAAAGAGAAAGACAATATCTCAAAACGGATAACATATTTAACGTGTATTTCGTTAGGTTTTCGGGTATTTTCACTCCATCATAGTGAAAAAGGCCATCGAAGTCATAATGCTGCTTTCTCGCAGAAATATGATCATTCACGAGGTAATACTGGCCAATTTACGATTTTCTACGTTGCCAAATGAGGCCTACACCCCACACACGGAAATATAACAAAAAGAAATGCTTAGTTTTCGCAAGTTTCCTCGTGAAATTTTCATCTATGCCATACCCAGCCAGCCACTACGTAATCGTGGGCCGGGAGGCGTTGGGGTACCAGTTTTCAATCATTTATTTAAGTGGGCGGAACCGACGTATACATAAAACAAACTACGGATAGAATAACGATGTTATCAATAAAACTATTAATGTGAATAACCATTATTTTCCCGTGTTTGCGAATTGTAGGATGGGCAAAACAACAATTTAAGCCAATCAGTGCAGGAGTCATTCTTTTGATTTATCTGGATCTAATCTGCTGATATAGTACTGGATCCTATTAATTCTATCGATGCCATAAATACGAGCTCGTACACTCAGATTCCCTCCCACGCTGTTCGAGACTGAAGGGGTTCCATATCCTAGTCCATGAATAGCTAAGTCACGATTACTTTTATTAACACACATCCACTAACCTAGTGGATATTGTTAAAGCCAGTCTAATGCGCCGATTAACCCTTTCATCGATGGATGGAAAATGCTTTCTACAGATTCCATTTGGGGTTTAACCAAACAAAAATTACACAAATGTGACCTTATTATTAATTTTCCCACAAATATATTAAAGAGTCTCTAACGTGTGACGTAACCATGATGTATCGGAAGAAATTAGACTAATTTCATCCTAAATTACGGCGAAATTAATACCATGAGGTCCACCCATATTAGTATATTTTAAATAATTAATTAACCACTTATAAATAATAAAAAAGAATCCTCATCTTAGGCGGCATTGGAACTCAAGACATTTAGTACGTATATGAGATGAACACTTGGAAACCTATTCAGGGGATATATTCATATTTCAGACATTTCACCACGATTTGCTTTATGACCTAAATCTAAACATATTTTGTCTTAGCGATGTCGCTCAAAAATAAATACATGCATTATCTACATTGGCTGACAAGGCACACTCAATTTTTTTCAGCATAGGTCACCAGCATTATTAAAGCTGTCATTAAAACAACACTCTTCCGGTTTTCGTCGGGTCACCGACAAGAGGTCAAAGATTCACTTTCCAAACAAAAAAAATCCAATTATATATATAAAATGAAACGTAGAAGAACAATTTTATAGACGTAGCACACTACAAAGCAATATATATTTCTCATAAAGACTTCATATTTCTATACTTGCGCCGAATTCAGCAAAGATTAACGCATTATCGGTTGGAATTGAGCCTACGCTCCCAGAGTGAATCTAATTACAAGTCAGACGCCTTAGCCACTCGGCCACGACTGCTACGTCCCTAAATTGCATTTGAAGCAGCTGATTAACGGCGATTAGGATACTGTCTCATTCATACGCTGCTTTTTCTGCATTCTGTATTCTCAAATTTCCTCGCGGAACTTCGAAAATCAACTGTCTCCGTTCTTTGGAGCCCATGCCATCAATGTCAGCTTTGTGCTGACGGTAATACGAGTTTGGTAAATCATTCTCATTAGCATAAAGAAAGTTCACGAGTATCACTTTCCATGCAGAGCATTGTAAATTATATGATCCATCTATTGATTAATCCTTTTGCTAGATATTAGATTTTATATTCACCAAATATCACATTTAAGAGCTAAAACTCTCTTTGAGCTTTTGACTTATCCATATTTATGTTAATCCCTATTGGTTTCGCCTTCATATGTTTCTGCCGCTGGTATAAGACATTGTATCGCATATAATGACTATTAGTTCGAGATTTTCCTCGATATGACCATTAATATATAATAACTATTGAATGGCCTTCAATCTTTCTCATCTTCCGTACTTCAACCTTTGTAGCAAATCACCAACACTTGGGGGTACAATCAACACTTAAACGATATGACAATATCCACCTTCAGATATCATGTTTTAAGAAATACATTAGGAATTAAAAATAACATCTGCAAATGAGAACAAACATTCATATTGAGAAACGCGATGTGGAGCGAATGCTGAGGCCTCTAGTAGAAAGGCGAATGAATTATGGGAAAGCGAGGGAAAGGTACACACAAAGAGGTACACACAAAAGAGGTACAAAAGGTACACACAAAGAGGTGTGTATGTATGTATGTATATATATGTATGTGTGTGTATATATATATATATTTTTTTTTTCCTACAGGTTCCCCCCACCTTTCCTCACCTAACTCCCAACCCCCTCAACCCTTACCCTTCCCTCATGGTGCTACACCCCCTGCCACACACCTTTTTGGTGGCTCGCAGGGTACTTATGTAGATGTACACAAATAACGTATTTTCAATGGAATTAAGAGAAGTTGAAAGTATACAGTTACTATAGAATACAGTATGGAATTTTAGGATATTTTACGTCCCAATATTCAGAGCTGGGAATAAGGGAGTGCGTAGTGAGTGCCTGGGTCCATTGAAAACCTACCCAAACCCAGAAGACCAGGGTTAAAAATAACTTCATGGGGCAATAGCATTAATCAATCTAAGTAAAATACAGTTTTGTTGGGTGTAATTCTTCTTAGGCCATTTTTCTTCCTGTTTCAAAATAAAGCTCAATATAAATACTCAATAAATAATATATATTTATTTTAAGCCCAAGTATTCCGATGTCATTTTTCATTTGAGATATGGAGGCAAAACAAAAAAATTACACGCGCTCTTTGGCGTACGTGTTTGATTTTTTTGTATATTTCTATAACTCCACGATTTTTGCGAATGAACTTAACTGTCTTAAAAGGTGTTGCATTACAATAAACATGAGTCATAAGAGCATTCCGAACAGAAGTGAAAGAGCTCGAGGCCATTATGCTATATCAAGAGTTTACTCTCGCTTGACTCAACTAATTTAGGCAGAGTGAAGATAAGCAAACACCACCGCAGCTCAAAACGTCTCATCTTCCAAATGCCTTTTTTAAACCTCTCAATAGGAGGGGGGAGATGGGATCGGCCTCTTCTAGAGTGAGTCATTCAACGATATGCTCGCTGATCTTACAGCCATCCATCAAAGGCGACACTTCTAATCACTCTCTCGCTAAGCTCTATTTCAATAAGAACATATATGGTAATAAACATGGACATCAACATATCTACAAATGCACGCAAATCTAATCAGAGCTTCCTGTGACGAAATGTCCCCTTGACACATGCCGATAATTACAATTTAGGAATTTTGATAAGCGAAATGACATTAAATTTTTTAAAACTTACTGCACAGTCCGATATATTCATCCCCTGAATGAATGCCGAAGGTCAACGGGTCATTTGGGTTAGGTAAATAAAACCATTTGGGAGTAATTGGCAGTGGATTCATATTCGATCCCTACACTAGATGAGGTTCCTCCTTGCTATGGCGAAAACCCAAACAGTCAAATTAAAATGCTACCGCCGAACATACCTACGAATGAGTGGTTAAAAGGGATCGGTATATTCGACCGTCTGACTCAGACGACGAAAATTTGGCCTGCGGGTCGGATATGGCCCATCAAGCATTTCGGCCTGGCCCGCGGATGTGTTACGAAATGATCCGTCCGACGAAATGTATTTTGACGGATCCTTCAAAGAACACATCTCACGTGTAAGCAAAATGACGCCATTCATTGAAATTACCATTTTCAGGATGGAGACTTCAATGAGATATGCTTAGTGGTCGAGTGGGTAGTGTGTTGGACTACTGACCGGACAGCCAGGATTCAATTCCTGAGGACGCCTCTGGGCACCCTCAGCTTCACCCAACCTGTGTCATTTTTCGGGCACTGGTTCTTCCTGGGAGACCATACATGGAGCAAGGAAAGGAACACATTCCTTCCCTGATGTGTGGATTTGACACGCCGTTGGGCCTCGGTACTAGATGATCTCTACCCTCACCTATCCAACCGAACTTCGCGTTGATTAATGTGGTTGGTTTTTTATGGAGCTATATCGATGTGACGGCTAAACTATTGCTGCCATTATACTCGAGAAACATTCCTGTTTGAAAAACTTCTTTTACATCGTTCAGCATCTTAATAACTCAGCACAATAGAATAAAACACCACAGATATTAATACTACCAAATAGCATACATACTTCTCATTGCCACGAGGAGAAGAAATCCCTAGAATCCAAAGGTAAAATAAAGGTATCGGCTAGCAATAGGTTGGTATTAGGTGGCAAACTTTCACGAGTAACTCGACCTCATTTTCTCCTCAAGAGTACATTTACATTTCAACAGTTAATTATGATTCTCCATTGTGTCAAACATTTATCACTCAATTCTGTGCGAATGACCGTCAATTGTTACGTAAATGGCAGTTCGGTAAAAGCTGAGGCATGTTTGGAAAGCGAAAAATTATCTTCCCACTCCATATCACTATCTTAAAAACAAAAAAATCTACTTTGCCAAACCATTATCAGTTCACATAAACTGGTCGCGTTTGCTTACAGTTGGGGTGGATAAACGTACATTTTCGACGCCCATATTAATTATTATTGACTTCGTCAGAAGTCCATTAAAGAGGGACCATGATGATAAACACAACAATTAGCGTCATAAATGTATCGATTAAAAAATGAACGGAACATAGCTGCGGGGACGAAAACGGTGATCCATGTAAGATACAAATGTCATCGCGAGGTTTCTTGACACCATCGAATACGGAAGTGGATCCTAAGGAACAATAAAAAAAAGAACCCTCCTCATGGTGAGTACTTTCACCATTATTTCTCAGACAAAGCAGCCGACTTCCTGGCTTACATCATTCAAAAACCCGACTCTGCTGTCCTTAACAGAAAAAAAAACACTTTGAGGAGGGAGTAGAGCAAGTCTCCTCCGTGAGAGAGCAGCTTCTCGTTGTCAGGGGGCAGCAGCAGCCCCTTTTGTCATTGACCCCAGGGGGCGGTCATATCAATCGCATGCAATCTCCATCCCTCACCCTCGGAGAAGATTAGTCCCCTCGACAGTGGAGCCATCTGTCGGTCGATGGTGAAATTTTCTAGGACTCACTCCGGGTCACAGCACACATATGAGCGGGAACAAAAGGTACCTCCGCTCGAAGCACTTTGTAAATAAAGCCCAATTACGGGTAATAATTCATGATGTGAATTGCTCTCCCCAATCGGGAATGAATTGGTGCTCCTGGTGAAGGAAAGGCGGAGTGGCCTCGGGCATGGTCTTCTATCCTTTGGTAGCCGATCGAGAAAGAGGTGACTACTCAAGCCTGATGGCCACGAACATTATGCATATGCCTCATAATTGGGAGTCGAAAATTGGGTCAATCTAAAAGAAAAAAATAGCATAGGGGGCGCATGAATTGAAAAGTTCTTACATTTGACATCGTAGATTTAAATCACTGCAGGGTCGGGAGGCTGACGGGGGAGAGCTGGCTGACTGCTGTGCTAAGACTTAGGGGAGTAGACTATAAGTGTACTCTGTCAAGTTAGACGTGACATATTTCAATCTAAGTTGAAGTCCAATGAAATGAATTCCAATTCAGTAAAATCAGAATTAGTTTTCACATTAGCCCTAAAAGTAATTTCCCAAAATGTTTTTTCTCCCGCGAAATCTCGTCAAAATATCCATTTCTAATGCTAAGTAATTTGTACGTAAGTTATTAATTTTTCATACGATAACTTCACGAATTCCGCGAAAAAACCTAATGTGTTTTACCTTCAGCTCGATTTATAGGTGCAGTTAGGTTTATGATACGTTATCACGAATGCTTGCGAAAGAATTTATAAACATTAAATTGCCTTGTAATGTGTTTCGGCATTATGGTTGGTACAGCGCACCACCATATTTTTCGGAAGTTACTATGACAACACCTTAAAAATAATAAGACAACACGATTACGTAGTCACATAGTACAGTCGAAAATGCTAAAATTATCATGTCCGTGGAGGATATCAACAATGCAGTTCTTTAGGGTCGCTCTTCTTCTCCTGGCTTGCCTTTTTCGATTCGTGATCGGCAGCCACAGAATTGTTCACCCGTCCAAATCCATTTTCAAGGACTCCCCATCATTTCTCAATGCGATATGCAATATGTTTTGAACCCAAAACATTTTCCACATACACTTTCCGTATGTAAATAGATGGTTGGCTTTATTCCACCACAGATATTAGTCAATCTCTTGTCTATGTCTGCAAGTGATATATTCAAAATCCTGTTTTTAAATGTAATAATATAAGACATGGAGAGTTAGTATGATCGGTTCAAATTTAGTATCTGCTCTGAAAAAAGCGAGATCTCCAGTAGCAACCAAGCATCACTGGCAGCATAGCACTCATAAGACGCTCCATTTCGAACAGATTAGGGGTGATGCTCTGAAGTCCACTAACGCTTTAAATATTTCCTCTCCCTCATCTTCCGGAGCAGGATTGGGTAATTTATTCCTGTCACACTGAAAACAGATTCTTCACTATTTATATCAAAATGTTATGACCAGAAAGAACATAAATTAAAGATACTCTTCCCGTTAAATTCCTCAACATTAATGAGTGTAGGAAGCAGTCCTCGACAGCGAGATTGGAATATGGAAAAGGAGGGATAGTTTCTTACCAGGAGAGGCTGTCGTCACACGTATATAAACGTAAAACATGCGCGGAATTAAGGCGCCTGTTGCTAATTTCATTTACCCAATGGATAGATCGATAACTCTATCACATTCAAATGAATAATGTCGTAAGAGTGATTGAATGTTTATTCTTTCTCTGAAAACGGTGTTCATTTCGCATAATTCACACGTCACACTAAAAATCCTCCAATAAATACCACAAAATAAGGTTCACCTACCTAGAATGGGTTAAACACACTAAAATAATATCCAATAAGGTTTTTAGAGGAACCCTGATGAGAATTAAATTTAAATTACCATGATTCTAACACTGTGATAAATAACCGAACACCTAAGTTTTCGTAGATGGTAAGAAAATGCAATACTTTTTAACATATACTAATGTTAAAACCCTAAATATAAATCCACTCAAAGCAAATTCGATGGACATGAGAACTGGAGGAACTAATTGCACCAAATATCAATGAGGGCACATAAAGTTATTAGGATTTCTAATAGTGAATATTCATAATTATTCAGCATGCACAACGATATCACACTGTCAGATATAAAATTTTGCCGTGCATACCCCCACGTACGAATCACTCAGTCATCATTTTCATCACATTCATTAAGTCATCAATTATTCTTCAGTTTTCTTTCCTTGTAGTTTTACGTGAAATGACTCAAACGCTGCACATTCAAGTAACATGTAAAAACAAAATCTGAAAATAACCTGTACGCAAGGACTAAGGTCTTATTATTTACTACGGTCAAGAAAGATGATATACGATGGGTTGAAAATATGCACAAATAGCAAAATTCCACTCCTCTGTTGCAAAATTTTGCAACTGAAGATTCATTACATTAATACATTGGTTTGATCATAACTATAGAAATAAGAACTCTTCATTTTTTTCTTAAACATGTAATAAATTCAATACAGCAACTAATGATGATGGGATCGTATCGTATTTTAAAGAACTGTTGGCATATTAAGATAATAATTTTCATGGTTGAATGTTTTCTGTGCGAAACTTTATTCATTACAGATAGGTACTTGATAACGATATTAATTACGTGTCCCTTAGACCTAAAACTTTGAAAACTGCTAATGAAAACTTGAAAATATACAAACGTTAAAACTCCAAAAATGGCTGCACTTAACCCTAAATGCCTCTGCCAACTCCTGTCTTTCGAAGAGGAATGATGAATATCTCAGACTTGCATTTACGCTGTGGTGCACAGAGAAGACTAAAACACTAGGCGGCCAAAGTATCGGGTCGGTAACCCTGAAAGAGGTGGGCACGATGTGTCACCCAATGTACGTACGTTGTTAGGTACTGCTTTGGGGAGACAGGAAGGAAACGAGTGCCGGGGAGTACGTTGCCGCTGTGTGGGGTCGTGAATCAAGGAAAGGCAAGGAAAGGTCTATACACGACCACACGAAAACATTCAATGGTGGTGGCTTCCGCTCGTAAAATTGGACTGCGTGATGGAACGAAACAAACCTTACGAACAAAGCCGCAAACAAAAGGACTCAGCAATTGTATATACGGTTCTGTACACGCAATATATTGAGCATTCATTTCCAAGCTAACCGCCATTACATATCAGCTGTTTCTGTCAATTTCAACTGTCCACTGTTCAGTGTTTCACGGCCAATGTCTTTCGGCAATAAGAAGTATGATTAGCAGCATGACCACCTCTGCGTGCACTTCAAAAAAGGCAGTTTATATGTCTCACGGGTGAACCCAATGAGTGAACTGACAAAGAAAAGATTCACAAAGAAAATTATAAGTCCACTACCCCCGTTGGGCAAGAATGTTCTTAAATTACAGGAATACAATTCAACACGTCTTTTATCATTTTTATAAGCATGTGATTTCCGCCAGTTGCAGTTTTGGACTAATAAATGAGTTCGAGAAGAAGAAAGTGATGGTTTTCTGCTTGTGCAGGATGTTCTGGGAGGTTAATGAGAGCGTTGACGATGCGGAATGCCCTGGACATCCATCAACAACACAGTGTGATGAAAATGTGCAAAAAGTGAGACACGTGCTCAATTCTGATTAACCCCCAAGTGTTAGGATATTAGCAGAGTGCAATATTTAGAAAACCACAGTGGATTGCATTCGTAAAGAAGATTTAGCCATGAGAAAGGCAAGGGGCTGTCGGAAGACTGCTTGTGTGACAGTCTTGCCTGGGACCTCTTGGACCACAGTGAAAGTGACCCGAATTTTTTGGAATAGATGGCTACTAGTGGCGAGACATGTGCCTTCGAGTACGACCCAAGTACAACGACTTCGTGTACCATTTTGGACCAATGGGTTATGTCAAAGAGGCCGCAACGAGGTTCCTGAACGAGATTCTCGTCGACGCCTTTCAGGAAGCGTTCCAGAAGCGTGGCAGAGGTGCTGACATCGGTGTGTTAATGCACAAGGGTGCTGTTTTGAAGAGTTTCAGTAATTTTTACTGTGATCTGCAATCAAGTTTCCCCACAACTTATTCTAATTATTTTTTGGGACAGATCATGTATTAGCAGCTGATTTGGAATGGAATTGATTATTGATGAGTCTTCACACACCACCTACCGTACAGAATAACTGTGGAGAATAACGAACTGAAAGCCATTCGTGTCCAAATTCCAAGAGCTCGCCTTGTCGATACCAATGTGAAACACTGAAAGGACGATCAAATACTAGGTAATGGTTAAACTTAACGTAAGGCTAAAAAGAGACGTTTCAGGCGTGATATGGTGGAATATCATGATTAATTAAAAATTGGCAATTTTCCAAAATATTTTGTGAAAATTTGCAAATTTTTAATTAATTAACGTATGGCAGTTTACTGACGTTGAAATTTATAATGCGCGAATCTACATATAGATTGGCCATAATAATTCCGAGGCATGAAAATTTGAAATTATGTTTTGTTTCCTGAGCAGTCACAACGTATGTCGAAGTTCACTTCTGAGTGAATTCAAGGCGATTAGCCCTAAGACGACTTCTACGTTCTAAAAGGTCCTCTTTCCTTGTTCCCAACAACGTGAAGCTATTTCCCACAAGTGCAGCAAGAACTACCTTCTGGGAAAAGGTTTTCTAAAATTTTTGCAAGTCTTTAGGCATGAACCTTTTTATCAGCATAAAAAGAGAGGCTTTCACTAAGATGATTCCTTCGTTACTAAGCTCGAGAAACCGTCGAGACCTTTTAGTACCATCCGCTATATTTGCGTAGCTCAAACTTTTTCGGCCTCACACTTATCACTTAAATCTAAAAAAATGAAAAATCTAAAAATATTGCACGCATTTTGTAAAAAAACGTGGGCACTGAAACAACAATGAGATCTTTCAAGTCCTTGAAAAATCTCCGCCATCGACCATAAATGCTGATTATGGTTGCGATGGAAAAGAAAGTGTAGGTAATAAAATATCTGTTCATACAAATGGTCACGTGATGGTGAACCATGAAAAATACGAATATGCAACTGCTGGCCGGAAGTAAGGCGTCTCTCGCTTGATCGATGAGAATTGTGGGTATAAATATTTTTGTGAAAAACCGTGTAAGTCATATCGCGGCTGAATCATGTTTTAACATCTGTCATGACTTACTGATAGATTTTCTGACCAGAAAATGATGAAGTAACGAAGTTACCTACGTTTTGAGAGAGTGCAGTAAATATCATGACAATAAAACTGAGGAAAAGTATCTGTACCATTTCCCTCACAAAATACCCAAAGTACAATTATTTTACATATCATCGGGACATGGTTTTTAACATTCAAACGACCAGCTTCTCAATTTCGCCATTACGCGATAGCATCGATGAAGAGTAAATATGATTAATTTAGGGCTCCACCGGGTCAAGGTCGTTCTCCAATGGATAAAAGTTATTCCACTTCCAAGGAGGGAAAATCATGCTCAATGATGTCACGTACAGTCGAATCCCCTGCTACTGCCTTCCTTTACTCCTAATTTTTCCAGTCGTTATTTAGGCTGTCTAGAAAACCATTATTTTCCTCGCTTGTAGAGTGAGTTTATATTTTCCCCGAAACAAATATTCTGGTATAAATACAAAGGACTGCAGGAAATACTAAGACCATTACTTAAACGGAGCACGCCGAAATAGAAGAATTTCATGGTGTACAACTCATTCGAAGCACGGCGTAAAAATCCCGTTCAAGGCTAACGATTTTTACATTGAAATATTCTGCGCCATACAGCTTATGGAAAACTAACACCCCATTCGAAATTCACACCTTGTTAGCGCCACGGCAAATGACGTAGTACGCAGTCACCCTAACGAACAGATATGCTCTTCATATATATTATCTAAATTCCGCGAAAGGGCGTACCGCTGACTGGAATTTTTATTCTTTTCTATCTTTGGAAGTTTCAAGATATGACTACGAGTGATTCATAAAAGAATGTGTAAGGATGTCATAAAATATTCGAAAACTTATTCCTTTAAACAAGGTTAAAAAATTCCATTCCATTCCCATAATTAGTAATTCATCCACAATCCATCCCCATTATTAGTAATTAATCTCCACTCCATCCCCTTTACAAGTATTAGTAAATTATCCCCATTTCATCAACATTATTAGTAATCCTCATTCCATTGCCATTCAACCGACACTGGCCGTATTAACACAAGTAGGGACCGAAATACTTGCATCCACTAGGAAAGGAGAGCGTGAAATTCGAAACTGATGGGCCTCGATGACACATTCATTAGACAGGAAGTGAGTCGACTGGAGGGGGCTGCACCGACGTCAAGGAAAAGGGGGAGCGACAAAGTAAACAAAATACCACACAATGGATGAGGTTGTTCAGGTGATGTGGGGACTTCCTTGAAAATGGTCCTTTAGCAAGAATAAAACCGACGGCAAAAGCAGCGAATTCACAGGAGGGACACCTAACAGCGACAGAAGGGAGACGAGATGGATCACCTCTTCTCCCTGAACACCAAAAAAATATTCCAAACCAGAGTCTGACGATAACAGAGAATGGTGACGGCAAAGGAAAGTATCAAGGAGACAAAGACGAATCAATTAAACAGTAAATACCACGAGTAGGGTGATTGTTTACCACAGGAGAAGACTATGCATAGTCATTAAGCAAGGATTTCATTCTTTGCCATGCAAGTACATTTATGCCTATAGTTGAGCATGTTGAAGTCTGCCCTCTTCATCTTCGTGGTCTCAAGGTGGGGCAGGATGGTGTGACAAATTTTCGTTCGTGCGTCCTTAGATTATAGTGACGTCAGAAGTTTCTGATGATCATATCATGACCTTGTTCAAATGAAAATTTTCTTGAGTGATAGGGGCGGAAATATCTCCATACAATACTTTATTTCGAGCTCTTGGCTCGGACTTCACGTTTCACATTAAGACATAAAAGACGAAACAGAAGAAATTTGGCAATGAGGAAATCTAATGTGAAGTAATCCTCTACATAAGGGCAAGGAATATGATCAATCAGGCAAAGGTCACTATAAAACATGGCAATGGCTCGCTTCTCACTGAATGAACCAGGAATCTATTGAAGAAATGATAATTTTTTTAAATGACGAGCCCCTCACATAGACTACAAACTTGACGTGGAGGAAGGGCTAGTGCGTTACGATGACCCTTAAGCTGTCTTGGTGGGAGTATTAATAACTGATCCTGATAGGGTCCCCCATGCCAGATAGTTCGAAGGTTAGGAGCCAGACAAAAGATAGACGTCCTGTAGTCCGCCCAGCGTCTGTTCCTCAGTGAGGCGGTTGCAAAAGGCGTCTGATTCCGATGGAGTGACCATTGAATGATGGTGTCTCGATAAAAACACTATTGAGGAAGGCAACGAGAAATCAATGCAATTATTAATTCCAAGATTCTCATGATGGAGAAGCAGTATAGAGAAAATTAGTTCTGGCAATTACGGGACTCAGCCCAATCGGCAGTGTGTTGTGCCCGGCAGCGGGAGAAGAAAGGCTTCCACGATCATCTCACGAAACCGTTGCAAAGCCAAATCGACATCAGCAGCACAGAAGATGCAGAAGAAGAAGAAGACCGAATTAGTTAGAACAGGAACTTAGAATGTTAGGACAATTTTAAGGACAGGAAAATTAAAAAATATAAAGCGAGAATGGAAAGAGGAAATATAGAAATTTTAGGTCCATGCGAGGTGAGATGGAAGGATAGTGGGGGTTCATGGAGTGATAGTTATATAGAGCAATATACAGCGGAGGGGACGAGAGCCAGCGAGTGGTAGCCATAATATTGAATGAAATCATGGAGAAGCGTGGTCAACAAAGAGCAAGGAACGGATAGAATATTACTGGTAGATGTAAAAGCAAAACCGACGAACTTGGTCATTGTTCAGACATACGATCAGTTAGAGGACATAATCGCGTGTGTTCCTGCAGGTAATATTTCATAGTGATTGGGGATTGGAATGGGGCAGTAGGCGAAGGAAGAGATGATGATGAGGTGGGGGATCACGGTTTAGGTAAGGTGAATGACAGCGGGGAGAAAGCAATTGAATTCTGCATGAGACAGGGCTTAGTCATCACCAACACTTAGTTTGGGAATCACAACAAGCGTATGTATGCATGGAAAATGCCAGGTAACTCAGAATTGTGTCAGTTAAATTATATTATGGTTAGGCAACGATTTACAAAAAGCGTTATCGATTCACACAGTGCCCCGGGAGCGGATGCGGACTCTGATCACAATTAAATGGTCATGAAGTGTAGCAATCCGATTAAAAACATGGGTATTGATGCACGGTGATAGGCGTAGATTGGGGGCTTTTGATAAGCGGGGTTGAAGGATGGAGAAGATTAGGTGGACAGAAAGGAAAACAAATGAGGAAGTGCTGGTTACGGTGGGGGAGGAGAGGGAATTGTTAGGACAAATCATAAGGAGACAGGAAAAATGGATGCAAACCATATTAATTGAAAATGGGATGTCGAAGACTGAAAGAGGGGCGAACGCTAGGCAAGCGAGGAACGGGCATAAATAGGATAGATATGAACGGAAAGAAGAGAGAAAGGAAGTATACGGAGACGAAGATGGGCTTGTTACACAGTAGGATATAGGGTTGTGTTTTGTTAGGAGAAACAAGATGTTTATTTGGTAGTTGTGTCTGTCCAAAAGTTATCTCAACCGGTAGATTAACTTAAATAAAATGACGAGCCTCAATCTGCTCATTGTCTTTTAACTTCTTCAATATAAAGACAAACTTTATATTGTCCAGATTGTATTTTCATTAACGATGATGATTAATGTTAAGTATGCCTATGTCCGGGTATGTCTGTCTGTGCTGGTCATGGTATAGTGGTGGTTTATCGTATTAGTGGTTTTGGTCCATTTTTATTCCCTCTTTTATAGTGTACCCGAGAACTTCTCTAGCTGGTAAAATGAATACTTATTTGGAACTACGAGTTCCCCTTGCATGTATATAGGTACGCACAAACATGCATGTTTTTCAGGGTTTTAAGTGCATGTTTTTTCCCTTTTCCTAGCCCTATGAACACACTTCCTCACCCTTGCCCTTCCCATTTGTGGCTTGTACACCCTCTCATACACCTTTTTGATGGACTGCGGGGCATTTGCGTAGACGTATGGTAGGGCTGCAGTTAAAAAGCCTCAGATGCTCCGACCAAATTAAACAATATATCCGAATCACTTCTAATAGTAAATATAGTACAGAGTTTGCGAGATAACACTCACTGCCACATATTTACGCTAAACTGTCCACCACCGCGCTAGTCCGTTTCGGACCAATCATGCAACTACGCTCACGGGTGTTTCACATGAAGTCTAATTTCGTTCACTAATGTATCCACCCACTCCGTCAAACTTCACTCAGAAACCATGCCTCTATAACTGATCACTTATAAAATCAAGGCATAATATTTGACCTATTTTAAACCGGGTTGTGCGAGGTGAAAAATGATCGAATTTTCCGAGCACCCTACAGAACTTGACCTTTTTTTGCCACGAGGAATAATATGAAAATCGCAATACGTAATACAGAGAGAAAAAGTGCCGGGATTAATTACACGATTCAGTGGTACATTTCTGAGAATTCGAAGCAGTAGACATTTTCTTTTGAAAGGAACTATGCCCCAGCAGCCGGATGGATAGTAAATTTTTAACAACCGGACGCGGCAGGCGGAAATTAAACGTAATCCACAACCTCTCGAGCCATACTTGTATTATGTACACCATCAATGAGTCATGCGTTTTCGTGGACGGAAATGACAACGCTCTATGATATTTTATGCGAAAGCAAAACGCTCAAGATAATAACCCGAGCAACATGTTAAGAAGAATAAAAAGGGGACGACGAAACATCGTTATCAGTTGGTAACGACAGAATCATGTGAATACCCGATGGAATCCAATTCATTTCATAATTAAATGATATTTGACTCGGTTCATTTGTTGGGCAATGAATCAGCATTCTCTACCATAACTGGCGGGATACCGAGGTCAAACACATGATATAAATTCGTATGACTAATTATGGGTGGAATTTCCACATTGTCCATGGGATATGTTGAATCCACTTTCCTTCCCCGAGATAGCAGTTTTCCGCGCCAAAACTATCACCACATACACGTACAAGCCTTGGCTAACTTTTGAAAAGTTAGAATTTGAGGTCAACAGAAAGAAAAGTTCGTAAAAATAATCTACCCTTGTTCAATATAAATCCTCCAAGAGTAATATTTTACAAACCGCTCCCATATTCAGCCTAAATTGTTTTGTCAACCTTAATTAACTCTCTGAGTCGAAATAAGACAAACATAAACTCTAATACACCCAAAACTATCCTGGCGTATAGTTATTCCAAAACGACTTCAGAAAGCCCAGATTCTAAAAGATGTAAAAATAAATCCAATCACGTACTTTCGTAAAAACTAAAAACGTAAAATACCGTGAATTTGTCATCGTATCCTCTAAATTAAACATTCAACGCGATATTTTTCTCACTTGATTATTTTTACTTACTGCGATGTCAATATTAGTGAAGTGGCGCTTAATAAAAATAACATCGAAACTCACTACTGACGTGAGTTTCGCAAGAGAGTAATTACGACGGCGAAAATGTTGGGACTCTTTGCACTTAGAGAAAATTAGACAAATAACACACATATTGAAACGTACTCTTTTTCACTCCTCAAAATGTGCATTAAGAAACCAGGATTCTACGGCACAACGAGTTGATAGAAAGAATGTTTTCATTCAAGAACGCTCAATATTTACACTGAATTGCATGCCTGTGTGTGCTAGCTGAACAACCCCTCTTGCGGCAGCAGCTCGTACGATTTTACGTCGATGCGCATTCAATCCATGCCCCGTCGTAACCATTCCATATGATCTACGCCACAATTATGAATATTTAAACGGCCCTTTTCGGTTCAAAATAAATGGCCTGTAGAGCAGTTCAATTTTCAGAAATAAGAAAGTATATACGGCACACGAAAGATGGCTCTTCATTGGCGAGTAGGCGGAGATAATGCTACGTAAGTTACAAAAAATAGGGCAGAAGTTTCCGCTTAAATGAAAATTGAGAATTCCACCCGAGTGAATGGGAATCTGATTAACCTCGATAAATACATTGCCAAAAGAAATTTCTCATAATACGAGAGCTAAACCTCGCCACACGCCTTCTTTTCTGAGAACCGCTACATTTAACGTATTTTATGCCAATCATTACAACCTCAAAAAATTACTATATATTCGAGGGAGCGAAAATTCCGATGATTTCACCGACAAGGTGATAATAAGGTATTCAAGTGATATGTTCCCACCAAAACCGGTTTACTACTGCCATACCCAGCCCTAAGGCTCCCGAGGACCTCGAGTTAACACCGTGACCATGTGCATGGGAATTTTGCATAATAAAACGCTTTTCCAAATTCAACCTTTTTTATTTATCAAATAAAATACTACTGTTTTTGCATTTCGCATTTCCGTTGTAAATTTGACTCACTCATAAAAGTTTTATAGCAGTCCAAGTGGAGGATGTACCATGACCTCACAAAAACACCTTTGTCGACTATTAGCGGAATCAAAAAATCCGGGGAAAAAATCAATCACATTTTCCATTTCTACGAACGAAATATTCAAGACCATTTTTTAAGTATTATGACATCATTGTTGGATTTGCATATAATGACAGTCTTTGTCCAGCATAATAAGTAATAATTTGACCATTAATCAATTGTTGGCTACAAGGACATTACCATAAATCTAATTTTTTTTGCGAAGGAAAAAAAGAAAAGCAAAGGCCTTACGATAGCACTTATTACCATTAATGGATTTAAACTGTGAAGATAGAGTTCCCAAGGACAACACGAAGATACTGAAGGAATTTATTGAATCAAGGGTCACGCATGGAACACATGCACGACAATTCTTTTATCATCTAAAACCCAACGAAAGAATGTCCACATATCCACTGCACTATTTGTTCTGTAGATTTCCACATAATTAATGCATAAAAGAACAGTTTCAAATTTTTTGTCTTCGTTGTTAATTTGTCCTCGACGTCCTACGCTCATCGACAAGAAGAGGGGCTGATTTGTTGTCCCTGTTTAATAGCGTAGCCTCCACTAAGTTCCATATTTGCACCCTCCACACTGAAAATATTTTAATGATTTTCAATTTCTACAGCTTTCCTTATAAGCCTAGTATTACATTTACTAAAATAAATGTAAAACTAGGTTTATAATAAAAACTGTACTTTATTAAATGTAGTACTACGTAATTAAAGGTAAAGTAATACATTTTTCTTTTCCAGCTACACTGCGTTTCCCATTCAGAAAACACCATGGAGTCTTATTGAGATTCATTTCCGACATACTATATATCCCCACAAGACGGGTGGTATATTATAGCCAAAAAGGTAAAAAGAAAACAAGACTACGCTATGCAATATTTAACAATCTTTTACAAGGAAAAACAAATAGTCATTGAATGGCTAACTCGAATGGGGATTTACTTTTCTACATTAAAATAAAAGCCTTTGAAAAAATATTTTCCATATTCCCACAAGAAACGCGAATTTTTTGCCATTACATTCATCAAGCGAGTATTTTGTACCACTCTTTATTTTATCTCAAAATTCTCTAGCCATATTCCTCACACATTGTTTTTTCTATCACTAACTGTATAACATAAACTTATAATTGGCTCAAAATTAGTTTCAACAACGGTTTATAACAACTTTTGAAACTAAAATTACAAATTATGGAAGGCAAAAAGTGTTAACCCTTATTAGCCTCTTAGTGAGTACACCGTAACCCCTTAATAATTGAAGAAGTTTATTCCCTTACAGTTGTAGGGATAAGTATATGTAGGACAAACGAAATGCTCCATCAAATTTAGATTGAGGGAACACGAAAGAAAAATAGAGAACTGGTAACGAGGATACATAGTCATTGTCGAACGAAGCAGCCTAAAACAATTCATAAGATCTCATTCGTAAGTACAAACCTGGTAGTTATAGAAATAACATATTTTATAAGATTAACGATAGAGAATGAAAATGAAAAATATCACGGTAATCTCAATTGGGAGGATGGATGTAGGATCAGCCCCGTCTGGAAATATTCAAAGAGCAACATTTCATGACTAAGTTAAACATACCCATTACTGCATGACGAGTGTGTTTGAATACATAAGCCAAGTATGGATACGCGTGTTTGCGTGCATGAACACAAACGTATTCATATGCATGGGTGAACTAATATCTGTGCATTTGTAATTTAAGCCCTAACGCCGCACGCTTCGAGGATTTCAGGGCATAGCGTAGATGTTGATACCAAGATTTAGAGAAACGGGAAGAGACCAATTGTCGTGGGCTTAAAATTGAAGGAGAGTGAACGGAGACAATAGGACGAGGCAGCGCAATCGAAGATAGGACGTGAAACTGAGAAAAAATAAATTAACCAACAAACAGAAGCAGAAAACGTTTTATAATGAATCCATTGCCTACCCCACAAGATAAAGAGAATTTAATGTGATTGAAGCGTGTATGTAAAATCCTTACAATGTAAGGGGTTATTCGATCTTCCGATCATTACAAACACATGATGAACACAAGAAATTTCAAATATTAGCAACATCGATACACCCGTACAATAAAAGCATAGAGAAAGCTGTAGACAGATGGGATGAGGCACATAAAAAAATCGGAGCTTCAGGTGGATTAGGTAGAGTCTTAAAGCCCCCGTCATTCGATAGGAGAAAGCTTGAGCAAGAAACTTTTTAAAATACGTCTTGAATCTAAACACTGGTTTTACACGACCCAACTCTAAGTGATTTCAAACGCAACTGGGCTGAATCTCCCATACGATTCAAGCATCTACGAGCCAATATCCGATTTGTAGCTGTTAGTATTTCTCCCAGGAAGAGGTACTAAGTTACGCAAAATATTCTACTAGCTCTTAGATAAGAATGGTGTCCCGCTGGATTTTTTCCAGGGGTTATCAAATTTTTTTGGGCCGCTCTCTCTCTCTTTCGTTTCCTCTCGCATATCATCTGAATTCGATATTCTAGTAAATGACGGGTTCCGAGGCCTTCTCACCGGAGAAATAGCACGAAGTGGTCTTACGAGCTATTTCCTTTTGATAGTGAAACAAACTAGCGCTGACCAGCAGTTGAGAACCGCAAAACGAATAGTACAAGTTCTGATTAGTTTATTTCCACCGAGGCATACTGGAGTATTTTTCCAACCAAGAGGGAAAACAACCGCCTAAGTCAAATAAAGGTAATTATTAGAAGCGGCCAGGACGGCAGTGACATCCACGACGCATTGAAAGTAATTCGGTAAGATATTCGGCCGTACGAAAAGGTTTATTCCACGGAGGCACTTTCCCTTTGCTTACCATTTGCACTCTTCAACACCGCGATTCCATGCGCTAACGTTGAGATTATCGACCAAGGAAGACGACCGAAATCAAACCCGGGGCTACAATTATCCACTTAAGAAGACAGCAAAAAGAGACAACACACAATGGCTGATATAAGCGAAGGCGGTGATGACGATATCGCCGAAGCCTCGTTGTCTCTGCAGGCATTGCTGGAGAGGTAAGGGCGGAGACGACGACCACGAAAGGTCGACCTCCCACCCCGATTTAACTAGGGAATTCCTTCACTCGGATTAACAATGAAAAAGACAAACAAGCGACGGGAGGTGGGGCGAGCAGGAAGTAGGGGCGACTAATAGCCTCCTCGTTGATGACCGGCCTCGGCACAGGGTCAGGAGTGGAAACGGGAGCGGCCTACCAACGGGGGAAGCTGCCCAGGCGTCCGCCGCTGAGAGAGGGGCGACGCGGCGGCGTGGGAAGAGGAGGGAGGAAAGGCTGGGATGGGATCAGGGATCGCGTGGGCGTGGACCCCTAGCATACGCACGTACCCACGCCCACCACACATGCACAAAGGCAAACACATCCGAGCGGCCCCATCTATCCACATCCCCTGTCTTTCGCCGCGCCACCACCCGCAGCGTGTTTTGTCTGCTTTGCCTCACTCTCAGTTGTCGCCCACCGACATCTCGAGACCCCCCTCCGCCCCTTTCGGTGAAACTGTGTGGTAAAACTCAGCCCTCGTCTCCGGTCCCCTTCATCTGGGAAAACTTTCCCACAGCGCAGAGCGCGTGTCTGCCGAAAGAAATTTAAAACGGGAGAGTATACGAGATAGCCGCCCCTTAAATTCCGCAAATTTAAACAAGAAAAAGCTTTTACTTGGCCTCTCGCGAGATAGCTCGATGGTGGTGCAGACACGACTGAAGGCGTAAGTAAACGAAGTTACGATCCTTGCCGTGCTTGAGCAAGGTGGGCACTAAGTATAGAGAGTAATGGAAACCTGGAAGCGACGCGATGAAGGCCTCTCGCGGCCAGTCCGATTGGAGGCCCGCTACTGTTCAAGTACGACGGGGCCGTTCGGCTTGCACTATCCGTCAAAGGATGAATGCCAACCGAAATTTCCCCTAATATGCATACAAACAAACATGGGGCTGTGATACAATTGCGATGGCACATTAAGTGGTAATTAGGAAAGAAAGTTTCCAAATTTTTCTCACGAATAAAATTATTAGCACCTGAATGAGCAAATTCAAGAGTTATAATGTATTACCTAAGAAATGTAATTTGTAATTTAAAGAAAAAAAGAGAAAAATATGGTATTTAGAAAGCAAAATATTTTCCTAGAATGAAAAGAATAGATAAATGGGAAAAAAGTAATAAAAGATTGACCGGATGAAATAATTGGAACTGAAAATAAGATGTAACACGATATGTAAACATAACGAGAGCTAAAGAGGAAACAAATAAATACTTCACACCAAAGACATAACAAAGTTCTGGTTTAGAGGAAAGGTATTTGAAGAGATAGAAGAGAGGGTAATGAAGAATGGTAAAGAAGAATGAAAAAGGAAGAATGTGGAAATGGGTTGGGGAGTAAAATATATTATACTATAGTAGTAACGGGAATTTCGTAGTTTCGCAACTGCAAGGCATAGTGCACCATGAGTTCTTGCCACAAAGTCAAACGATCAATAAACAGTACTACTCACAAGTTCAATGACGTTAGCATAAAGCAATACGAAAAAACCCGTATTTTCGGCGAAACAATTCATGTCTTTTGCACCACCACAATACTGCACCTGCTCACACTGATCACTGCTTGTTCGTGATGTTTGACCAAAAACTGGCACTATAATGATGTCCCAGTCTCCATATTCCCCGTGTGACTTGTTCCCAAAAATAAAGAGAACCTTAAAGTGCCGTCATTTTAAAAGCATAGATGAGATTAAAATGCAGCGCTCAGAGAGCTAAGAGCTATAACAAATATCGAGTTCCAGAAATGTTTCAAGGGGTGGGAAAAGCGCTGGCATAAGTGCATAATACTTAATAGGGACTACTTCTAAGGGAATAATATTGATACAAACGAATAAATAAAATTATTTCCAAATTACTCCAATTTCCGTTATTTATTGAACACGCTTTTTAGACTTCGATAAAAGAGAGGGAGTTGGGATGGCATAGCAGCATTATAAAATTAAAAGAAATTAATAAAGAAATAGTAAGTACTTGTTTATTTTAAGGTGACATTCGATAAACTAGGCAAATTAATTAACTTATTACCGTGTATCTATGAAAAATCATATTGATGGCTTACTCGATAAGAATTAAGACTCCACAAATAAATTACGGTGGAATAGGAATCAGGATATGATGTGATTAGGCAAGGGATTCAGACAGGCGCGCCCGTTATCGCCGGTACATTTCAACGTTTGCGCCAAGAAAATGGCGAGGGAGACATGGGACTAGATATAGATGAAAATCAAAGTAGGTCCAGAGATTTTCGGAGTCATATTTTAGGATTAACAAACTTTAATTGTTCTGCAAGTCATGGGATCGCAACCATTATTGAGATCATTGGAGGATCGACGTGTAAAATATGGAATAAAGATAAAATATATATTTTTTTAAATGCTCATGAAGCGCGGCGCCTTAGTTTAACTACCTTAGTGGAGGAGAGGATAAAGCAGAGAAGATGAATCAGTTTAAGTGTTTGGACAGTAATCGTTAACATTATTTACACAGAATTCATGGCAATGAGCGAAGAATGGCGTAAAATAAATATAATTTCGAAGGTGGGAATCAAAATCATGAACACCAAGTAATGAGGTAGAAAAAGTCTGAAAATTGCTTAAGAGGGTTTACGATTTCAAAACCCGAACTCCGAGGTAAGCCAATTGGCGTAGATTGAAGGCCTTTGAGAGATAGCCATGGTTTATAATGGGGAAAATAAGCAGAGTGGGAATGGAAACGAAGTAAGAAGTGTTACATGTGGTATGGGGAGTGGAGGAAATTCTAAGAGGGAAATGAAAGTGGATAGGGGAGGCATAGAGAGGTGGCAGGATGCTTGAAGGAGCGATAGGAAGAGGCATGCTAAGTATACAACAAACAGAGCAAAATAGACTTTTTGGACACCATGAAGGGGCGTAGAAAGTCCATCTAATGATCTGAAATAAGAAATACGTAAGCACATCCATATTCAGGGTATCTTGAAGGTGTAATAGCCCTGAGGAGCCTTACGACCTTTCGTCGGTGAATTGTGACGATGGATAACATGTTAATCTAAATAACATCGACATCCAAGAGTTCTCAGCACGGGGTTTGGAGTAACAGAGGTCGCTAGACTCTTGGATATTAACTAAGATTTACTATGCCAATTCTTAGGAAAGTTTTCAAAATTTTCATCGGTTTCCATGGAAATTGCGACATTATTCTACGGGGTTCCATAGAAATCTCCAGATTGTAGGTAGGATAAGGCGCTCTGAAGATCTGTTACTCCCTCACAGCATATTTGTAATTAATTCAAAGCATAGGCCTCACCAATCATAAATTGCTAATCTGCATATGGAGAAAAATGAACAAGCGTATAAAAGTTCAAACTACCAGTATTTAGTTGAGTAACTAATTTCGAAATTTTAAAAATTGCCAGATTCAAGGGATTAGCCATTTAAAAGAGGCTTAAGAACCGCTTTGAAATGGCATTCTGAGACGGTATAAGCCCGGCTATATTCTAACAGGGGGTCACGAGGCAACTACTGCGAATAAAGATGACAAATCCAAAACGATAAGGAAGTTATCGTGAAGGAAAGACCATATGATAAGGACTGAACCCAGTACCAGCTACATATTTCTACGCCACTGGCTGCGAGTCAAAGAAGCGCGCAAAATGACTATTCTAAACTGATGACCTTTCTAAATCTAGCGACGACGTGGGGAAACATGTACTCGCATACACCCACCCTGCTCAAGTGTAAGCTTGCATTGAAAGAACGAATGCATGCAACTAAGGAACAGAGTCTATGCATCTGGAAATACTTTTCAGAAACCGGTGTTCATTTGACGGTCATATTATTATCTTTTTGAACTAAAGGCTTACGCTTGAATGAACTCTGATGTCATTCTTGCGACACATTAATTACTGGACTTCCTCTTAAAACTACGATAATATGGTAATATTACGCAAAATATGAGGACTTTGCTCCATTAACGTACTTTTTAAAATGTTTCAATTTTCTAAACAGCACAGAACTGAGTATTTTAGAGTAATTTCAAAGAGAGTCTATGAGAGTTGAAAGACATTGCAAAAATGTTTTTAGCAAACCCGTTTCTTTTCATCCTTCAGGTTTTCCGAACACATTCTACAAGCGTCATTGAGATACACCACATGTTTTTTTACCAACTTCTCAACCTTGAACAAGTTTTAAATTTGGAACACTGTGTAAGTAGAACACTTGCCTAGGAAAAGCTGTACACGAACAACCAAATGCTACACAAAGGTTGTCAAAGAGTAATTCCGAAACAGCCTGGGCACTGCCACCAAGTTCATTCAAACTTCAACACAGCACAACCTGCCTACGCAGCTCTAACACCTTACCACCCTAAAGGGAAAAAGGCGAATTTTCCTCAATCAAAACCTTTACAAAAACTGGTTTTTATTGCCGGACCCTAAGGCTCTTTCCGATTCCAAGAAGAGCCGTTGATGGAAATTTACATTAAATTGCCATCACAAGAACAATCATGGGCCTAAAAAAAGCTACGCCAATCAAACGCTAATCTGCACCCGAATGCTCGTCTACATATCATGAATCAAGCGCACATATTTAAGACGATTCAAATTAACACTAAATATAGAGAGATTTTTGAATAAGTTGAATGTGAATACCTCCATGAGTATGCGGGCGAATCACTTCAATATTACTAGTCGAAAATATCTATTTCTTTTTAATTTTTCAACTATTTATTGGATTAAATTTTCCATGTAGTTTGTATTAGCTTCTCATCATTAATCCACACCATATCCTTCAGAATAAACACTTTCTAATTCCCTTTTAAACAGATAAAAAGTAATACTATACAATCAGAGACCTCTCTGGAAAGACACTGCTCTATTTGTACCAGTGTCACTACTGAGATCATTTAGCGCCATTCAACATAAAATCTAGCAAAGCCTCCGTTTCATGACGAAGAACAACTTAGAGAGATACTTAATGATTTTAAAGTCACATTTCCGGAGGATGTGATGTACGAGTAATTTCAACTTCTGTCTGTTCTATAAAATATTACCACGAAGTGGAATTTGCGAAAGGACTGTCGGTAAGTTTGACAGATCAACGCAGAAGACGAGCAAGAAATAGCCAAGAGACGAAAGAGAGGGAGGTTAGAATATAGACGGAGGGGGACAACACACACTGTGAAATAATATAGGAACGTTTAGCCTAATTACCTTGCCAATTCATCGCTTTCTTCAGGATGTGAAAGTAAGAGTTAAAATTTCTGGATACAAGCGTAATCCTACCATATGGGTCAACGGCAGGTTGGGGGCCCATACTCATGGGGTCGCTCCTATCGACGGGGATCAACCTTATTCTCAGGTTAAGTTTACGGGGAAAATAACAGTCGAGTAACATCAAGGATCTGACGGGCGGAAGGACGGTCGAACTAGTCATTATACTGTCGCAAGTATGCGATATAGTATTCCTTCCCTGGCTCCCCCGAATCTCCCGTGACCAAAGACACAATGTTGCAAGCATGCAACATAGTATTCCTTCCCTGGCTCCGAATCTCCCAAGTGATCGAAGACAATGTTGCAAGTATGCGACATAGTATTCCTTCCCTGACTCCTAAATTTGGGTCTAAAAGAGTGTCGCGGGTCGAAACGTAGTCAGTTGGTTATCAGGCGGTGACCGGTGGGACGCGAGGCTTCCGCTGTGTTGCGCTTGTCGCGACAGCGTGTCCTATTGCTAACTTCACGACGGACGAGGGCCTTGCCCGTCTAACAATGTCTGTGACAGCGTCCGCCGCTCTCGCACTCCTCAACAGACCTTGCCTTCGGACGAGGGCTCTGCCTGGGTTAGGAGTTTCGTGACCGCGTCTACCCTGCCTTTACCACGTTTAAGGTAATGTTCCCCCATACTAACGTTGTCCTTTCTCACGTTAGGTTACCAAGGGTCTAGCCATCCATAATACTCAATTTCTGATACTTATGTAAATGGTGTGGTTTTATAATACACGATGATTTCGGTAAGACTCGGCGTATTTAACTATGTCGCACACGAAACGCCCATCGCGACAATACATATTAACAAGGAATAGTTTCCCATCATCTTACGGTATGTATGTCATCTGAATTTTCGGTAAAATTTCCAGAATATTGAGCAGATACAACTTCAAATAAGATCAATTCGTAAGAGTCAAGAACCCAAAACGGCCTTAAGACGCCAGGCGTTTACTGTGCGAACACGTGGGAACACGGAGAAATTTACGTCAGGGAATCAGAAATCACTATCGAGACGAGGCTGAAGTCACATAGGCGGCAATTGAGGTTGTGAAAACCCGAAAGAATCAACCATTGGCGAACACTACATCAGCAACGACCATTCCATCCGGTTTGAGGAAACCAAAAGAGGTCCTTGAGCCGCTCCCTGGGCTATTGGGATCGCCTAGCAAAAGGATTCATTGAAATTCGATTGGAGAAGAGGAATTTAAATAGGGGCTAAAGGTATTCACTCAGTACCTGTAAACACGTTACGAATAGAATACGGCAATCACGGCAGAAAGGCAAAATCGCGGGAGGCACGTGGAACCCCATCTTTCCATGTCGACCAATCGCGTAGCACCTGACCTGGAGGATAACTTAAATAAGGCGACCAAAAAGTTTCCGCCATCGGCATGATTATAGCTGAGCACGCGATTACGTTAACATACCTTTTTCCCCATTCTGAAGAGGTTATAATGCTTTTGCTTCAAATTTCAACGACGTCTATTAGCGTGCCCAGCGACCTCTTAAACAGGGAGATATAACAATTCAATGAATAACCTAAAAAATCGAATCGATTTCCACCATATGTAAAGTTTTTGTAGACTCTCTTTGTTCGACCTCGAATAGGAGCTAGTTCCTAAATCGGGGATATTGGGTTTTTGTAATTGTTGTACAGTCTAATATTATTGTTACAGTTACTCTTTTCACCTGTCACGATCGTGAAATAGAAACATTTTGAACTGAACTGGAGAGACAGCGCAGCCTGAAGTCGAGCATCCAGAACGTCAGCCAGAATGGAGACTCACTCAGTGGAAGACCCGAGAGGAATTTTTACCTACAATCTTTTCGTTATGTTACCTTGAATAAATGTAGAAGTCTAATATGAAATACCATCCGGTCATGGGTTTACATTACTACAGTCGCCAGAGGGCCTAACCCAAAACAATCTTCACTTCAGAGGATCTTGCCTAAACTCGCCTTCGTAGCATTCCCTTTGGGCTCCTGTACTGGAGCACTATTGGATCATAAAATCGTGCGCGCTTCTACAGAAAGCATTCGTCGAATGAACCAGGATTCGCGTCACTCCACGCCTAAATATGACGAATACATAGGGCGCCTTCCAGTATTTCCAGACCCCGCGACCGCAATGTCTGCAGAAAAAACACCGCCCGTCCGATGCGATAACATTCTGCGGTTTCGTATTACCGTAATTGAGCGCACTCTTCTGTCCTCGAGTGGAACAAAGGAAAGGGGACCAGAGAGAGGTTTTTTTAAATTTAAACGATGACGCAAACAAAGGTCGAGCGGCTGAGTCGCTCCATTGCCATGGCGTCATCGACACCACCGTCGTGCCCAGGTTTTGTCGAAGAGTACTCAATCGGAGGTAGGTCGGCAGTTCGAAGGAAACACAAACAATCTGATTCAATGCCGAAAAGAAGCTTCACGGACGATAGTGTAGAAAATTAAAACGATAGACAGGAGATAATACTACCGATCAAGTCTTCAACTTGAAGGTTGGCATTAATTGGAAGTCAATCTACGGTCCTCTAAAACTAATATAAATACACCTAACGCTTTCATTATTACTTACATTACATTGTACCCTGCAAGCCACCGCTAAGGTGTGTGGCAGGGGGTGATTACACACCAGACGAATTTTGACCCAAAATGTTTTTCACCCCTCGCGCAGTCGGTTAACGTTCTTCTGATCCCTTATCGTTCGTGACAAAAAATACATCTTAAATCTATCTGTTCTATATTTAATCTCTCTAATGTTATAGAAATGATCTCACTTACCGGGGTACGATGGAGGTAATTATACATTTCATACATCATCGCTAAAGAGATATCCTTCCAATTTATGCAAGAGCTTTATATCTGTCTTTTAACCTTTCTCCGTGAGGTTTCGCTCGTTTAAGTCTAACTCTATGTTCATACGCTATTCAATTTATCACAACAACGTTTTACAAACATTGCTCCTCTACGCTGCCATGCGATCTAGTTCTGCAGTCAATATAACTTCATGAGGATCCTAAAGTAATTAAATTAAATTACCTTTCCCTATTCTTATTCATTGCGGCGAACAGGGAGGATTATTCAGGTTGAAACTGACCACGAAATTAAATTCCACCATAACAGTAATGAAATAATACACAATTCTACGATTAAGCCCTTTAACCCACTTTTGTTTTCCAGATTTTTCATGAGAGCAATTCATTTTCCTTAGTTTTAGAACTAAGACAGACAGTAGCGTGATTCAATGAAAGGAACTAAGAAATTATTAATGATAGATTGATCAAGGCGCTTTTATCACGAGATTGCATGGATTATACGGGACAGAAGAGGTACATGCAACAAATACACGTGCATACCCTTCACGTTGTTCCCATTCGGAGTAGCCAAAGTCAAAAATGCCTCATTTTAAGTGGTTGCATGAAACCTACTCCCTTTCCCCATTGTCTTCCATATGTAATAACTCATAATATTCTGGCATAAGGAAGTATGGGCTTTCGCCTCTACCACATTCATACTTAGTCTCATGCACTCTCTTCTATGCCCAAGACCTCTAATCCTTGTCTTGAGAGCCACTTTGAATACTTTCACTCATGACATCTCATTCTACACCTTATTGCTCTTCTCTCGTAAATCTGTTCGTTGATTCGACTCTTATCCATTATCTCAAGATGGCTAAACCAAAGAATCGCCCTTCTTTCATTCTTGTCTATAATAACTGTATCAAATATACACCTTTCTGGCCCAACTCCTTAACCTAACTCTCCCAATTTACCACAAATATTTCTCAAGCACACTATTTGCACCTAGTCTACATATCGTATATCTCAGCATTCCCAAGTTTCGCTTTTCATGAAATTAGGTGAGGAGGAATACATTTTTGTACACTGAAAGTTTTTTCTTCCTTTAGCACACATTTATTATTTGATAGACTCCACACACTATATAAGATTCTAATCGTACTTGAAAATTATGATAAACAAAAATATTTAGACTTAAATTTTATAAAATCACTCGCTTAAAGATTCATCCACTCAGAGGACAATTATCTGGCGTAGAAATGATCACCTATATACCCCTACAACAGCCTTTTATTGAAACATCGCAATCGAAGCTCTTACGTGAATTTTGCAATATTTATATTCGCAAGCAGATCCAATTAGGAAGGAAGGTAATAAATTTTCTACTTGCATATTTTTCGAAAATGCGAAATTGAAAAACGGTTCGATGATTTAATGGAAATATTATTTAATACATCTGCAATACATGCTGAATATATTACCCAAACGTTTAAGCGAATCACTCAACGATGCCAGGACTCATTCTGTCATTACAGATTTAAAAATATCGCCAATTTGAAAGATCAGCGAGAGATTTAATCGCTTGAAAATATGAATCAAAATATATACTATATAGTACGTCCAGCAAGGCCTTACAACCCATACATCAGATAACTGTCCCGGTACTAAGAGACGTAAAATATATTTTCAAAATAATAAATTATCTCAATCTGTTGAATGGAAGAATACATAATGACGAACATAGCAGACTGAAATTTTATTTACAAAGCTACAGTGCTCTCCAAATTCAAAGTTTTAGTTTTTAGTACAAATTAGAGGAATTATTGAATTACTCAAAATGACAACCATTTCCTCACTAATCAATTATTCAAACGGAAAAAAATTATAAAATAATACAGCAATATTTTAACGAGTATTAAATGCAAGGTCTCCCAATTTTCCAAGATTAACCGATTTCCAATGAACGAAGATCTATGCATATATTTCCCAGACCATGTAGACATTCGTTAATTAACGTACGCGTAGTCTCTGCGAGAGATTTCAAAATGTCACGACATTCACGTAAGACAAATTAAAGAAAGTGTCAATGGCTTAGTAACACCAATTTAGAATGGGTTTGACTGGTGGAATTTATAAATCAAGCACTAGTGAAAGAACTCCAATTTATATGTTCGAGGATTAGGTTATTGCAAATACATTTTGGGAAACAATACATTTTAAAACTCTGAACCATACCTCTAATATAATCTTAAAAGATAATTAAATGTCAGAAAAATAAGCAAGCATATATTTAGCCAGATATGATGTTTTATTTTTAAACTTTAGCTTACACTAGCTCAAGGCTCCAACTTCCAAGTAACCATTCCCAACAGAAATCTTACAGTGGCGGTGAGGCCTCTAGTTTTCTTTGCATCACCATGACGATATTTTTGTTAGTTTCTATTTTTTCGACGACTTCGCATCACGACCTTCACTCGAGTTTTTATCGTTCATCTAGCTACGCGTTGCGGAGACATTCCGTAGATTAATAAAGAAAAAATCGGTCCCTGTAAACAACTGGCATGCCAACAGTGAACTCTTGATACTTGTTATGAGGATTACATTCAGTCGAAAGAAACGAGGCATAGTACCCAACTTTAGGAATCGACTTACGCATGTCGGCGGCCTCGCTTAGCGTGCCTAGTCTCACACAGGAATTTCTGACCACCTTATATCCTGCCCGATGCATTTCCGACGTAAGAACAGCGAGGAAAAGTACTCAAACCAAAGTCAAGCGTAATGCTAAATAACAGGATTCCTTAAATGGCGACGCAACAACCCACGCCGGTGGAAGCAGTATCAACCATCGCCCAGAAGCCCTTAGACCACTTCGAAACGGCTCGTGTTTACCTAACCCACGCAATAGCAGGACAAGCTGTGCCCTGAGTGAATGGATATATTTAAAGTGTGACGGCATGCACGGCAGTGGCCCAAGAACAGTTCAGCAGTTTTTTCACGCAATAATCTCCGTGAAAAAAATTGAAAAAAATAGAAAGGAGGTACCACACAAATTGGTCTGATTCGTTCATTTATATGGTCGCTGAATAAAAAACTCGGAGATAGTCTTCTCTTACACCTCTGCTGAACTAAAAATGTCACAGCTTTCGACCTCGTTGTGGAGACGAATTTAGGGTGTTGTTTTTCCGACTTATTACGATCGAAGGCAGACTGCACAATGATTTGTGCTCAAGGCGAATGTTTGTGTCAGGATAGGCGAACATGTTTTGTGCTAGCTACAATTAAAATAATTCCAATCTGCAGGGCGGGGATGCAACCTAAAAAAGTAGGCTCAACAGGAGAAAGCCTCTGAAGGCGTAAATGTTGACATTATCACGAGCTTGAGGATGAAATGACACAGGAAAAAGTAAGAATTAATCAATCGCCGCGAATGAAAAGGAATCGATGATCGATTAAGAAGGGGCGAAAAAGACAAGATTCATGGCGCAGCTCTCAGACCCATCACCTCCAGCGCACATATGTGCTGAAAAGAGAAAGTAGCAAATATAGCTTGAAATAACTTCCCCTCAATGTGTGTTGATACTGACAGCCTCAATGATAATCCAATTTTCAAAGAGTACATGCCTTAATCGCAAATGAACGCCTTAACATACCTCAATGCAAAGTACACGACGGTCCAGCTAAAATTAAAAGCATACTTTCTAATACCTTCCTGTCAACCTAAGGGTTGAGAGTTCAAATTACTAACAGAACAAAGAGATAGTTTTGTCATATTGTTTTCTTTAATGGAAACTTGGTGATTTTAAATTAATTCAATCGAGTTAATTGCAAGAAGTACATCGAAATAAATCAAAGAACGATAAACTAACCCAAAGGACGTAGTGTATCAAAGCGAAAATTTAAATAAAACGCTGTAAGCAGATTAAAAGCTGATAAATGTTTACAACATCAAATATTCGCAATGCAAAATAATGCCAAGAACAATATTACTCATAAACTCATTAATATTTTATGTACAGGTATACTACCGCATTTCAAAATCATGGAGAAATAGCAGGGAATTAGATCTTCCTGACAATATGGCCAAATATTGTATTACGAAACGCAAACATAGTTAAAATCAACAGAAAACAGCATTATACCTCAGCGTATAAAAATTCGGCTTCATTGCACCCAGGGAAGGCAAAAAAAAAAAACTACAGTAATAGTGGGTACCAATAATAGGGACATAATAACTGCCAAGTACCCTACCTAGTGACAACATAAGTCATACAAAATAAACTAATTTCACTACTTCAAAGGTAAGTAGGATTACGATTAATGCTTATTCGACAATTAGACCATCTGCTCATTGCTCGACCTATATGAAAAATTAACAACGCCAGAATAGACGAGAGACATAAATAGAACCTGATATTTCTAACTTCATCAAATTCATACCATCCAGTTACTGTTGAATTAGAACACGCGTGTTTGGCGGTAATTAATCAATGAACCGAAGTCACATATGATCGAGGTGGTACATTACAACAATAGCCTATGTAAAAATTAGATAAAGAGTATATAATAACAAGTTATACAATTTATTGATAAAACAAAATGTTTTATGATATATTTAATATTATAATCACCCAAGGATTTAGTGGAGGTCCTGCGGAATATCAGAGGCGTTGACAACTTTTAGTGACGGCGTTCATTTTATGGTTTAACAAACGAGGATATTAAATACGGACAGAAAATTATAACAATAAAAAAGGTCAGGTAGCGTCAATGGGTAAGTCAACTAAGCGATTTCTCAAAGAACCACCTCGCTTCAGTGAGTGGAGCAAGTATTGGGCGTTGTCGTCGAGATTTGTGATCAGGAACTAGGAATTCACTATGCCGTTTCGAAATCATTTGAGCAGAGATTCGTGAAAAATGATTTCCGAGCAGCTTTGCCAATGGTGCAGCAGCAGATTCGGGCAGCTTCAAATGAAGAGGCGGAATAAAATTGTACTTCAAAATAATTTCCTCTGCAAATACAGAAACATTACTAATTCTAAGGATTGCACAGAACTAAGAACGGTAGGTTAGAACAACGGGACCACCCGAAAGAAGAAAACGAATGTTCGAACAGAAAAGCAAATTTAACTATTTCGTAATGAGGTTATCTTTAGAAGCATGACAATAATTAAGGCCTTGAAATTAGCATGATATTACATTTCTGGGACCATTTGGTTTCACTTTCCACTTGCTTGATGATCATCATTTGTGGCACAAAGTTAGGAGTTATTGAATCGATTCGTACAGAGAACTATACATATAGAGTAATCTACCGGTTAAGGTAGGTTTTTGGATGGACACAACTATCAAATAAACATTTTGTAACTCCAAACAAAACCCAATCGAGCAACCTACTCTACATCAGGTCTACATCACTTCATCTATGTGTACTTCTTTCCCCCTTCATCCCGGCCAACATCCCTATCCTGTTCCTGCCCTTTCCTCGCTTGCCCAACATTCTCCCCTCTACTACCTTCTTCAACATTCCACTACCGCTCAATACGCCTTTCATTCATTTTTCCTGCCTCCAGAGGATTTCTCTCAACAGACTCCTCTCCTCACCCACCATCTCAAGTACTTCCTCATTTGTTTTCCTTTCGGTCCATTTCATCTTCTCCATTCTTCTCCACACCCACATTTCAAAAGCCTCCAATCTACGTCTAACCCCCTGCTTCAGTAACCACGTTTCCGCCCCGTACATAGCTACGCTCCATATCCGAGTTTTTACGAGTCTTGTCTTAACATTCCTACTCAACGTCCCCGTTATCAACTCCCTCCTCCTTGAGAAAACCTCCTTGCCTAGCGCAATTCTTATCCTTACGTCCCTACTACTTTGACCGTATTGGTCCAAAGCACTTCCAAGATATGTAAACTGTTCTACCTGCTCTATTTTTTCCCTACCTATTTTAATATTTAGCTTAGCCTTTTTCTTTCTGGAAAATCTCATAACCTTTGTTTTATTAATATTGATTCTCATCCCATATTCATCGCACTGAACCTCCAATTCACACAGCAATGCTTGCAACCCCTTGGCTGACTGATCAACTAATGCTTGGTCATCAGCAAACCTAACCGATTTTACCAATTCCCCTCTGACTTTCATTCCTACCCCCAGTTCTTCCCATGCCTCTTTAATCATTTCCTCCACATATATGTTGAACAGCACCGGTGACAATGGGCAACCCTGCCTTACACCTCTTCCTAACACTACCCATCCGGACTCTCCGTTCCCAACTCGCACCTGAGCAGTCTGAGACATGTACAGGTTGAGGATCAGTCTCCTGTCCCTCCAATCCATTCCTATTTTCTGCAATACACGCATTAATTTTTCCCAATTCACTCTATCAAACGCTTTTTCGAAATCTACAAAACAGACAAAAACGTCCTGATTGTATTCTATATTCCTCTGAATTAGTGATCTCATTACTGCAATGGCATCACGCGTACCTCTCCCTTTCCTAAATCCAAACTGATCATCCCCTAAGTAATCATTTGCCTTACTCTCTATCCTTTTGTTGATGATCCTCAGAATAACTTAGGCTACGTGGGATATCAAACTTATTGTTCTGTAATCATCACATGATGTAGCCTTTGCCTTTTTTGGAATAGGAACTAATACCGATCTCACAAAATCTTCCGGCCAGATTCCTTCCTCATAGATACTACGAATCAGTCCATAAAGGGCCTTCTTCCCACATTTTCCTAAACATTTCAACAGTTCTACAGGAATGTTGTCCACCCCCACGGCCTTATTTGCTTTCATCTCCTTTAATGTCCTTTCTATTTCATCGTCGAGTATGCCTGGACCTAAGCTATCTTCTTCTACGTCATGTTCCTTTTCTATGCCTAACCTTGTCGGCCTAAGTTCTTTACCATACAGTGTTTCTATATATTCCTTCCATCTCTCTTGGATTTATAGAGAACTATAACAATGAATATTTTAAGATGAAAATGAGTCAGGCAGTCCACCAAATAAAAACGTGACTAATAGACTATGTACCTGCAACACAGTCGGTCAGAGACCCCACGGGTGAAATGAGGGAAATGTGAAAGAGAAACTAATAAGGAGAAGATAACATTAGGTAGAAGCAATTAAATCCCTCCCTTATATGACTACGCACTGTTACAGAAGTGGGTAAATCCACACCGAGTAATACGCATGTGCACGTATATCACAAGAAAATTGTTGTGGGGAACGAATCTCGCGGAAATTAAGAGCTCCAAAATGCACTCATAAAAAATGAGAATTCCAAGACATTATTTTCTAGCCAGCATTCTGAAAAGCCCGAAAGGGTCAATAAAAGAATAAAGACTACAGAGGCCACTTATGCAATAAAGACAACAATTACATGGATTCGACTAGAAGAACAGCCCATGGATCGGGCGGGGGGTGGAAATCGGGCGAGAAATGGAATCTCCAGACCTACTTAACAGGAACAAAACTGCGCTGTGCGTCGGTAAATCAGAGTAATGCTCACGGAGAAACTCCGAAGCGGGTGGGGGCAACGATTTTCGAAGGTCGTTATTCACAGCTGTCACAAGGAAACGTTCTTTAAACATCGGGGCCGGAGTGAGATGAAAAGTGGTGGGAGTGCCAGTGCGATGCGGCGATTTGAGCCCTGTAACGAGGACGGAGAGAATCCCGATGGGGGAAGCAGACCAACCACTTGGGCGGGAAGGGAGCGGGAGAGAAAGCGATTGCCGACAGCCGGGCTGAGGACGCTTCCATTATTTTTTTAGTGGCGTCGCTGCATTTACTATTACAGAACTCAAAAGGTAAATAAAACTACTGCTGAGGGTAATAAATTTCAAATTTCGCGATTTTACTAATCAAAAGTAGCACACTGCTTTCCAGCTACATTTGAGATAAGCTGTTTACCATAAATTTACTTTCTGAGAGTGCAAAATAAACATAAAAAATCACATCTTTGTAGTAATAGCTTTGAAAGAGATGCATCCAAGTCCAACACTTATATCACAATCAATAGTTGATCTACAGGCGGAAAAACTAAAATTAGCGTTACTTATCAACAAAATAACGACGTGAACCCTATTGAAATACCAGCTATTCATAGGTTTCAATTATCTAGTAAATCAACTTTACTAAATAAAAGTTCAGGGTTGAATTAACAAAAATACATAAAACACGTACAATAGCCACAACGTTGTCAACGAAAATAATTAAAAGAATTAATAAGAAAAATGAGTGGATGCACAACCGTTCTATTACCATTGACGCTGATGGTTTCAGGCAGATAACGATGGTTATACTCATGAATAAACATGGCAATCCCAATGAAAAGTAGATCAATACTCTCTGACTCCGGTCGAAAGGCTGTCGAGGGGTTGGCCTGTGCTAGAAATTGTGGGGGCGAGATAGGGATGGGGGACAAAAGGGATCGAGGGAGACACTCTGCCCTTGTGGGTGGGAAGCGATCTGGTGAAGGGACGGGAGATCACGTGACTTCCGTGGAGGGGAGCGTACCCCCCATATCCCCGCCCCCACAGTAGATGGAGCGAAGAAGACTCGTAGGGCCGAGGGGAGCATGGGAACTGTCTGGAAAAGAGACACCCGCACTAACTTAAGATGGACCGACGGAGTGGCCGGAGGCGGTGGATGGGGGCACTGGGAAATGGTCGAATGACTGATGGTAGAGGATGGGGAGAATTGTGGGGGCGACAGTCTGCTGGACTAGGGGGACACGGAGGAATCTGGGGGGTCGCGATGGCAAGCAGCAGTAGCTAAACACGCATGCCTGAAGGTCTCCAAATGTATAACCAGGACTAAATAACAAAGAGATACAACTGATATTCCATTAAAAACGCACACCCCAGCAGCCTTGGTAACGCCCATGCATCTTAGGCACGAGTGCCGAGTGCATCGATGGGCAGTCCGCTTTCAACTATAATCATTTCCCTCGGGAGTTATCTCCTTGAGATGTGGTATCACAAGTAACTTTGCTTTGGATCGCTAATCTTGGATTTTTGGTAATTTCTTGATTATTTTTCGTTCTCTTAACCTCGGAATCCTCTGACAAGACAACGCAGTGGGACAGTTTTAGCACCATAGAACAGTTATAATACTGGCTTGCCCATTGAGTCGGGCTTCATTTAATCCATTCAATACTAATGGCTTCAACCTGAAGGTTTACATTTTCTTCTAAAATAGTACTTGGGCGTAAGGTGTGCGAAACCAAGCAATTAAGATCACGTCCGTTCCTTTCACCGGCACACTCCACTCGCTTGTGAACCTTGGTCAATACAGATATAAATGAAAGTGAAACCTCTAACTTTTTACAATGGTTATCCCAAAACAAGAAGTTAAAACGATAAGCAACTGCAGAGCACTAAAATACATTTTAAACGAAAATTAAATATTTAGATATTTTCAACAACAATATCTCAAGCTGAATGCTCGCGAATTTTCTAATTAAATTAAAAGTGCATAAAAAATACAAACTATCAATTATGAACATGAAATGTGGCAGCATTGTATTAATTATACTTCTACGATGTCCAATCGGGAAATCACACAACTAAAAACGAGAAATTAGGGTTCAACCGAATGGCTGTACGTGAAAGAATACATTCTGTCATACGGGGGGTTAGTAAAAAATTATGCGCCACCAAAAATGTTTAACAATGCATCATCGATAATTGACGTATATAATACGTTTTAAATAAGATCGAATGTACAAACATTGCTGGGCCCGTGAAGAAGACCAACAAGTTTAATGAAAAGCTACACATAAAACCACTTCATGGAAGCAAGAAGGGTGCACACGCATATACATAGTTGCTTACTCTTATTAATTAATTAAGTATCCTGTTGTCCTGAACTGTTATGCGATTCAAATAACTTCAACAGGTACAAGATCGATAGCTCCGTTTGTTGGGAAGTGTGGAACGATTTCTCCTAATAAACTTCTCTTACGCGAACGTTTGAACGGCATAGTGCACACGGAAGCGGAGTCGGCATTCTTTTTGCTACGCCCGCTGAATGAAATTCACTTCACCAAGCTGCCACCTCGCGCTTCCTCCAGTGACGCAGCACGGAAGCATCAGCATGCAGGCAACACGTGAATAGATGTGTTGCATGGGTACCAAACGAGAGAGTGAGTAAGTGGAGGGGCTATGAGGGAAGGGCTGAGAAGGAGATGGAACTAGTGCGCTGGTTAGTACATTGACTCCCCGCGCCGAAACCCCTGGGTCCATAACCGATGATGGTGCATTTTTCAGCGGCATCCCGATCCTTGCTCGGGTATCGTGCGAAAAGCACTCCGAGCGTGTCTGGTCTTCCGTCCGTCAGAGATTAAGTTCAACTGCGGACCTTCTGACGCCTTTCATCAATAGAAAACTAAAACAAAAGTAGAATTTTCTAGCATCCTTTCTCAACTCCTTCAAATTATATTCTACCTAAGATTCAACAATCGAAGGAATGCTTTTAAGTTTTCGACTATTCCCACTAAGGGTGATATAAAACACCCTGGTTATTGAATAAATCGTTAACTCACAGGAGGGAGACGTGAGGGAATGCACTTTATTTCCTTTCCATGAAGAAGAGAGCAAATGGTGAAGAAATAAGGAATGCTTCCCGGGGAGAGACACCAAGGCTAAGTTGTGAACGAAACAACCAAGGGAGAAGAATGAATAATATTTCAATAAGCTCTAATATCAAAGGTAACCAAAAAAACTCATCAGCCACTTCTAGAATCGTACAGAAATATTACAATTTAAAAAAATTCAGTTGCTTAATGGCTGTCGTTTCAATATGTTTACAACATTTCCCACAATGACGTCTAAGCCCTCTCTGTTGGTTTTCCAGTATTGCTGATAACCTGAACTTATCTGTATTCAAAGCAGGAGGGGCACAAATATTTCTATAACTTCACCGTGATATGGAAAGTATGCTGGTGCCACGTTTATATGAATTCGGCGTTTACCAAGCATATTAATAAGGAATCTTTTTTTCTCTAATGGCTCACCGTCATAAAACATAAGCGTGTGTGTGTGTATATATATATATACGAGGGCCATCCGGAAAGTAGTACCCGTTCGTGCCGCATGAAGTGCTGACGACGCGAGTAGCCGCTGGACGAGGTCAGATAGCTTCAGTGGCTTGTCTGCCTTCTCTGAGCCAAGTTGCGTGACGCTAGCATTGCCTGTGTTGTTTCTGTGATTGTTTACAATGTTTAAAAAAATTGAGAACGCCGCCAGTTGTGAAGTGAGGGCAGTGATTAAATTCCTCAATGCAAGAAACGTTCGCCCATGTGATATTCATCGCCAATTAAAGGAGGTGTATGGAGACAATGTAATGGACGAGTCGTCTGTTCGGCGGTGGTGTCGCAACTTCAACATGGGGAGGGGGAACACACACGACGATGAGCGTTCGGGGAGACCGTCTGTCATTACAGACCAACTGGTGAGCTCAGTTGACGAATTCGTGAGGAACGATCGGCGCGTCACAATTGATGACATCTGTGAGCATTTTCCCAATGTTTCTCGAACAATTGTTCATGAAATTGTTAAACACCATCTGCATTATGCAAAAATTTGTGCAAGATGGGTCCCTCGCATGCTTACAGATGAGCACAAAACCAAGCGTATGGCTGCAGCACTGACGTTTTTGGGACGTTATTCTGATGAAGGAGACTCTTTCTTGACTCGCATAATTACTGGTGACGAAACATGGGTTTGTTATGCATCACCTGAGAGTAAACGACAGTCAATGGAGTGGCATCATGCTCATTCACCAAACAAACCAAAAAAATTCAAGACAGTTCTGTCCACCAGGAAACTCATGGCAACCATTTTCTGGGATCGACGAGGTGTATTGCTCATTGATTTTATGGCCCGTGGAGACACTATTAATGCCAATGCGTATTGTGAAACATTAAAGAAATTACGGCGGGCAATACAAAATCGGCGGCGAGGTCTATTGTCTACTGGTGTCATTCTCGTTCATGACAATGCCAGGCCTCATGCAGCTGGGATAACACAAAAACTTTTGCAGCAATTCAAATGGGAAACTTTCGACCATCCACCGTATAGCCCGGACTTGGCCCCTTCAGATTTTCATCTCTTTACAAAGCTTAAAGACTTTTTGGCAGGAAAAAGATTTGACAGCGATGAAGAACTTAAAGAAGGAGTGACCCTGTATCTCAATGAGCTGGCGGCGAAGGACTATGCAGCAGGAATACAGAAACTTGTCACACGTTATGACAAATGCCTTAATTTGCTTGGAGATTATGTTGAGAAGTAGTTTAAAGTATCCTCTTTCAAATAAAATTTTTTATGTTTGTTAATATTTACTTTTGTGTCTTTATTTCACGAACGGGTACTACTTTCCGGATGACCCTCGTATATACACACACACACACAGTCCGTCGAAATTATCAAGATGTTATTGCGAGTGTTCTTTTTATGTGATCTCGTGCTGTGTGTTGCTATCTAAGTTTTATAAAATATATATATATATATATATAACTTTTGGACGGCACAATAGAACACAGAATAAAACAGATAACACGTAAAAGGACACTCACACTGTAGATGAAGTCTACAGTGTGAGTGTCCTTTTACGTGTTATCTGTTTTATTCTGTGTTCTTTTGTGCCGTCCAAAAGTTATATTGCTCTCGTGAGTACTTCCGCATCATCGTTATATATATATATATATATATATATATATATATATATATATATATATATTTATATATATATCCTGAATGATTCAAATATTCATTAAAAGCTAGGTCTTTCTAAAATATATGCAAACTTCTTGTTTCAATCCTCTTCCATCGATTAACTTTTGGAAGATAATAATATTTGCCCAATTCAGTTTCCCGATCATAATGCTAACGATTCCATTACTTTATCATTTTTCCAAAGACAGACATATTTTGGTTTTCTTTTGAATTTACATCGGATATTTAAACTTGAAAATAACAAAAAGACAGTTTATTTAGTTATACACCATACAAGCCACCGCCAGGGTTTGTGGCAGGTGGTGAATACACAACAGAATAATTTTACCTGAACATGACCATACCGCGGTCGAACAATGTTATTATGAACCTCTATCGTTCGTGGAAAAAGTGACATCTTAAATATGTTCTACGCTTAATCTATCTAATGTTATTAGTATGATCTCTCCTACCGAGTGCGATGGGGGTAATAATACATTTTCAACATCACTGATAAAGAGACCTCCTTCCAAATCATATGCGAGAGTTTTTCAATCTGTAGTTTAACCTTCGCTCCGTGAGTGATTCCCAATCTAGCTGCTCTAATATTTTGGATACGCTGCTAAGTTTATTATAACGTTTTACAAATCTAGCTCCTTTACCCTGCATGCGATCCAATTCGGCAATTAATCCAACTCCGTGAGGATCCCATATACTTGCACCATATTCTAAATGAGGCCTAACCAACGACAGATAACATTTCTCTTTGACCTTTTCATCACATTTACCATTCTCCCATCACCACTCTTCTAATAAATCCTAATCTTTTGTAAGCTTGTCCACATATTTCCCATGTGTGAGATTGTGAGTGAGGGAATCGCCTAGGTATTTAATTGAGTCTAACCAATTAAATACCTACGCGTTACCCTTAATTACAAGCATCCAAGTCCTAGATCGAACCCGCAGATGTAGACGATACCACGCCGCCTCAGGGGTCAGCAAAATGTTCATCATGAAAAAATAAGGAGAATTGCCCGATTCATACCAAAATCCTTACAGCCATAGAATTCTCTAAATCTCAGATTTGCCCAGGTTTTAACGCAGAAACCGACAAATTATCCAGTGTTTGGGTTTACATTTCCTTAAGCAAATCATGAGGATGTGGTGTATGACAAAATGAAACATTTTTTAAAACTGAGAATACACTAAACATCTGAAAGCATTTTGAGCATTATCGGCCATATTTACGTGTCCCTCCTGGAAAATTGATCAGCGGTGATTCACTCTCACCTTCAGAACAAGTGTTCATTCCAAATACCCGAGTACTGTCGCACAAATTAAAACGCAATAAGAACTTGAGTAGGAACATACAAAAGAATTATAAAATTTACCGCATAAAATCTAACAACCTCTGGCTGAGCTCACACAATTAGTTCCATAATTATTGACCGGAGAATGGAAATGGATTATTAGCACTCGCACATAGAATATCCACTCGCGAGGTTGGAAAAAAATCCCATGGCGATACTTCTATCAGATGCGTTGTTTTTGAACGATTTGCCGTTACTGAACCATAAATTTCTACAATAAGTATTTCATGTTTCATGATTTCTCGGATACTGTTATTTTTCATGAAATTTCAAGGTAGACTTGTTCCAAGAATATCGACGGCAGGATTAATTCAAAGTAAATGATGCCATATTCATTTACACGCAGGTTGGTATGATTTGAGAAAGTTGAGATTATCTCACAGAGTATTAAATTAGGTGACTAACTCAGAATAGGGAAGTTAGTTCCTTTCCATGCACTACCAACAACTTACCATGAAATCGCTAAACTAGGCTACCTGGTTAACCAATTCAAGAAGATTACATCTTGTGAAACATTTCCGCAAATACAATTTCAAAAATTAAATACGTAATTAAAGAAATAACAAGGAAAAATAAACTACTGGTAACAACATAAGTGGGAAGGAAAAGAGCCGTAAAAAGAGGAAACCTTAGAAAATTACAAATACAAATTGATGAAGGGCTATAATTATACCAATAACGGGGCGAAAACGAAAATATTGATGTTGAGCATACAGAAGTGAGAGAAATAAAATATTAGCAGGGAATATACGCAAAACTTAACTTTTTTTCAATTTACCACATAAAATGGAAATCAATATATTGGTGGTTCCACTTTGGGTTTTCACTCCAAATGTGACCGCATAAAAAAACCATAAACACAGTAATCAACCCGAAGGTCGGTTTAGTAGGTGATGGTAGAGCTCACCCACGTACCAAGCCCGACGGCGTGTGAATATTTACACATCAGGGTAGGGGGGCCAGTTCCTTTCCCTGTGCCGGTTATGGTTTCCCAGGAAGATCTGGTACCCGAAAAATCAACTAGCTTGGGTGGAGCTGCAGGTGCCTAGAGTGCCTTGCCCGGGAATCGAACCCGGGATCTGAAAATCAATGAGCCGAGGAATGGAGTTCAAACGTGACGCTTCTGTCGTAATAAGTCCTACCGCAACGCCATCTAGATTAGACTGGAGTTTTTCTTCTTTGTCGTCGGCATTAGGCATTATGAATCAACCACACACTAGAGCATTGCAATCTGTTTTGCAACAGAATGTTGCACCATATGCTAATCACTATAAAATGGAATGCCAATTTTTACAGGAAATCAGTCCTCGCATAACTCACCAAGAGAGCGTATTTTTCATTTCATACGACAGCAAAATCCTAAAACACAGGACCAATGCATATCTAGAAATGTCTATCATTCACACACTTAACAATTAAGATAATTATGATGATAACTACCTGAAATCCTCTTTTCACCAGCAATATGCAACATTAACGGTATTTCCATATCATTCATAAAAAAAACAAAAACTTTTTATTTTCCTCGCAGTCAATTCATTAGGTTCTATCCGTAATGTTATAAGTTCCGGAGACCTCATCGACAATATTCTACCCGAATTGTGCATTGTATTAGACTTAAGGACTAGGATTTGCGACCAAATCGCAGCGAATAGGTCTTTTGCCGAGCAATGGAGCGATAGAACCTGAAGAAAGCAGAATATTCAGCCCATCTTAATATAGCCGACTTGTTTCGTGGTGTGACATATCCCATTATTTTGACCACATTTTCCCCTCGAGCCCTGTCAACCTAGCATGCCTTCCATGAGTCACCGCGGGTAAAACTTGCCAGGTTTACAAGGTGTAAAAATACGAGCCAACGAGAGCGGCGCGAATAAACAACCCAATCGAAACAAGCAGCAGATAATCCGAGGCATTACTTCATTCGTAACGTGAGTCTGGAACAAACAAGTGTTTCTTATCGTCCACAATGACAGCTTGCGAGAAGAAAGTTCACACTCCCGGAGGACTTCGTATGTATCTCGCGGGGCATCTCCAATTCTGTACTGCTGCGTATGAGAATTACAAACTATATATGAATGCTTCCCCATGCACGTGCTTGTCGTATTTGTGTGTTGCAATCTTTACTTAATTTTTATTTCAGTAAAATTTTACTAACCCCAGAAGTTCTTCTTCACAGAGTAGGTATTGACTACTTCACGCATGGTCCCATTAATGTTCTTTTCGGCAAACAAAATTTTTTCGAACACATTAAATAAATCCCATCGCCTGTAAGGAAATTATCTTTCCTCATTCATGATGGCTGCCTAAAACCTTACCTCTCCCTGTGTGTTATCTTTGATAGGTGGCATTATCTGACATCACGCTTAAGTGGATTAAAGGAGTGATGGACGGTGGAGTTGGCTGCGCCCTTTCCAAGACTTGTGTATTTATCCTTGCCTTCTTCAAATAATAGATACCTTTTGTTTGGACTTCAGGTAGTATAACTAAAATGCAGATGGCTTTGAATTCCTCCCGAAAAAGATTGGAAATTTTCGGAATTTGACGATTTAAAAAAGTTTTATCCGAAAATTATTAAGGGAGCCTACAAACGCAGAGGAGGGCGGCTGCTGCTATCTCCCACAAATGAAGGTAATGCTACGCCGTAAATAAGGATTAGGATAACATTTATCAGGAAAATGGCGCATTTCTTATAATAATATAAATACGTGCGTTAAAACATTCAATTCTCTCGAAACTCCACCCGAAATAAAATTTTGCTGATGACCGCAAAAGAAATCATTATTGGAGAAATTGAAAATAGCAATCGAGATTATAAATCTGAGGAAATGTTTTCTCCACGACGGTCTTAACGAAATATACGGAAACATCGAAGTAAGCAGAATGAACAACCACAGTCACCACAATAAACAAGTTCGGGATAAACTGCAAAAATTAACGCACTTCCTATCAGACGCGAGTTTCTGAATTCACTCGGACCTCGCCGACAGTGTGAATCTCGAAGAAATTCTACCACAGACGCGAGTTGAATTCCTAAAAAAAAAAACCGTCCTCGGCCGCGGGTGAAGTTCCGTGGACTTCGAAAAGACGACCTTGCAAAATGCAACGTGCCCCCCGGTAACATAGACGCAACTAAACGGGTAGAGAAAGCCGGCTCGCCCCCTCCACACACGGTCGGCCGCGGACGGAATGAAAAGATAGAGAGAGAGAGAACATTCCGCCAACCAAACACGATTCCGGCCGCGAGGGAGTAAAAACGAGGGAGTGGCGGGCAGATGGAGAGAGGAGGAGGGAGAGAGAAAATGAGAGGACTCGAAAAGAGTGCGTGAGCTAATCCCAGAGCTACGTGACAGCACGCTCCTGCTTTAGCTGCGGGCTCGTGCGTATGTGTGCATGCATATGTGCTCGGTGAGGGGGTGTCGGGAAGGGAAGAGCTGGCCAGACGAGGCGGGAATCGTGGAGGAGGAAGAGGGAGAGAGGCCCGTGCAACTGTCCCATTCCAGGTTGCCGTTCGTGGAAAAAGCAAGCGCTCAACCTCGCGAAAGAAGACGGGAAGGACTAGATTACGCACGCACCAATACAAAACGGGGCTAGGGGCCGCCGCCTTTGCAGTGTTTACTTCCGAATGGTGGAGGGAATCCAGTAGAGAAGAGGGGGGGGAGAGTTTACGGCGGGAGGGCGGGGGGACGCCGAGGGGCGAAATGTATGGGATGGGGTCGAAAAAGAGCGAAGAGGTTTGTACGGTGGGGGAGGGAGGAGAGAAAGAAGTTGGGGAGGGGGGACAACGGCTTGTGAGGGGCAAAGAGGGGAGGCATGCTCTGCCGCGAGAGGGGGAGGGGAAGGCGAGAGAGATAGGGAGGAAAGGAAAGATAAACCCGAGGCGGCTTGAGTGGTCTGCCGACTCGCTTCAAGTCTCCAGTGGATGCGTAGCCGGTGGTGGGTGCTGACTGAGGTGATCGAACGCCACACCGACCTTAGTTTTTGTTTATTTCCCAATACATTTTGTCTCGGAGGGAGTGCGCTGAAGCGATTCCCACGCACTCTTTATCGCAAGAAGTCGATGGTGTCCCCTCTAGAAAGATGGGCGGAGCGATGATTCGTGGTGTTGCCGGCGCTATCTCCGTCGAGGAGTGTTAAGTGTGAGGCGGGGCGGGGGAGGTGGATGGGGATAGGGTGGGTGGGTCAACCCTTACTACGGAGTCGCCAGAGATACCGCGTCTCCAGAGGATGGAAGAACATAACGCGCGGAGGTGTGAAGACGCCGTCGAAGTGCGCACGTAAACCACGCATGCACTCACTCACCGCGGATACGGCGACCTCACGATATTATTCAACGTTAAAAAGTGGGACGTGAAGTGAAGTGCGATCGGATGGAAAAAGTGTGCGTAAACGAAGAACAAGTGCCTGAGGTGGCCTCCCTCTTTACAGGGGGGGAGAAGTGCCAAACTCAAAAGTCTAGGTGAGAAGACGCTTGCTGTTTTGTGCGTGTGGGCGTCGAGAGAAAACAGTGCGCGAAAAATCCACGGGACCCCTTTCCGAGTGATCGCTTGGGTCGATTCTGCTGGATGATACACAACGTTTCGTCGGAAACTCATCAGTTTCGCTCTTCCCCCGCGCCGGTAATCAACACACCTGGAGGCATCCTTTTCCCACGCATTTCAACCGTCGCTCTCTCTCTCTCTCCACATCCACTTCGGGTTTGTGTGCTTCGGGCGGGTTCGAGAAGAGGGGGAGAGCGTGAAGAGGGCGAGTGAGTGGGGAGTACCAGAAGAGAAAAGAGAGGTCCCTCTTCAGTCCGTGACCGTTCGAGCGTACCTGACCGCAGTGGGGCCCCACCCTCGCCCCCACTCTCCTTCCGTCCCAAATCACCCCACCTGTGTGATCTCCTAGAGGTGGGATCCTCTGGAAGGACCCGCTATACACCCTCGTTTCCAAGAAGAGCCTCCCCTGAGTCTCGACCCGTGCATTCTTTTTTTCCTCCACTCTTCCCCCCTGCTTTCGGTTTGGGAGAGGGTCGGATATCAGTCGGTTTCTGATTCCGCTCAAACTTTTGCGTTCCTCCGACAAACACCCTACCGAAACTACTCCCACAACCCTCATTCCCTGGCCACCACAACACCCTTCCCTACGTTCCCCGCCCCCTTTCAGATTCCTCCCACGCCACGCCCTCTTTAGTCGACAGCGACCGCCCCCATCCTCTCTCGGCTAACCCCCCTGCAATGGTTTCCTGGCCCGGAGAGCCTCTCCTCCTGCTGCTGCTGGTGTTATCGTCCTACGGGGGACTGGCCGGCGCCATCGTCACCGGCTGGGGCTTCCCGACGCTCTGCGACGCCAGTTATTGCAACTGCGACGCCGTCAAGAGCAGGGTCTCGTGCTCTTGCCAGGACGGAATTCGGCCTAAGGTGTGACCCTCGCCTGCCCCCTACACAACCCCACTCGATTAATGATAGCCTATCAAACACAGTTGCCACACGTGCAATACGAAATCCCGAGAAAAAGTAACTAATTAACTTGATGATTGCCAAGGCAAGCGGGGTTGTCACCTTTTAACACACGGGAGGCGGTTACCAATCTACGGCGAGGGATTCTTAGAGGGTGGGGGGCATGGGTGAATGTCGATTGCGATATAGAGATCCGTTTGCCATGCACGGGAACGGTCATGGGGCATCGATCAAGAAATTACGAATCTGGTGGAAGTCCTGGAAATTAAACATTATCCCTATTATCCAGATAGGCTGCCATTCATATCGTGTTCCTAAGTAGCCAATATTCAGATTGCTCCACGATGGGCCCAAGACAAATTGCTGTTCCTGACCGAGTTTGATCATACAACATCATATGCGCATTAAAAGACCACATAATCCACAATGTTGACCCCTTGTTGGAAGCGGTCAACGCTGTGGGTGTGGAGAGGAAAGGGCCATGCCTTCGAGCCATTAATAACACCAACCTGAACCAGTAATGTTTCAATTCGTTGTCTCGGGCGTGACTTCATGGAATCGGCTTAACATAATGAAAAGAGAAACTTTATAATTCCACATAGATATATTAGACAGACGACCTAGGTTTCGACGTGGAGTAATGTTTCAATGGCAGTAGACATTTTCCATTTTTTTACGAGCAAATACCGTAGCTTCGTGATCCTAGCGATCTTCCATAACACCGAGAATAGTGCTTTTTCTATTGATATTTCATCAAAGTTCTCCGACAACATCCTATTAATGCAGATTTTCAGTGGTCACTGTCGCCATTTTCTCATTCGTAATCTTCTAATTTCAATGTTATTTTTATAAATAAGACTTCCTTTCATTTTCTTCAACAAATGACAAGTTAAGCAAACACTTATTTATTTATATACACTGATATTTAGTTGATTGGTATTCGTTACTGTAGCTGAAAAGTACGTGTCAGGCAATCCAACATCGGGTAGTATAGAATGAGAGGACGTAGTGTTTGAGGTATTTTGGTCCCGTGTGAAATCAGAATTATTTTGAGTTTCTCCATCGCTACGTAGGCCTAAGGTATTCATAGAAACCCAATAAAGTAACATATATAAATATATATATATAAATAGAAAATACCATGCAACATATTGTGACATTAAAGTTGGGGCACATCACTCGAACTGATAGAACTAAGAGATACCTAATTAGGGATCCGGGTTCCTATCCCGGTCAAGTCATTTTTACCCTTTGAAAGTGCTGTATTTTGATTCACATTATGGAAGATGATTCCGTTTAAGTAACAGCCACATCATCCTCCGAAGTTCTTAGAGTAATTAGGAAGTGTTTTGAAGAATGGCGGACAGAGTATTTAGGGCAAATGAAGAAGAACTGAGTTTGGTAAAGAAGAGTTAACAAAGGCAAGGGAGTTAAAGGTAACTAAATAAATATGCAAAGAACATAGCTGTAAAATCTTAATATGGATCGTCGTTTTTATGGGCCAGAAAATTGGTTGTTGAGTCAATAATAGGATAAGCATGGACTGGAGGCTTCTGAGATTGGGTGTGAGAATAATGAAAAAATAAAATGGATGGCTAGGAAAACAAACGATGTTCCAGGCATGGTAGGGAAAGAGAGGCGGCCATTGGGAGAATTCGAGATTGGCAGGACCAGTGGATTCAATAGATACTGAGAGGCAATGGGATGCTGAAATCAGTATTTATCGGCGAGTCAAAGGAAGGAAAATAATAGATATTTTGGCTAGAAGAGAGGTATAAAAATGTGTAGACCTAAAGACTTAAGTTATTGTAATTTATATTACGGAGTTTAAGGATTTATAGTGAGTACAATGCTAGTTAGGGTCTACGAGTGAAAAACCGTTTAGTGTTAGGTCTTTTTTTAGTTTAGTCTTCAAAAATCTATCCTAAACTAGTAGACTAGTACAGGTTTTTTACGATAATATTTTGATTTCCAGACGAAAATTTCTGTTTTGGTTATATCTTGTAGAGTATTAACGAAAGGCAATGTCATTTGTAGCAGTACTTTAACTCTTTCCATCAACTAATGAGGTAATTATCCTCAGTGATTAGTAAATCACCAAGTAATGGCATTCAAATGTAAAAATACATGCATTGAACTTTAATTTTAAGGTAATATTATTGGAAATTTTGAAATGTTGACAGAAATATTTCGACCGTGCGATTTTGCTTTCTCCTAACTCTCATTCATCACTTTACGTTCCGTAATCTCAAATAATATTCCAAATTCAAATAAAGTTCCAATGATAACATTTCAAAATCCTGCATTTCCTATCGGTTTACATTTTTAACTTTCTCAGCAATCTGAATTCCGCCGCAAATTTGATTTATTATACACATCCATGTTTTTAGCTTGGACCCACATTATTACATTCTTGTACCGACTATGGATATGTTAATCAAGAGTACCTCAATTCAGATTGTAACTGTTAATTTTTCGAGGAGACACTGGTAAGCCTACATGGTGTAAAAACATGTAACATACAATTTCATTATCGAATTCACATGATCTACAAACAATCAAGTTAATTAGAACACCGCAAACGCATAACAATTAGCACACAATCTAACAATGCCCATAGAATACAGTAGTCTTTAATCGCTCTGCTTCCGATTATCGGGGTCTCCGCAAATCAGTGAAGGTATCAGGATAAGCGATATGGCATTACGTCGAGAGCTAAACGTGCAACTTCGCAATCGGTTTGAGTAAAAACCAAGCCCGGGACCCGCCATTGGAGGCAGGAGAAGCTAAGAGATATTAATTATTGGCTTCACGCGCATGGCCACCCTTAATTGGCAGCCTGAAAGCAAGAAATTTCCACTCTTTGTCTTTCCGAGGAGTCACGTCAATGCCTAACCTTGGGAATAATAATTAGCATTGTGCCGCAGCATTTGGATCGCCACGGAGTCGAATAAATGATCAATTCGTTACTATTCGAATCAGCTCCATTGCGCCATCGCAAACATCTACTCCACCTTCCGCTTCTTACGACCACTCCACTAACCATGTCACGATCGTAAAGGTGCTAAACATTCCGGCAACACCCTTTCAAAATGATTTGAGAGCAAGAAATTTATTATCGCCTCCTTTGGCAGACACCAGCGATACCACCTTGAGAGGCCCATGCTAAAATGATTTATATGATAAAATACCATGCTAAGTTGATTGAGATGATTTATTTAAATGTCGCCTAAAACAGCCACACCAGTGTCTGTTAGCCGTAAGCGTGATGAGCAACGCATTCACGTCCTTATCCGGAGGTAACAGATTTGGTTCTCACTTCGAACATTCGCATTTTGTGTAATGACCGGACCCTGTATTTACTGCCTGGTTGAAAAACATTCGTATCCGGCAGAATATAAATTTGGATAAAAATGTTTTGACAATTACTACGTGGACACTATGACACAGAGTCATGGGACACACGTGCTAAGTTCAACCTAGAATAAGTAAAACTAGTCTCATAACAGAAAATAATTCTTAAAGAGGAAACCACACATCCAAAGTAAATGGTGTACATCAAGAGGGACATACATATACGTATATTAACATTTTTCTAATAGGTTTCTCAATAGTGTCTATTCTTGCTATCAGGCATAGAATTACTTTGTTAATATAAGCAGCCCGTTGAGTATTGAATTGGGGGAAATACTTGATTCTGCTAATATTCTTCAAGAAAATATGTAATTAAACGAACATAAAATGATAGAAGAATCTTTATAAAAAGTCTAAATCAGAATGGAACTTGAAAAACGAAATTGGCCCATTTTTTATGTAAGACGATATCATTTAGAAATTGCACTAGACAAATAGACCAAAGTCACTCGAGAATAGCGATAAAAAAGATCTTTTACAATATAATGGTGAAAAATAATGGTAAAAGTGAACAAGTTTCTAACACACAACCAAATTAGGTCCTTTGGTGTGTGGTTACTCCGAAGGGATACGTCTTCAAGGTTATTTACGGATGTTTTTGAGAGAGGTATACATAATACGTAGTTCGACAATTACTGAATGCCTTTCCACTGGATCCACTAGAATATTCAGCAAAAATCCATGAAAATAAATATGCATTAGCAGTTCAAATATTCCGCCTCTCATAAAACGTACGACTAATTACTAACATTAAGTTCAGCACCGTATGAGACAGGATTATTTTATCAGCCCTATTTTTTTGATTTTTCTATGATAATTTCAATTTGGTAACAAGTTCAAAATTCATTAAAGATTTTGCTAATAACCATGGGTTCCTAGGTAACTTTTCTTTAACATGAACTCTCCAATTCAATTAATTTACATGAATCCAGCGAACAAAACTATGATAGGATAATCATCGTCGCACAGAATAAAAATCTCAACTGGGAAATCGCGCTGAGTTAAAGAAATAAATGAAGGTCATAAAAAAATAAGGTCATTACTGATTGTTCGACTGCTGGATTGAACAAACAAAGAGTAAATACAAAGTCGTATACATTTTTATGGACTATTTGGAAACCAAGCCTAATTCGAGGTCAGTTATCAATGGGGTCGAAGTTGCGAACATAAAGAGCCAGTTGAACATTAATTTAGATGTTGTCAGATTAGTATGAAAGTCCTGGACACTCTTATCCTTGTATTTATCATCCCACTGAGTATATACGACGGCCATGAAACAAGGATCGGGAATTGCAAGCATTCCAAGAGTAAATTTTTTGAACGACCGTGACCATCAGAGAGTAGCGAAATGCCCATTCCCTTGGTCTAAACCTTGAAAAGTGGAATGCGCCGATAGTATTGGAACGACTTTTTGCACCATGGCTCGATCAAGTAACAGCTAAAAATTCGTTATGGCCGTTCTCATGCTAATGTGAAATATTTGTCCTTTGAACCCGAGCGCAATACGAGTTCCCAACGCCATGAATAGTAAAACTGGTTGTGTACGAGATTGAATTATTATTAGAATGAACAGTAAGCTAGATGGATTTTAGAAAAACTTTTTTTCCTCCTGTTGATCATTAAAAAGAAGAATTTGAGTCGGGAGCAGTCTACTGAAAGTTTGTAAACATTGGTCTGTTAAGGGGAATGTGGTGATGAATTCATCTTGTGTGCTCTCGAAATGTTATTTCTGAGAGATTCCAAAGTGTTTTTCAGCTTCGATCTGCTTTCTGGGTTTTAAAAGGCATTACTGGAGAGATAATTTTTTTCATTCACCACGGGTCTGAAATAATTTCAGATACTGCCAAAGAGGTTTCAAGAAAGAAACTAGTTCCTTATTTGGTCACTCAAATCCTTACTAGATCAATCAACCAGTCTGTGTTGAAATATCGTGGACTGTACGAGCTTATTTGAACTCGCACCACCTTATTTCGGTCCGAAATAAAAACGATTGGGCAAAGAGTGAGGACTTTTTTTTTGTACCGTTTCTTAATTTTGCCAGCATGAGTAAGTAACTGTATCGATGGGTATTGACAGAATTGATGAGTAATGTATTGATAACGAATTATCAACAACGTTGATATCTGGTGTACATTCTGTTATTAATTATTTCCTTAATCTTCTACATTATCTTAAGTGACAGCCAATACTGTAATTATTTATTCGTCGAATGTGAGGGTCCAGCACGCACGAATTATTTGATCAATGACAATATTATTCAAAGTTACAATGGAATGTGTAGGCATAATTCTATTAGAATTGGGGTCATCAGAAGGGATCTACTTCAGACACACCGAATATCTCGGCACACACTTATCCGAGTACTGTAATTTTTATTGGAGAACTAGTGACAGGAAGTGAGGCCCTACTTTCTGTAAGGACGTTAAATGACAGAAGAAACGGAGTACAGTACCTGGAAGTTCCACGACGTACTAAGCAATTGTTAACCTCCCAAAATTTTTATTTTCGAACGCATTTTTTTTTCAACACCAGCGAAGATTTCAAAGGGAAAAAAGCATTCGGGAGACTTGACGATGGATATCCACTAGTCCCCCACACGTCAACGGACAGATCAATTTAATCCTTATATACGAATGGAGAGCTTGGAAGGACGAGCAGACACATTTCAACTTGTTCATCCAATACCAACCGGGGAAGGGTGAGAGACCCATAATGCAATTTACCCGTCTCTTTCCGAGTGATGAGAATGAATCACTTAAGGAGTTGGACTCGTTGGCGCTGTTAAATCAATCACGACGTAAGTCCACTTCCGCGTACCAGTATATCTACAAAAAATCCCCATACGAAAGGGCTACCGTTTTCTGGTTATGAAGAGACCCAGTGAAGGGCCAAAAATACACACTGAATTCATATTAATCCCGTTTGAAAGCATGAGAAACTATTTTGAGGAAATCAACTGGCCTGAACAGGGCGGTAATGTCTGCTTCATCGTGAATGAGACAACAATATTTTAGGCGGTTGAGAAAATCTGAAAAACGTAGTAATTTGACGGCCACTATAATTAACTGTAATTGCATTGAAAACAAGGTGAACGCCATGGTGGTATAGCCTATGACTCCTTTGCTCGTCCCATGAGTACGGTAAAATAACAGGTCAAAGTGCGCCGCGCCGATAAATAATCTCAGCGGCATTCTAGAGGGCGACAAAATAGAAAAAAATATTTTAGTCCAATCTCAAAAACTCCTCGCCTGGAAAATAAAGTGGCGCTGAAAGAAGGAATGCGTTACCGCATAGAAACGAGACTTTAACTTCATTGGCTAACGCCGCTCCCTCGATACACACTGTACTGGTGGCCGTTCCATTATTATCTATTATGTGTAACCAAGCACGTTATTGTTAACCAAAAATCGCTGGCTATTACCATAATAGACTGAATAAATTAGAAATTATTATTTAATTACACCAGTAGATAGCTGCCATTGTGTACAACAATACGCGGTGTTATTCTTGTACGCTTTGTTTTTTCTTCGTTTGATCACGATAGTCTACGTTGTGACAGCGAAATGAGTCCTGCCGGCAAGGTATGCAACATGTTGCTCGGAAAACATACAAGAAAATGGAATGTCCCACTAAATATTTAGAATCATGTGAGGGTGACTAAAACGCCAATCTATTGAGAAATAAACATTAATTTAAAGTCAATGAAATTCTCGGCGTATTAGTGCGAAAAAATCATTGTCATAACCAACGACGTTCCTTCTGTGGTTTGACTACGGTGGTAATTATCTCCCGAACCTAGATTAGAGTTTATTTGCACAAAATAAATATTATACATCCTTAAGAGCATTTTGCAACTTTATCAGAAATAAATGACACGCAGAGGCTGTCAAGCATATGTAAGGGGTACGTGTACCATAGGGGAAAAATCCGAACCTAAAAGCATAGTTTTCCGTTGAAACCTCATAGTCGAATGTTTTTCACAACAACAAAATTCCCTCTATGTTGTATTCTCTCCACTCAGGGGAAATAAAAAGTGAGACAACTCCAAATGGGAAATTTCTTTACGCTCAACACTAGATTGTAATATGGAAAAGACAGATCAAGACTCGTCGGGAGGCGACTCCCTATAGCCCACGAGCTATTTTGGGAAAACGGTAGTAATTTGGGAAATGTAGGAATCGAGAGAATGTGGAAGGAAAGATGGAGTATTTATTTTCTCAGCGATGTCCAGTGTTCAAATATCAAGTAGCATTTCAATATTAATCGAATACCGCACAATCAACGTACTATCAGCATCGATATGAAAATGTAAGATACCACAATTCATCGTTTTCACATTTGCATACCCCCGTTTGTATCGAAACATCGAACCACATTGCGTCGTAGCATTTACGTAGCAAAGTCATTTGCATTTTTTTTATTATGAATGTTAATCTGTATCCATAAGCTCAATTTAATTAAACGGCTGATTATCAGAGCAGTTTGAGGATAGGGGTTGTGCCGAAACTAAACAGGGGGTGCGAAGACGATTACCCCACTGTTGAAGTTTAAAAATGCACCGGTTTCTACAAGCATTGGACACGAATACGTCTCGTAATCATGTTCCCGAACTACGCACCTAGCAGTGACAAGTCTCTCCTAAGCATTGACTGATCATTACTAGTTAGTAGGCATGAAAAGCACCTTTGCTGTCTTCATAGATAAAATTTGAATTTCACATGTCCAAGATACTACAAAGATTAAAAGCCGAAAAAAGATTCTCTGAGCGAGTTGTCTATGGGTGGCTATTCCTTAATTCTAAATGTCAGCCAAGGTGGCGGCGGGGTAACGTTCTCGCCTGCCAACCCAGAGGTCGCGGGTTCGATTCTCGTATAGGCGGATTCTCCTCCGCTTGGGTGTTAACAACTGGGTCAATTGTTATGAAATTGTTCACAGTTCGATGAAAAAGCCGCAGTGATGTTTTCAATTGAATTCAATTCAGTTATCAATGAAAATAAATAAATACATTTCGTAAGACAATACTACAAGAATTTGACTTAGAACTAAGATTTTCTTTGTCATCGCTTTATTTTACACTCCCAGATAATAAAGATAAATAGAGGTTAAATAAAAATATTTTTTAGAAAACCCATGGTGTCCTTCCATACACGATTAGCAATGCACATGAAATTAAAAATTGAACTTTTAGAGCGAGATGGTTCTGCCAACGGCATCCATTGAAACAGATATTGAATTTTATCAAAAAAATAATGTATTTTAACATTTCGATCTCAAGTATATTGCAAATCACAATAGCAACTGTCACCAATCTATTTATTACTTTTCCTGTATACTACCTTGATCAAAACGTTCCCGGAATAACCACCGTGTGGCGCTCCCATCGTTCCGATTTGAGTTCTGTTTTTTTGTTAAATTGGTACATCTGTTGTTGATATTCCCTTTAAATCTTAGTGTCATAACTTGACATTTGCAAAAGTTACGTAGCCAAGAGTACATCTATCTCTGTGTGTGTTGGCGATTTTTTACAATTGCAGAAATGGATTTAAATTTGCAACAACGAACTTGTATCAAATTTTGCGTAAAAAACGGATTTAGTGGCGTTCGGCCGTTGGAAATGTTGGAAAAGTGTTTCGGCAACGATTCTCTAAAAAAAAACGGTCGTTTACCAGTGGCACGAGCGGTTCAGAAGTGGTCGTGAGTCAATCGAAGATGATGAACGCAGTGGCAGACCATCGACATCGAAAGTCGGTGAAAAAAATTGATAAAGTAAAAGAAATGTTGGTCAATAACCGCAAATTAACCATCAGAGAAATAGCGGAGGACTTGAACATTGCCTATGGATCCGCCCAAGACATTGTGGTTAATGATTTGGGTTTCCGTCGTGTAGCAGCAAAGTTGGTGCCAAAAGACCTCAATTTCATGCAAAAAAGAGACCGTGTTGACGTCGCAAAAGACATGATTTGCGAGGCTGAATCCGATCCCACATTCATCAAAAGGATCATTACTGGAGACGAGACGTGGGTTTATGAGTACGACACGCAATCCAGACATCAGGCAAGTGAATGGCGTTCACCAAATGAGCCGAGACCAAAAAAACCACGTCGTTTTCAGTCAAAAAAGAAGGCAATGCTGACGGTTTTCATGGATTACAACGGTGTAGTGCATCATGAATTTTTGCCAGAAGGCCAGACAGTAAACAAAGAGTATTATTTGGGCGTTATGAGACGTTTGCGTGAAGCAATTCGCCGAAAGAGACCAGAAATCATCGCACAGTGCGTCGAGACCGTCGCACAGTGCTATCATTATTCGTAATTTTTTGACGAAAAATGCAACAAATACCATCCAACAGCCACCGAATTCACCTGATTTGGCTCCCTGTGACTTCTTTCTGTTCAATCGAGTTAAAAAACCATTACGGGGAACGCGTTTTAGCAGCCGAGAGGAAGTAATGGAAAAATCGCAGGAAGCACTGATGGACATACCGAAAACCGAATATAAAAAATGTTTCGAGGATTGGATCAAGCGCTGGCATAAGTGTGTTGCAGTCGATGGGGATTACTTTGAAGGGGACAATATAGATTTAGATGAATAAACTTGTATTTTTAATTTTCTGAATAAATTCCGGGAACCTTTTGATCAAGGTAGTATATATTTACAATGTATTGGAAGAAGCAAAACCAGTTATTTTTGTGTGGAAAAGATTATACGATCTTGATACGAGATATATTGACCGTCATGAGACTTATCCTCCTCCCCCTTTTGGTTGTGCATTTTAGGGCATTTTCCGATGCATCGATTTGGTCTGGCGGTTTTCAACCACAGGATATGAAATTATCAGGAACCCGGAAAATCTATATTACAAGCTGATATAAACGCAGACTTGATTTAAGCCGTCCTCGAAACATAAACCACGACGTGAATGAAATATTAGTAAGATACCACATCACTCAGGGTAGAAGTACTTGAACCTCGTCGGTGCTGAAGTAATATTTGCCACTATGAGTCATTTTAAGGATGCCTACTACATTGGAGAATGCGGAAATTTAGCCTGCTGTTTAGAGCGCTCGACCGAAGACAGGAAGGCTCCAGGTTCGAAAAAGGGGTGATATTTCTTGGAACCTCAGCAAAACCCATATTGTGCAATTTTTCCGGTGACAGAACTTTCTAGAACACCGCAACCGCAATCAGAAGGGAGAACAAATGAATGGTTGAACTTACTTCAGGGAATATCAGACTGTACGAAATACCGTTACTACTGTTCCGAATCTTGTCAATTGCACACTCTGTAGAATCGTCACACCCTTCGTACTGCACCAGAAGAAAACTACCCTCAACTGTCAAACCAACCCTCACGTTGAGGATTGTAATTTTTTTTATTACCTTGAGGAACAGTTCCAGTCATGGCTGTTTTTACCTTGAGGAACAATTTCAATCCCGATAATTTCAGTGAATCTCTCGCATGTGGTAACCGATAATTGCATGACCGACAAGGTCTTATTTACCTCTAAAAAATAATTTTGAGCCAAACACTAACATACATGCAAACATATCCAACCTTAAAACACAAGGACACCTTCATCTAATCATTAATCATGCATCATACGAGGATCAATAGTTCTTTTCGAATATTCTAGTAAAAAATTCTAATTGAGAATGGGCTTTTTCAATTCGATGTCCAGCTACAGCAATTATTTTTTAATCTATTTACACTTTTTTATGGCACGCACGAAACCATGGTGGAATGAATAGATGATTACTCTCAAAACTTAAAGTACTCGAGAATTTGCGATTTCACCATTTTAACAGTTTTTTGTGGCCATTGGGGCAATAGGATAAGCGGATTGAAGGCTTTTAAGATGCGGATATTGGGACAAATGGAAAACGTGGAGGGAAAGGAAAACAAACCAAGTGCTAAGCATTTTAGAAGAAAATTAAGGTGACGGAGAGAAATTCAAACAAAGCTAAATAACTGGATATGAGGTATATCTGAATGGCGATGGAATGTTGAAAACTGATCGAAGACCATTAAAAACCTACCACGACCGGCTGATTACTGTTGATAATCGGTGAGATTTCTCCACATAATGGATGAATCACCAAAAATGATATGACAAACGTCAGACCGTTGACCCCTTCCGTCTTTCCTTAGGCAGGAAGGACAGATAACGAGAACATAGCATCCACGGAATCCACCGCGGATTCCCCAGCGAATGCGCAATCATTTTACCACTGTTATTGACCCAAATTAACATAACCACGGCGTTGCGGAAAGCATACAGATTGGTGATTCATTCACCTACAGCAAGCATTAACAGTTTTTATCCCCTATGTTTTTTCATTAAAAATGCTTCTTACACGGAAACATTGTGAGAATGTTAAGTCGTTTGGTTTGAGCTTGTCGAGTTTGAAAGTTTCCCACGAACGGTCGTTTCTATTTCCATCCTCAAAAACCCAAAATTTATCTTTATAAAAGATGAGACAAAAACGCCGAAGTAAAAATGGGGGTATTTTTATGAATAAATAACTTGGGGAGTATTTTACTTATCCACTATCTTGAATTACAATGTAAAACGCGTTTCGACGTTAGACGTCATCTTTAGGTACGTACAGGTATGTAACTCAAAACGCCACACAAACGTTGAAACGCGTTGTAATTTGTAATACAAGTGTGAAAAAAGTAAAAACATAAGTCATTCATTAGCATGAATTTTCACAACTTTAGCGCCTTTCACAGTATCCGAGAACATATTTCTCTCACACATTGAACGAAAAAAATCTCCGGGAATCCTTGGCAGTGAAGTAATTCCAAAAAATTTATTGAAGCCTAATTTTCTGTTTACATTAGAAAATAAAATAAGCGTGCATAACAAAGACGTCATAGGGTTTCCGAGGTCTCGCAGTAAACGTTCGAGGTATTGTTATGGATACAAGGTTCAACTCGTTCTTACATTGACTCTCGGACGTGCTCAATTATCCAGAGTGATATTGAGGCCACGTAGAATTCCAACTTCTCGCACTGGTGTCTCATGCACAATAAATTTGCCATAGCTCCATGAAAAATGTGTACTCGGATATAGGAGGCCACGATGTCAACCCTCCCCCATTTCGACTTAGAACGCATCAACTAGGTTGAAATGAGATAGTTGATAATCAAGTATGCATTTTCCAATACAGAGGCATGTTTTTTTTCTATGGGGAAAGATAAATTAAATGATTTCGTTTCTAAAGCAGAGATGGATCAGTACGAAAATTGACATCGGTAATATTCATAATTTACGGCAACAATTACCTACATTCCTAGTATTATTTGAATCACGCTACCCAGTCAATAGACGCTTAATTATTATAACTTTCCGTTTAAGAACCGCATTTTCCATCTTGCAAATGCCGTACTCCATCTAAATTCAAGACAAGTGTATAATTACTTATTGTTACGTGTTTTTATAATGATGTATTTCAACTCTAATTGCTGAGTGAGACATTAACACATAAGGGAAACTTATGCGAAAAATACTTATTTGTTTTTCAAATCTTTCAAGGAATTAAAAATTTCCATGTTTACCGCATGTTGTGATTTTGAAACTGCTTCTTTTCAAGCCCAGTCCTTTACTTTTTCTAAAAAAACCACACTGGGAAACAGTTCAAACAAGCACACTCTGTCTGAAGTGTGAGAATGGTGAAGTTCCATAAGATAATGGCACGAAATGAAGACTCTAAATTCACGAAATGAAGACTCTGAAGAAATTCTATTTACGTGGTGGCCATTGATCTTTGATTCTAACAACTTTTTTCCCCAATTTTCCCGAAAGAAATGAGTTCTTCCCGATTTTTCCGCAACAACATTTTAACGCGACTAGAAATGTGACCATATTTCATACGTGGATCATCTTTCATCGTTGCCACTAGCATTCCCGAAGTCGGGCGTGCAATAGTTCTGCTTGTTATTTTGCCGGGAAGAATATTTTAGCAAGCAAGATGGCCTATGCAAACACGACAGTTTTCTCCCCCGAAATTCCAGGTTCCCATATCACATTTCTGATCTGAATATCGAATTTCCCACTTTTGAAACAAATCGTCCCTTTTCTAGGTTTCTTCCTTAATATTTTAAGAATATCAAAAATACATTTTTTCTGATGCAGCATTAACCAAAAAATCCATAATAAAATCCTATTAATTTTGACTTCTCACAACCAATCATTTAATTTTGTTTTTTTTTGTCGTAACTTTGAATTTCAACATATAACAGGAACAGATTGGTGAAATCAACTACAGTAAGAATAACGAAAAGTGAAGAATCAGGCGTGATATTGTGGAATCGAGACATAATGAAAACTTTGTTGCAATTTTCCACAGTTAAAACTTTATTGCCGACCATGGTTTCGATACACTGTATCATCTTCAGGTGAGGGAGAGTACAGGGAGAAAGGATATATATACCAAGGAGGGGTGGCAGGGGAGGAGGGAGCGGGTGGGAAGGGGGGGGTGGGGTTTTGTCATACAAAGAAAGGCAGGAAAAACCAATGGAACCCCCCGAAGTACGGGCAGCTCACTCTTCGGGGGGGGGGGGGGAGGGAGGTGTCGCCATAATGGTCACTGAGGGAAGTTAATAGACAAAAGTGGGGAGGGGCAAGAGAGGAACTGAATGTCGTTAAGTAGCTCTATCTTCTGGTTTCTCCGTTGGATAATCTCTAAACTCTCGAGAGCGTCCAATTTCTTGCTCTTTTCGAATTTATGCAACGGCTTAAATTCAAAATCCGGGGAATGGTTCTTCTCCAAGAGGTGGGTGGCAAAGATGGATGTGGTGCTGCCTAACGCATAACATTTCCGATGCTCATTGATGCGTGTGGCGAAATTTCGCCCTCACCTGAAGATGATACAGTGTATCGAAACCATGGTCGGCAATAAAGTTTTAACTGTGGAAAATTGCAACAAAGTTTTCATTACAGTAAGAATAATAAGGGTCATATATTCTTGCCCGGCAACTGTGCCTTTGATAGCTTAACAGAGACATATGAAATCTTCAAATAATATTATGTTATTGGTTGGAAGTTTGTAAACATTTTGTAAAAAATTACTGTGGAATAAGAAATATCAATATTGGCTTACACAACATTTTATATATCTCCAAGAAGGTCACATTTTTTTTGCTTTCATATTTCTATCTTACTTTTATATTTAATATTTTGATAGTCAAATTGAACTTGAGAGAGGGGTGCAGTAGTCAAGTCGGTAGTGTTGGGTTGGTAACCAAGTATACCACCAACCAAACCAGTCATAAACCCAAAGGAAGGTTCAATAAGTAAGGGTAGAGTTCATACAGTACTAAGCCTGACAGTGTGTGAAAATCATAATAATAATAATCATAATCAAATTGTACATATTTATATTAATTTATCACCATCTTAATCTGTCAAAGTTTATTTTAGTTGAACCTAGGATAATTCCACTTTTATACTTTTATTTAATTCCCTGAGTCGGAATTTGAAATGTTCCACTATAATCCAAAGCAAACACCAGATGAGTGTTAATTTTTTTAAGGAGAAAGGATAAAAAAGTACATTCCTCTTTGTTGCCATCCAGTTACAGTAAAACATTGAATAATCTAATACTCAAAGTTCAAATTTTAGTATTACAGAAATGGCCTATGATGTTCTTAACTCTACTGCCACCATTAACGTTTCTCTCTCGTACATTCATCTACGATTTGAATAATATTTTTTCCACTTTTGCAGAATACTTTTTGGCCCATTTGCATTTTCCAATCTGTCATTGTATATCAAAATTCCTTTGTGATTGACACGACTATGGACCACAGCTTGGATAAAAAAAAAGGATATTTTTCTTTCATGCTAATAGCATTTTCAAAATAAATACTCTTCAGTCTGAAAAATTTTCCTACTTGGTGATTATTTCCATTTGATATGACCTAATCTGACTCATTTCAGGAAATCGTTTTGCAGCCAAATATGACTAATGCACTGCCTCCTAGTACAACAGTCCTCCATGTGAAAAACTGTTACCAGGTTACTGTAACTTCAAATACATTTCAATCACTACATTCACTGAGGCACGTTGAGATTCATGATGTCAGAAATCTTGTCATTGAATCCCATGCATTCAGTTGGAACAATAAACCTGCAGGTAAGGCTTAATATATTGATCTTGTTTTACCATAAATTAGTCTGATGAAAATGAAAGTTGACCACATTTAATTTTCTTTTTCTGAACACAATTTTTAGATAGTGTGTGTCCGGGAGTTTTCACTTTGGAATGGGGCTTCTTATACCTAAATGTACATTTTAAAATATCTTCCCATAGCACTTTCCCCTGACAATCTCTTGTGGAAGTTATCTGTTTAGTAAATCTCACAATGTAATTTAAATAGTCCATTCTTATATTAACATGTTTTTTGAGACATTGCAAAATGAGCTGTAGCTTTTACTCATGGATCCTATACATTCTCAGCATATAAGGTGACACAGAGAAGAGCAATGATTCTACATACTCAAATTATTATACCCTACTGTAACAGAGAGTAATGTTACTGCTCCTTATGATGTGCGAGACGTACTCAAGAATAGAAATAATATTTCCACCATGCTTACTAAAAGTGCAAAAAATATTCAGAATCCCAAATGCTTGCCAAAAGCATAACCATGTCTAGTGGATGGGGTATTCAGCTACTAGTCAGATGGACTCTGGTCCAAATCCAGGTGTATCTGTTCACTCCACAGATAAATCGACACTCTGCCATTTCTTAAGTAAGCAAACTTTCTGGGTAATCACAATTAACAATCGCTGGGCCCCAGGCGGCGGCGGGGTAACGTCTTCGTCTGCCAATCCAAGGGTTGGCAGACGAAGCCGGGTTGCGGGTTTGATTCCCGCCAGGGTGGGATTTTTTCCACCTAAGGTTGGGGTGTTAGTGTTGTTGTTATTTTTGTGTTGTCATTGTTGTCTGATGTAAAGGCCAAAAAGTGCTGTTTTCGGACCAAGGCAAATAAATAAACAATAAAAAGTAACTCGTTTCTATGCCCTGGATGTATGAATTTAACTTTCACTATGGCTTTGCAGCATGAAATCTCAAACCTTATGTAAAAACATATTTTAAGGTAGAAAACTGGGGACTTTTCTACATATTCATGCATAAAATTCATGTTTATATACAGTATGCCCTGCCCCTTTCATTGCTTCGTGGTATAATATTACTATTATTGATAAATATTTAATAACACTTAAGGAGCAATGTGTGCTGTGCAGGCTGTATAATTTATAAGTACTCTTTACTATGCTCACCCTAAAGTGAAGCATATCTCGACTAAGTTTGTTTTAACATACAGTGCACCTTGGGGTGGTTAATATTCTGGTTAATACTAATTATTTAGAATTTAATTTTATTTGCATCTCTTCTGACAATTGTAAATTTTTATTACTTAATTATTGATAATTAAGTACTACTTTTTAAAAGAGAAACATTTAGCAGCATTAATTCATTGAGGTTTTTGAGTGTACCTCAAAGAAATGGAATGGAGACTTCAATTTACTTTATTAAAATTTTGAATTATTGTGATTTGGAAATTGTCATGTAATGATGTTAATGATGCCTAGGGGGGTTTGAAAAATTGATTAGGAAAATATCTGGAAATATCACGAATAAAAATAAAATCATAATAAATTCTTTCATACAATCTATGCTTGGTTTAGAAGGGGTAGTAGATTCAGCAAAGGTGTTTATTGCTAGAAATAACTCACAAAATCTAACATTTACAAGAATTTCAGAAAAACAAAAATAATAATATTATTAATTTAGCTGGTCAAAGATATGCAAGATAATAGAATGCTACTAATTTGGCTCATCAGATCTGATTAAGAGTTTGTCTAGTACACATATGGATAGAGCCAAGAAGTCTCATTTGTGATTTACAACAGGTACAGTATAAGGTTGTTTATTTTATTAAATAATAAACAGAAATTATAAATAAAAATAGTGTAATGAGTTCATCTTCTGCTTTTGAGACACTCCTTCTCTTTTGCTAGATCATAAAATTCAAACTTGGAAAAAAAATCATAACAGTGTATTTAGCCTTTCCTGTTTGCATGTTAAACATGATTTAAAAATTAAAGGTCTTATAAAATAACTGAACCAACAAAAACACTCCTACAAAACCAATCCAAATCCTTTCCCATTTTTGTATCTTCTGATCTTTTACTTCCTTCTACATAAACTGTTCAATGACTTTGGAGATACATTTGGAGATACAATATTAAAGCTATATTTGCCTGCTTTTTTTTATTACTGCTGTCATAATTGTGTTTCTTTCCACTTGGTTAATTGTTATTTCAAAGCGATAATTTGTTTGATCACACCAATTTCATTCAACAGGCATTTTATAACTTCTACAAAATTTAGTCTGCATAAAATGGTCCTAATATTCAGGGTGTGGCAACATAATTCCCTTTTTTCAAACATAAAATGCTTTCAAAAAAGGAAGTTATGCTGCCGCACCCTATCCTTAGTAAATTTCTCAAATTCTCAAAAATTTACTCTCTATAGGATCCCAATCAATCGCTGGAGTTGAGACAGGATTAACTACGGAAATAAGGAATGCCACACTGCCAGAGATTCCCAGCTATGCCTTCGAAGGCAGACATACATCAATCTTCCTAGAAAAACTGAAAGTATCAGTAATTCGAGCATATGCTTTTACAAACCTAGATAATGGTATTAGTTTCTATCAAGGAAATCAAGGAAAACTTTATACATACCCCGCAACCCACAACACGGAGAGAGTAATTCAGGCAAGTGACTTGAAAATTGGTTGGTGATTATGCTTAGGATAGAAAAAGATTACTCTGTACTTTAAGGTATGCAAAAATAAGAATTGTTTAAATGAATCAACTCCTTTACATGACACTTTATGTGTAACTAAATATCATTAATACATATTTGTTTATGGAGTAGTATGGCACTTTAAGCCAAAAATTCATTAACAATTTTAATAAAAGAGTAATATAACTAATGGTGTGGGTTTCAGTAGTCCAGAGGTAGAGCATTGGACTACTGACTAGAGGGCCTGCTCTCGGGAAAGCCTCTCTGGGCACTTTCCGCTCCACCCACTTTGTGATTTTTTGAGTATCTCATCTTCCTTGGAAACCATAACCAGAACAGGGAAAGGCACTGGAAAGGCCCCCCTACCCCTTATGTGTGAATTTCACATGCCATACAGAGCTTAGTACTGGGTGAACTCAACCATCACTTACCAAACCAACTTTCGGGTTGATTACTGTGTTTATGGTTTTTTTGGTTAATCCCAATGGTTTCACTTGAAGCAAGCCCTCATAAACATTACCGTTTAACTTTTACTTGGGATTAAATAAAAAGAATGGCAGGATGATTTAATATATGGAGTCAATGCGCATATCTATAATGAATTATTATGGATTTGCTTCTGTAATGCCTTTGCTTGTTCTGATGGCTAAGTTAGTTTGAAACAATCTGTCCATTTCAATTAATTGATTATGAAAAATTAACAATCTCTGGAAAAGAATAATGCCTATCAACCTAATGAAATTATTTTTTTTTTCAGATAAAGGATTGTGAAATTGGTGCTGTGGAGGCCTTAGCATTCCGAAAATTTGCAGCTGCTGAAATTGTATGGATGGGTGGACGTGTCGGGGCATTCCTCCAGAGAGCTCTTCAGGACATTACATTAGTTGGCTTCAATGTTGGCTCTAGAGGCTCGGTGACTAGGGCTCCTGGAACAAGGCATGGCCTTGGATTAAATGGGGGGTTACGAATGGAAAACCTACAAGTGGGGAGGATGGAATCTTCCGCCATGTACATCTCGAGAATTTCTTCACTCCAATTACTTAACTGCACATTCCTTATTTTTGAGGGCGGTGCAATAAGAGCTGCTGTTGATTCCCCAGTGATTCGCAACTGCTACTTTGGGAAACTGAGCTCCGGTGCCTTCTTAGCAATGCTACCAGACAGTGGACTATTTCACCCTGGAGCAGCCCCATCTGTTGCCACCACATTCCTCTTTGAAAACAGCACTATTAGCAAATTTGAAAATGCATCACTTTTAATCCACCCAGCATATTTGTTTAGGGCTAATGCTATCCGCCTTGACCGTGCATGCTTGTGTTCCTCCTTATGGAAGTGGGCACTGACCACCACTGGCTACGTGAACCACAATGTTCAGAGGGGTTCCACAATTGTACAATCTCCAGGACCTTCTATTGAAGTAGCAGAGGCTCTCTATCAGGTTCTACAGTGTCGCCCAAATGATGGGGATAAATACTCATATTTCCCTCAGGTGGAAAAGCAATATTGTGCCAATGGTTTTTCTCTTGGTGCTGAAATAGGAATTGGGATGGTGGTGATAATTGTGCTGGTAAGCCTTGGGATGGCCATCCTCATCACTGTAGTGGCAATTTTGTGGATCCGGAGAAAGAACAGAAAGCCAGTGGAGAGAGAACGACAGGGTAAAGCATGGATAGGGGTACCAACAAACGAGAGACAAAGAAAAAATAGAGCAAGTGGTGCATATTCAGATGAGAATACATCTATCACAAGAAATGGAATGAGTGAACCTACAGGACGAGAGTTTATGGTTGTGATGCCTGATTTAAAAACTTATCGAGAGACTGAACTCCATGTGATTGTTGAAAGAGCTGAACCACTGAACTCGGGAGAGAATCCTAGGGAAGATCCAGACCCCAAAACACAGTTATTAGAGAATGAAGACTATTCAGATGCGGAGAAAACTTCATTGTGAAGGCTACCTACGCAATGAGTTAAATGCATAAGGGATAATTTACGCATTGCTGAAGCCCATTATTAACTGGAATTGGTGAACCAAAGATTTACCAAAGTTCTTCGTCATTAAGTGAGTAGGTAGCAGGAAAAGTACAAAATGTGTCCCAATTTAAAAAACAATCAAAAGTTACTTCTTTACACTTTTTAAGATCAGAGAGCAACTGACTTTTAATAATCAAACCACTTTACTTCTCCACATAAACTTTTTAATTTTTACTACCCAGGTTTTGTTATAGCATAACATCATCAGGTGATGATGTTATGCTATAATGAAACCTGGGTAGTAAAAATTAAAAAGTTTATGTGGAAAAGTAAAGTGGTTTGATTATTAAAAGTCAGTATGAAGATTTTCCACCAAGTTACGCCAGAAACTGTTTTATTTATCAGAGAGCAAGTTAATTTGTGATCGATTTATTTCCCAATACCAAAATTACTGGAGTCTTTCTTAAGATCCCTGAATGCACCAGTGAATGAAAATGGAAATTCACAATCCCATAAATGACACTTTTCTATGATACCAAATGCAAATGAAGAGTAAACTTTGTGCCATTGGACTGACTTAGAGTGGCAATAATAAAGGAAATGTGTAAATATGAAGTGCTACTGTCCTCAGGGACTGGATTTTCAATCACTAGTCAAAAACCTTGAATCAGATTGCCTAGTTTCACTATAAAATGATCTCTGATGAAGACGTTTTTTGCCTTTGTTAAGCATAGCAAAAGTATTGTTATTAAATGAATGGATTATGATTCTTGGAGATTGGATTGGTATGGTTTAGAACTTGAGAATGGTAAATGCAACATGTAAGATTGTAAAGTGAAGCAAGCAAACTGTGATACTCAACTTAAAGTGCCATGTAAATTAGACGTAAGTCAAATGCTAAATGATGCAGCAAGTTCTAGTATAAATTTAATGTGGTCACTTAATTCTTTTTAAGGGAGGCCTAAAAAGGACAAAAGAAAAGTGATAAAGTAGTGTCTTATAATTTATTATAAAAACAAGGTAAGAAAAAATAAATGCCAAATTGCAAAATATATTTTCTTGCTACTCATTTACCAGAATGTGGATGTAATGGTGTTTATTTCATGTTACATGAAATCCTTAAGAAATTAAGTAAGTAATTTGTTCCATACTGATCTGCCCTTGCCTCATCTATTTCACTTATCTCGCTTATACAATTCCATGCACATTCTCCTGCTCCTCTAACTAACATTCCTGGTCTATTGTCTTCCAACATCAAACTATGCATTCATCGAACTTTCCAAGTGGTATATTGAAGTTTCATTTCCACATAATCAGCTGGGGAAGTGAACACTTAAACACAGATATTTTTTCTTTTTTTAAACATTCATTATTTGATAAAATTCCCATCTCTTAAGCGACCTTTCTTTTATTCTAGTTAGCTTAGTCTAGCGACATACTTTTTTTCTTTTCGCATATTCTACCATTTTTTCATAAATATTTGATCAAGATTTAGAATACCATCCCCATACTCAATTATTTTGGCAGTTATTATGCATTGCCTACATATGCAGTGTTCATTAGGAAATCAATATGCATTCAAAAACAAGATGGAAAATATCCTAAGCCAATATCATTATAATAAAGCAACTACTCCTAAACCAGTATTTCGGTCATCATGGCTGCCATTTACTGGGAGGAAGGATGTTGTGTAGAGAGCACCAGAGCACGAAAAAGACACCTGTGTCAGAGTGCAGACTGTATTCATCTACATCTACATCTAGATGTAGATGAATACAGTCTGCACTCTGACACAGGTGTCTTTTTCGTGCTCTGGTGCTGTATTAAATCATCATATCTACACTTTAATTGTGGTCTGTGCCATAGGTGTCTTCTTTGTGCTCAGATGTTCTCTATACAACATTCCTCTTTCCTGTTTATGATTGCTGTGATGATTGAAATAATGGTATAAAAGTATTTTCTTTATTATAAGTACATTGCATAGGGTATTTTAATGATAATTCACAGCCATTAGCTCAAAATTTCAATTTTACACAGGTAAAAAAGAGATTGGCATAGTCTTTCTTTATGAAATGTTCTAGTTTTGCCATCAAACAGGAAGAAAGTTTACAAAGTCTTCCTTTTTTTATCATCTGCTGCAGTTTTGGTCACATTCATCCTCAATTTTATTCTCTATGCCTCACAAGCCACCCACGGCCCTTTGGAAATTTTGTGAGCTATCAGCCAGTAATCCAGTATCACCACATAGGAAAATTGACACATTTATATCTCCAATCATATCATTAAATTACAATATCACTACATACAGCCCTCCATTTTAGAGTATAGACTCTCAAGAAAAATCTGGATTGAATAGTTACTTTATCTTCTTCTGTACCACCATATCCTAGGAAATTATTTTGCCTATGTCATATTCATAATATTGTCATGCATGCTCTTCTGTTTATGAAACTTCTAATATTTCTTGCATTTTCCCTTCAACCACATTTAACCAAGACTTTCTCAGTCAAGCACTTTCTTTAAAACAATTATTCTCTCGTATAGGTTCAGTGATTTCACTCTCATCCATTCTCTCTGCATAATCTAACTAGCTTAGTACACTGTGTTCATTCTTGTAAGTAACCAAAGCATCCAATCCACTTTCTTTTGTGACTTACTCATTCTTTATGCCATCTCTTCTATTACCCCTCAATAACCTTACACCTACCAAATTTAGTTCTGCATGTACAATGATCCACAAAGATCCAAGTTTCCCTTACATAAATTAGTCTTAGGCAGAACACATTTTCATACACTGCCATTTTTCAAGACTTAAACAAATATTAAGTTTTTTATACTCCACTTACTACAGTCCACTTTTCTGTTGTCATACACCTGCCTTTTGATCTCATTGACTATCATATTATCTTTCCTAAATATTTATCTAAATTTGCACAGTACCATTCACTGGCTCAATAGTTTTGCAGTTTACTAATGACTCTTTCCTTTCTGTTAACCTCTTTATCAAATACAACTGAATTCATTTTGAAATTATTTACCCCAATTCCTTTCTTTCTGTTACCTCAGTGAACCTATGTAAGACCACATGTAGCACTTGTCAACTGGCATGCCAACAACATCAACATTCAGAAGAACAGAAAACTCTAACCCTTACACCTACCTTATCCTTTAAGCCATCCATCACAATTAAGTGGCATTCATAAATGCTCATTCTTTTCACTCTCAATGTATTCCACAAATTTCCTTTGTTAACCCTATCATGTACATTCACAAGTACAAGAAACGCATAATAAACTTTGTTCACACATTCATGTATTTCTAAAATACATACTAAAGTGCAAACAGCTGATCTGAGCATTCCCTTCAAGATATAAAAACCACTTTTTAGTTTCCAGATTGAGTCACATCTTACCTATACATTTCATAAACACTTCAACATATAGATAATTACTCTAGAATACCCAAAAACTACTTGCTCCTTAATAGTTATGTACATTAAATAAAATTTAGTCTTAAAAATTTCTTTCCAATAACACTCCTAGAACAAAAAACAAATATGCAAATGATCAAGGCTAGATTAGCTATGTGTTTTTATCAGCCTGACATGATAAACATTATGGATGCCATACCACACTCTCGAAGAAAAACAAAATTTTCTTCCAAAAATTACCTCGCCTTGTTTTGGCATAAAAACATTAAAAATATTATAGACTGCTACTGACCAAGAGAGTAAATTACATGCAAGCCATAATCATTTCACCAACTTTTCACAAATGTCACACTGTGTTCTACTATAAGTACTCTCTCATTTCCCAGATGATTAGGAGGCCTTACTCCCCCTTTTCTTAATGTTAAGTCACAATACCCAATACAATAGCCGGTCGTTGGAGAAAACAAAATTTCATGGGAAGGAAGATGACAGCACAAAGAACACACACAACTGAGCATAATTGCTAAGTGCCAGTACCAAAAGAACTAGAAAGGGGCAGTTTTAAGTTTGAATTTTTAAGGATGTAAACAGTACAGCAGTCAGTATGTGATTAACCAGGAGAGACAGAATACAGTGATATCAAATAAAAAATGTGCTTTTGAAATGGCAGATGCACACTGTGACAGTTGTACTAAGCATTTAGCTTTAAAATTTCTAACTTTACTCCTGACAGCTCATTGGTAAACTATTTAAAATGTAACATTAACACACTGACACTTAAGGACTAAATACATGTTATTTTGTGCAAATAGATAACACATCCATCACTAGCATATCTTTGGTGTATCTAAATTAGGGAAGCATTTCTGGATTAATGGTTTATTTATGATTGAATTAGTAATTTATGATCAAATTTATTATGATTATGGATTCCTATACCTGACCAATTACTGATGTTCTCATCTAAAAATACCTTCCTTTTCCCGATTTTTCTCCTAAATGTTCAGAATCTAAATAGGTGCTTGTTTATATGAATCATCCCTGATCACTTTGCTATCATGTGCCATCAGTATTACTTATGCCATCAGTATTACAGTATGTCGAAGGTCTGCCTCACAGTTTTGTTTGTGACAGGGCCGTATTATGCCATGACCAAGGGCTAAAAGGAACTGATGTCATACCAGAAAGTAACATCCTCATCAAGATTTTGATTTCATGCTTCCTATTTCATACATTTAATTCCTGACCTTAAAAGAATGACCCTTTTTTTCCTTTTATTCCCAAATGTTTCAAGAAATTGAGCTGTTCAATGATTTTTTGATTTTCCCAACAGTGTTCAACCTGTAAATAGTTATGAACTTCCTACCTGAAAGGCAGACTTCCATCCAGTGCTTGGACTATGGTAGGTGGACTAGAAAGGGCAAATCCCATTCCAAGAAGCGTTGAGTGCTCAGAGAAAACACGCTGAGCTTGCTCCTCCACTGCTTCCAAATCCATCCCTCTTGCCACAGCCTCCTCATTGGAGGCTTTCTTTATTGCTGAGCCTTGACTGAATGCACCAGTTTCATCTTCATCATCCTCATCTTCATCATCAACTATGGAATGGAAAATTACTATTGATTAGGCTCAAAAATTTTGTGAAGATAATGATTAGGATAACCTACATGTGCTAAAGACAGACTAAAAGAAATCTTATTCAAAATTGAGATAAAATATCGAATTGGTATTTGTCTAACTTTTAAAAAGGCAGTACTTCAAAAGAACTATTGCCTCTACCAATAAAGCACTGTCCTACAGGAAACGGAAAACAAATTATATTCATATTAGGGAAAAAATACTTTCAATTAATTATTTAAAATATTGCAATGCAATAAAAAATTAATTTCATCCTTCTCAACACTGGTTTTCTGGAGGTTTTTTTATGCCATGTTGATTAAATACTTCTTTTCACTGCAGTGTCTCTCACAAGAAGTAGTCTATGATACAAAAAGGAATCTTAAGTGCAAATAATAATGGCATAGCATAGTTGGATAAAAATTAGAAAATAAAAAATATATACTGACGTTTTAATAAATCAAACCACTTTACTTTTTAATTTTCATGACCCAGGTTTCGTTAGAGCATAACATCATCAGATGTTATTTCCATCAGATATTATTTTTGGACCTGATGATTTTATGCTATAACGAAACCTGGGTCGTGAAAATTAAAAAGTTTATGTGGAAAAGTAAAGTGGTTTGATTTATAAAAACATCAGGATGAAGATTTTTCACCAAGTTACGCCAGAAACTGTTTTAAAAAATATATAATTTTGGTGGGCCACAGAATTTTAGTGCATAATGGTTTATAATGACCATAACATTAAAATGCAAATATGACTGCAATAAATAAATAGCTCTCTCTTTTTTTTCCATTAAATGAACAGATTTAGGTAATGTATGTAATAAGAAAACAGAACTACGCTATTAACAAACCTGGGTATACTATGGCCCATGAGTTCTTGCAACCTCTCCACCGGGGTTTTTAAAAAACTTAATTTGTTTTAACATGACCATACAGATTGAATAATGCTCTTAGCTATGTTTTATACAAATTCAGAACAAAATATAATTTTGAATCTTAAAAGTTTTTGATTTTTTCAAATAATTTTCATCAAACAATACCTGCATGAACTTCTCTAAAGTGATTTTTAGAGAAGGAACACTCCATGTTGGCTAAGTGAGCAATATAGGAGAAGTAATAAGCTGAAAGGATGTGAAGATGCACCCTGAGTAGACTAACCCTGAACCCTGGCAATTCTAGGCTACACCAGTGGAATAATAAAATGTGTTTGATCGAATATCAAGGAAACTATAGCAATGAATGATTGGATTGAATAACGGGTAAAAACAATGGTTAACCAAAAATAACTATGGTTTATCGCAGAAATGAATAGCCATTTGTCTATTTTGTTTAGATTATCTGGATTAGGATGCATACATCTAACTTAACATACAGTTTCCTAACAGTTATTGAAATATCAACATGAGTTTCGAAGAAGGTACTCACATGAAGTAACTGGAAGAGCAAGATCTTTCCTCATGAGAGAAGCAGCACACATCCCTCCCAAGTATGCCAATTCTGATTCTAGGTGTCTAAGGCCAACTCTAGAGCCCTCTCCAGCAGGCCATTCGTAACCCACAACTAAACAGCGAAATCCATATGTGCAGCCCCTTTCATCCTTTACATAATCTGAAGCAGTCTCTAGGCTGAATATCACTTCATTTCCTGGTGATTTAATGGAGCACTTCATTAGTTGTAGTGAAACATTAGTAGGTAAAATGAGTTAGCACATAACAAATAAAAAAAAAATCTTCTGTTATTTAAAGAAGTCCATGCAAATGAACTCATTTACTTAATTGAAATTTTCAATTTTTAAAACTTTCAAATGGTAAGTAGGGATATTGAAATGAATCCTACACATGCCATAACAGTAATGAATTTGATATTAATATGTATCTATAACATATCTTAAGTAAAAATATATATTAATACCTAAAATTCCAACAAAAATTTTCTTGTGAGGAATGAAATAATTCAGGTGGGTACCAAAGCAGCTAATTTCAAAACAGTACATAATGCAACTATCAAACACTTATATTAATAAATTATTATCATTTACTTAACGAAAAGAATGCAAAAATTACAACAAATGAGGGGTTTACACAAATTTACTGATGGAGGAATGCAAATACAAGTTGACCTGTGTTCTCTTACCTGGTAGGACTACTGCATTCTGAGGCCAATTGCCTGCAACACCACTACCACTAAATTTTCGCAGAACTGGCCAGAAGGGAACAGGATTTGGTTCATTTGTAGGACCTGATACAATGACTCCACGGCTTAGTTGAAAATTCCTGTTGCTGAAGCCTTCCATGTCATCTTCACCATCATCCAAATTCTCGTCCTCTTCTCCCATTATATCCATGCCTTCTTCTTCTCCAGTTATTCCATCATATGTAGAGCGTGAATGCTGACGACTATATCCTGGCAAGTTGTGACTAGATGAACCAGGAGAAGGTAAGCAACTGGGAATAAACAACTGAAGAGTATCCTCAGCCTGTGCGGTTCCACATCGGGGATCAAACTCAATACATAACCATTTGACTGTTTCAGGGAAGGAGACTCTGCAAGAAAAAGAATACAAATTTAGAAAATTTTAATTAATTGAATTGAAAATTAACACAGGAAAATTGTAATTAATTACCTATATTTTCAAAAGCGGGCCTTTTGAGCAAGGCTTATCAATTGCAAAATTAATTGGGTATACCAATTTAGCATGTCTTAAAGAATAAGAATTATATTTCTTGGAATTGAAAAAAAGAATGCTGGCCATCAATATCCCATTTTGGTCAGTGTGCTATTTACATGAAAGAATAGAACAGACCTATAGTTAGAGACGGTTGCTGCTCTGTAGGGATGCTCGCTATCTACCCAGGCATAGTGGTTTGAGGTAGTGACTGTTGCAGGGTTTGAGGATGCTTGAGATGAGTGTCCATGGCTGGTTTCTGTAGGAACTGATCCCATACTCTGCTGCATGACACCACTGCTGCCAGTAGTACAAGTGCCTAAGGAAGCTGCAAAACCACTGTTGTTCAGGGCAGAAATATGAGGTAGGAGATCTCTGATCAATCCCAAAACCTGCACTGAGCTCTATAACAAAGGAAGTCAAACAAAGAAAAATCATTAACATACACATATATTATAGTACACAGAGATGATGAAGAGGGACCTGATGTAGATTAGGTTGCTGGATTGGGTTTGGTTTGGAGTTACAAAATGTTTATTTGATAGTTGTGTCCATCCAAAAACCTACCTTAACCGGTAGATTACTTTAAAAAAAAATTATAGTAACGTGACTTGTAAATTACATTTCTTGCACAACGTTTACAGTTATAAAATAAAGGAAGAATATCAGTTTGCCATCATTCACAAAATGGAATTGAGAAATTAGCAAAGTGCTAATAATAAACTTTTTAAATGGTCATGAATTCAAGGAGAACTAAGTTTTATTGTTTTCCAATAAAATCATTGGATTTTGAATGCCTGAACCACTGCCATAAGCAAAAGGGGTGCTTTTGCCTCCCCAAACTCTAATATCACCAAAAGCTGCTGATTTTCTACATTAATTTCAGGGAAGTGGTGTGGTTGGATGTCTTTATCTGGTCAAAGCGTCAAGGATAACTGCAATGCCCCTCTAGCTGCTGTTGGTGCAGAAATTAAGAAACTAGAGACCATTACAAGGAGATTTTCTTCCTGATCCATAAAATCTTATGTCCTCCTGTCCAGTCTTTCACTTCACCAATTTATTCCATAATCCTTTCACGTAATCTACCCCTGCCATATATGTCCCCTTCCTCTCACTAGCCATCTGATTATCTCTCCTCCATAGTTCATACCTCACAAACAAGCCACATTATACACCCCTCCCATTAGCATCAATGTTTACTAATATATGATGTTATGATGTAAAGTGACATTTAAACCTTCAGCCCATACTTTTGCTAAAAGTTTGTATACTGATAAAGGAGACCTTTTCGAAATTTTAAACATAATTTAATAACTAATGGACTCATAAACATATTTTTGTATGAACACACTCTTTAAGCATATGATACATGAAGAAATACTAAGGAATATTAATCTTGATCAAGAAATTTGACAATATTATTTGCATTACATTTTACATACATTTAACTCTATTATATATTTTTACTTAGTCACAGTAATGGCATTGTTTTTCATTTGTTATTTTCTTGATGGCTGATACGTATTTTCACAAAACCATTTTTGAAAGATGATGATATTTCATGAAAATCTCAGGATTAATAATTTCAACCATTTTAATTGGATGTCAAAAACTAGAGCAGGTGGAACAGTTTACATGCCTTGGAAGTGTTTTGAACCAAAATGGTCAAAGTAGTATGGGCATAAGGAGAAGAATTGCATTAGGTAAAGAAGCTTTTAGATAGAGGAAAGAATTGATGTCAGGGATGTTCAGTAAGAAAAGGTTCTTTAAGACTTTGATATGGAATGTAGTAATGTATGATGTGGAAACATGGTCATTGCAGCAGGATGACAGGCATAGATTGAATGCTTTTGAAATGTGACTGGAGAGATGGATGGAGAAGGTGAAGTGGAAAGAAAGGAAGGAAAACAAATGAGGGAGTGCTAGGTATTATGGGCAAGGATAGGAGGCAGAAAAAATGTATGAAGGGCATATTACTCGACATTGGGATGTTGAAGACCGTGATATAGGGGAGAATGTTCGGAAAATGAGGAAAAGGGAGGAATAGGATAGGGATGTCAGATGGAATGAAGAGTAGAAGGAAGAGTACTGAGAAGAAGAGGGACCTGTTGTAGAGTAGAATGTTGGGTTGTGTTTTGTTAGGAGAAACAAAATATTAATATAGTAGATGTGTCCATCCAAACCCTACGTTAACCAGTAGATTACATATAATAGTAAATAGTATAAAAAATGATCTTTTACTTAAGACTATGATTTCCTTCCATAAGCCATGGGAATTCTATGAAACCACTATTTAAAAAACTGACAATTTTAATGAATGACACCTAATTTTTAAAAGGGTAGTCTTAGCATATTGCTGATGAAAGATTTCACATGTTTCGTGGGTAGTGTTTTGGGTTAAGTTTCATTTGCACACCCCCCCACATCCTATCACTGTGGCTACATCACATAATTGAACTGACATTTCATGTGTAAAGGGATATATAAATTTAATAGGCACCTTCCACCAAATTTTCCAATTGTGTTGCACGTTAATTTTAGCATTTTTGGTTCATGGAAGACAAAAATATGAGTCACATTCTACTTCTAAAAGTAATCTTGAAGTCACACTTATATATAAAAATGTCAACTTTGTATTGACATTTAACAATAAAAAACTTACTCTTGGATCTGATACTGCAACTGGCCCCACATGAGCAAGCACCAATGGAAGAAGAGTGGTGACAATGCAAGCAGAAGAAAGAATATCAGCTGGTGATTGTTCCTGTTGGTCATCAACTCCCTTCTGGTGAACCAAACGACTCTTGCCTTTATGTCCTGGCTTGCTGTCCATTCCACTTTTGGCCCACTTTCTCTTGCTCTTTCTTTTGTCAGACCCAGTTCCATCACCATCCCCACCTTCTTCCTCAGAGTGATAATCCTCTTCATCCTCCTGAATGCGTCTCCGAGCTAATGCAGCCAAACGAATACAACACTGGACTACAGCACTAGCTACCCAAAGTGTACACCGTCTAGCTTCTTGTTCAGCCATGGCACGGCTTGCTTGTTGTGTTTCACTGTCCTGAGGATTACTGTAGAAATATATAAATTAATTTCAACTAATTTTTAGGGCTACGTGACAGTCAGTTGTAGAAATTATCAAAAATCTGGAGAATTGTATTCAAACATGAAGTTTCATTTTAAATGTAATAATATTGTTTTTTGGGCAAAACAATCATGCTCAGAAACACAAAAAGGGATTTAATTGATAATGTAAATATATATTTTTAATGTATCCAATGTGATATGAACCCAAATAGATACAAATTCAATCATAATTAGTTGTAATTGCAAAAAGTTTGAAAATAAAAATAACATTATCCTAATTTTTCTTCAGTTAATTAATATTTATCTAACATATTAATATTATACTTATGATTAAGATTATGTTACTATACTGAGGCATTCCATAGTGTTTTATTTAAATAATTAGCATTATCTTCAACAAAAATAAAATGCAATATCTGTGGCTCACAATAGAGGTGTTCAATTCAGACCTGCACTAATTATCAATTCATTTGATATGAATGGCAAGTATATATATGTAAACCCAGAGGTCTCAGGTTCGATTCCCACCTAGGGCCTGGGTGTATATAATCGTCCAATTGTTATATCAATGTTCAAAGTCCAATGTTAAGGTCAAAGTGCTGTTTTTGGACTAATGCAAAATAAATAAATAAAAAATTCTCTATGAGCATTAGTGGTATGTATATATTAGTTTTTAAGGAAGAGCTCAACTGAACAATAAACTAAAGTACACCATGAAGAAACTGCACTTAAAAATTTAACATTTGCACCTCAGGTGAATTCTAACCATTAGGTTATCCAGTGAGCACATTAACCACTGGGTTTGAATTCGTAAATAAATCTGAGAATTGCTTACCTGTAATATAAAAGGTGTGGAATTTGGCCTCTTGTTTGGGTTGTGCCATTAAAAGAAAGAGAACTAGAGGAAAATGTGAAAGTGGTTCCATCTGGACCTCTTACAGAACTAAGACCTCCATCGCCATTGCTGGTTTTACCGCCATGGTTACGTAACCGAATCACATACTTAACATTTTCCTGAAAAAATATAATACACGCTTAAGTAAGCTTAGTGCAGACATTTATTTCCAAAGACATAAGTTATTACCCAACAGGCATTTATGAAAAATGTCAAATGGGCATTTCCATACTTGTTTTGCTACACATAATTCCCACCTTGATTGGCACAGCTTTATCAAATTTCACTTCGAAAATATCTCCAACTAAATCATGTGGGCCATATGAACCACGGACAACTTCCAAGCCAGTCCACCTCTGAGTGTGTGGAGCTTGATGCTCAATTAGATGGTGCTGCATTAACTGTTGATCTTGTCCAGCTATTACGGCTATAGCCATCTGCCTCAGCTGCTGCTGGTTGTGAGAAGCATGATGTGGGTTGTGGATCCGTTGTTGTTCCTGGAGTTGCTGCTGTTGTTGCTGTTGCTGCAGAGGACTCTGGTGCTGGAGGAGCAAGGGTAAAGGCTCACTCCTTCCGCCAGCACCTCCCACCTGCACACCTGAGGCTGCACTCTGCAAGGTATGACCCATGCATGCATCTCAATGGCTTCAGAAAATTAAGATTCCAAAAGATATATATTTCAACTATACCACAGCAATGAAGACATATTTATACTAATCAGGAACTAAAAGCATATGCATGATCATGGATTTTTTTTTGAGTGTGATTGGAAGTGCTTAATTTTACATTGAAGCGTTTCAAAAATTAAAACACAATAGTATTGAACCAATTTTTCCCTAAACCTCTTGTGTATGAACAAAGCAAACAAAAGATGTATGACTATGTTTAAATAAAAACAAGAGGGATCATACTCACATCATCTACTAGGATTTCCACCTCATACTCATTTTGTCCTGTACCTCCATAAAGACCCACACCAGCAATTGCAATACCAGGTCGATCTACTGAAAAGCAGAGAGCATCAGGAGAGCCATTCCCTGTGTTCCATGAGCGAGCCTGAATTGAGTGTCCAAACCGACAAGGAGTGGCATGTAGTACACCTCGTCCCCCACAGCCTCCATGCACTTGCTCCTTGAGTATTTAGGAATGAATGAAGAAAAGAATGAGCACTAAGCAAAATACCAGAAATTTCCTTGAATAATTGAGAAATTGAACTGGGGTAAAGTTGTATAATGCATTATAGAAATTGTGAACTACAAAATGGACCATATGGCAAACCAGTGGGTAGAGTGCAGGGCTAATGACAAGGGGGCCTGGGTTCGATTCCAGGTTACCCCATCTGGGCACTCTCAGCTTCACCCAAGATGAGTAACATTCAGGTACCACAATTGTTAATAAAATAACAAACTTGACTTACATCAGTTCCACTAGATTGGGAAGCAAGTTCTGCTACAACTCTTGCAAGTAGGTTGCAACAATGCTGCACAAGTTGAAGCTGCTGGCTAGCACCAACATCCATTTGGCCATCTAAAGTATCATTGGAGCTCCTTTCATGCTTCGTCAGTGCTTTTTCAACAGGTGCAGTAATTAGCATCAAAAGGTGCTCCAATACATCTCTGAAGGACCAATAGCCACCCACATTGTCCACACCTCCCATTTCAACCTATGAGCAAAAATTTAGGCATATGTAGCATTTTTCCAGAGCACGTTTTAAAATGATGCACTATTGCTATGTTTAACTTTTCTATTTCTGATACTGACAGCAAGTGTACAATCATTTCCAACCATATGCATGGGTTTAACTCTACTTTAGCATTTAGATGATACAAATTTTGCATGGATTAGAAAATGAGTAGAGATGAAACTAATAAAAGAAATTCATGACAAATAAATTAAGATTAAGTCATGATATCTATCAATGTCGAGGATAGGGAATTTGGAAGAAAGACAAGAAGTATTATGGAACACTTTCCAAGGATAATTGATTTAGAGAGGGATATTAGTAAAATATTAGAATTTTCTGATTAAGAAAAAAATTGATGAAATAATTCTTAACATTTAAGTAAAACATGAAAGTGGATTACTGGGAAGTTGGGTAATTGCTAAAGCTACACATCTACAATTTACAGAAAGCAACTGCAGAGAGTATCAAGTAATAATTAAGTAATTATGTTTACTAATTAATTTATAATTACTTAAAAATTAAATGAAAAATGTCATAGAAGAGTAATGGCTAAAACTGAAGATTTAATGTACACTTTAATAATAGTCTTTTAACAATAAAAATAAAGATAAAATATTATAAATCCAAACAGGCAAATGAAAGGAGAGATTTTAGCCAAACACACTCACCCTACTCCTATAGTTCATGTGCTCCACAAGCAGAGGATAGTAATGCAACTCATTTGTAGTTGAGTGTGTTGGTGGTGTGGAGGGTGCCACTATGATGGTTGGAGCAGGAGCAGAATGGGTACGAGAACCACCTCGTCCCACAATACCCCTCTTCCTCTGTCTTCTCTCCTTGCGCCTCTCCCTCCTGTGGCTTCGTTTCTTCCTGTGGCCCCTGTCTGGGGAACATGCTGCCGATGATGATGATGAGGAGGGTGATGATGTCAGTGAGGCAGAAGATGATGATGCAGATGAGGATGACGAGGCAGATGAAGTGGATGGTGAGGAGCATGAAACATAGGAGGCAAGTGAAGTGGAGGAAGACCTGGAGGATGTCGGAGACTCGGAACCATTTGAGCAGGACTCACTGGCAGCCCCCTCTGCATCAGACGATGAAGCTGAAGACGAACAGCATGAAGGTGATGGCGCAGCAGGGGGAGGGGCTGGTGAGGGAGATGGGTGCCTGTGTCGACCTCCACCACCATGGCCCATTCCATCCTGTGCACCCCCTGAGGAACCACCCTTCCCTATGCCCAGATTTCCCAAAATTGGCAATGTTGAGCGGAGACGAATGGACGGGCTGCACAAGGCAGCAAGGACTGCACTTAAGAGGCGATCAGAAGATTGGCCCAGAGAGCTGGTAGGATCCTATATCAAGAAGGCACAGAGGTATGAGCTGGAGTACAAACACACGTTGACCTAAAGGATTACTTAAAAGCCATCTTGTCTGACCCTGACAAGAAGCCCTGAGTATTTTACTGTCATCAGGAAACATAACCTAAAGGTTTTTTCAAAAAAAAAAATCTTCTCAGACAACTCTTCAGATAAAAAAGCAGTAGAGAAGACATTTTTGCAAAAAGTACTGGCTGTTCTCATGAGGTTTAATCTCACTTTTAAACTTTTGTATAAAAAAATGATTAACCATAACTAAAATTATGAGGTATGTAAAAGCAGTTTCAAACCAAAAATTACACCTGACAAACCTTTCTGTAATAAAATTAATCGATTATATTAATGTATATATTGAAACTCTACCATGATATTTGGCTTTGAGTTGACAGATTGATAGTTAATCTATTCAATATTGGCATCAGCTCACCATAACAGTAAACATTAAACATAAAATTCAAAACAAAGCAGAAGCATTAAAAGATAAAATTAACCTTTGAATCACTGGAGGAAGATGCTGTGGACAGCAGATGACACAAGCATGCCCACTTAAGTGCTGGCGTTGGATAGAAGGCATGGAAACAAGCAACAAATGTGCGATGACACTCATCTAGAATACTGTTAGTCATATGCCAATATGGAGCTAGGGAAGATGAACTAGAAGAGGCATCTTGATTGCTTGAACTATTTCTTCTTGTACTGTCAGGAACTGCTTCATCAGATGGCAAAGATGAACCTAGAAGTAAAAAACAAAAGTTTGACAATCTAGGGTTTATAACTGTTCAAATGAATTATTAAAAGCAATTCCTAAAATAAGTCCTGAAATACGAAAAGTGAAGAATCAGGCGTGATATTGTGGAATCGAGACATAATGAAAACTTTGTTGCAATTTTCCACAGTTAAAACTTTATTGCCGACCATGGTTTCGATACACTGTATCATCTTCAGGTGAGGTGACAACCTCAACCTCACCTGAAGATGATACAGTGTATCGAAACCATGGTCGGCAATAAAGTTTTAACTGTGGAAAATTGCAACAAAGTTTTCATTAAGTCCTGAAATGACTGCTGTTGGTAGCAGTTTGTTACCATTCTCAGCCAAAGCAATATGTTATATATCACAGTGGAACCTTAGTGGCATTTGGAAAATTCAAGGAATGCTTTAATCAAATGAACTTGAAACATGGTTTAAAATTGAATTTCCCGCGAAATGATATTAGTTGCAACAGCATTTAGAAAACTGCATCAATTTATATAATGAAGTCTTTGAAAAATGCTTTCTCAGTTAAGAAATACCTTTAAGTGCAACTGGTATTGATATGCAGAGAAATGAGAAGAATTAATCACGAAATGCAATGTAGATTCACATATAGAACATTATCACTGTATTTCTCAAAATTATTTTACACTTGTGTAATTTTGAGCGCTAATATCTTAAGATACCTTACTTGATTTTGATAACAAGCATATCATCTTGAAGCTTGTTTTATTCTTTTTTAAATTAAATGAAAGGGATTACATATTAAGTATTAATTAGCATCTCAAAAATGGCTTAGCTGATTTTGATAACAAGAACACCACCTTAAACCTAATTTATACTCAATTATGAAAGTGATATTTTTTAAGTAAAAAAAAGTTATTTGATTGCCTTGACAGTGAATAAATGTGCCCTTTTAAGGGCTTTCGGACAGTAGCATTACTTGCCAGCCTTTTATAACAATACTATTCAATACTTACACATAAATATAGACCCTGCAAGAGGTTTCATCTTAATTGGGTATGGTTTGGCTTCTTTATTATGCCCACGCTTATGAGTATGAAAAATGGGGATTGGAGTGCAAAGACTTTAGATGAGGTGCAGAAGGGGAAGTTTAGGAGGGAGGAAGAGAGATGCATAAGAGGGTGAGGGTGATGACTCACAGATATGCATTCCTTAAGTATGAAAGGAAAGGCATTTACCATTGAGTGCCTCTGGGTTCCCACTTATCAGGAAAGAGGAAGCGAACAAACCATAGTGATTATGAAGTAGCAGCAACAAGTACCATATATGGCTTTATGATACTTCTCATGGGTCCCTCAATACAGGAACCAAATTCTGGAATCATATGTGGTTACTGACCATCTAAACCTGCTCAGGTCAGGGCAGTTATTATTTTAAGTAGCTGTTCACTAAAATATACCTTTATGTAGAGCAGCTCTTGTTTTAGAGTGACCACTCCTCCGTGATGTGGATGAGTGGAAGTTTGAGGGAGGGCCAAGAGGTGGAGGAAGAGGGTCCATTAGGATCTGTCGCAGGAGTGCTCTCACATCACCAACACTTTCAGCCAGCATTGAAGACTCTGGAGAGAGACACCTCCACAGAACTGGAAAGTATTAAAGAGCAACAAATGCTTAAAAGCTAATCAAAATTTTAGTTAAAATCAAATTCAAAGAAATGCACATAAAATATAGAACAACATAATACTTTCAAAATAATAATAACTATATAGAATATGTGAGTCGCGGTTGTCTAGTGGGTAGAGCGTTGGACTACTGACCAGAGGGTCCTGGGTTTGATTCCCGGGCAAGGCACTCTGGGCACCTGCAACTCCACCCAAGCTAGTTGATTTTTCGGGTACCAGATCTTCCTGGGAAACCATAACCGGCACAGGGAAAGGAACTGGTCCCCCTACCCTGATGTGTGAATATTCACATGCCGTCGGGCTTGTTACATGGGTAAGCTCTACCATCACCTACTAAACTGACCTTCGGGTTGATTACTGTGTTTTTTTTACATAGAATACATTAATGTACCTAGTTAACAAATTAATGGGCAGGCTAGGACAGTCCATGAAAAGTACATCTTATGAATTGCCATCCGTAGTCACATAATAAACACCATTTGCTACATAACTTTCTTTTTCAGCCTGTCATAATTTCACTTCCCATTATACGTATGCTATCCAATGTGCTTGTTCTTTTTCTCCCTGGTTTCCCCTACTTGACAATCTCCCTTCTATCACAGCCATCAAAATGCTACCACTTTCCAATACCTCCACCATCCACTTCTTCTGCCTCCTTTAAATTTGACCTCAACAGTTCATACTCCAACCAAATTATCCTTACTCATCTTCTTCCATATCCAGCTACCTTTTTCCATATCCTGCTACCTTTCTCCACCTTTTTAATACCCACACCTCCCATCTAAATTTTCATCAAACATCCATGTGGTTCAAAGATTTATTTCAAAGGCTTCTCAAATATTTGTAAGAAATTCAATTGGAATCCCAGACACTACCTTCCTTTGTTATTCTTCTTTGAATGAAACGACCATTTTGTTCCTTTTTTGGCTAAAAAATAATGAATGAACAGATCAAATATTTAAATTGCTCTAATGTATGCCCTTTAGCTTTACTTTTTTAATGATTTACTTTCATCCTATAATTCTCACACCCATTCTGTTCTGCACTAACCCATGAGTGTAACCCTTAGGATGACTGGCCAAGGGATCAGTACGTAATTTGGTATGGGTAGGATGCTTAGGAAATGGGAAGGAGATGAAGAGAAACATGATGCTGGGATTAGCCTACTCTTAACAATGAGCACAAAGAAGTCCACAACTTAATTGTCCATCTGATTGACAGTATACTCCTCTTGAAGTGCTCTCCATATAGCATTCCCAAGAAGGGTCAGATTACCACTGAAAAATGCCTCTGTCACCTCTAGGACCTGACCTTGGGCTCCCAGGGAGAGAAGCTGGCACATTAGCCACCACATCATCCCAATCCTCTCTATATTGATTAAGTACATATTCACACAACATTAGGTTTTTAGGAATATCTATTTTGCACAATATTTATTTCACTAGTGCTAAGAAATGATGTTTAATTATATGTTTATTCAATAACTTTACTTCACACTATGACACAAAGCCTATGTCCAACACTGAGTGTGTTAGATTTTCAAGAGAATAAGCTGTGGAGGCAGTTTTTAATGTTTCCTTGTATGATTGCCATAAAAAACTGAATACTCGATTCATTGTATTTTAACAAGTTCAGAGTAACCAACAGAATACTTCATTAATTATCATTAACACTCACCATCATTTGGATATATCTCGTTTGTGTATGTCCTGAGGAGGCGAAGGCTTGATCGACTTATGTAAACAAGGCGCTGCAAGTCAACAATGGATGTAAGACGTGGTGGTTGACCAGGAGGCGAAGGTGAGGTAGATGATGATGAAGAAGATGAATTGGAGGGTGTAGTGGAGGGTGAGGAGGATGTGGAGTGCAGGAGAAATGGGGTGCAAGGGGTGGGTGGGTGACTGGCACTCCTTTGGTGGTGCGATGAGGGGGGTTGCTGACTGGTGGAGGGTGGGTGTGAGTGTGGCCTCAGGTGAGGAGGCATTGTGGCCTCTGTCACACCAGCTTTGAAAGTGTTCCATGACCACTGTAGTAAGGATATCAGTGACTGAAAGCATTCCTGAAAATAAATGAAGGAATAGTTCTTATAAACTGTTAACACACATATAACTATCAGTCAAAACGCCCAAGTTAATTTTATATTCTCAATTCTTAATAAATAATCAAATCATTAATCTTTAATAGATTATTCTTCACATAAAATAAAAGTAATATAATGTACTTCATGCTTTATTTTATTTAAATTCTTCTACTTGAAATTGATGTAGTAGACTCCTCTCATTGTATTTCTGGTTACACATCATACATGTAAGTAATTCCAATAGGTATGTTTCCAAACTATTGTAACCAAAAAATTAATACCCTTAAATTTTGCAAAAAATATAAATAGTGGAGCACAATGCTTAACTCGTAGAAGTTCCTTTCAGGCCTCCCACCAGGTGAGAGTCACCATTCTGGTTGACATTTCAATGCTCGACTCTGGCATCAAAATGTTAGCCAGAATGAAAACTCTCAATTGGTCGAAAACCAGAGAAGATTTTCTACACTCAATATATTAGGAAAGAACCAGGTCTTACCTCTTAATTCCTTAGTCCAATATCGTGGACTTACAATCCCATTTACCAAAAGAGATCTTTTCTATACAACCCCTTAAAAACTGGCAATGACAGAGCAACACGCTTGAAAACAAATTACTGGCAGCTTCAATCTTACCACTTTTAGGGCTGAATCGTAACATTACAGCTGCATGACTTCAAAATTTCAGTGAGTTTAAGACCACAAAAATCTCTATTTTCAAATATGTATGCTAAGATGACAACAGTAGCAGAAAACCAATGAAAATATTTCAGCTTGTGTCACATATTACATAAACGTTCTAGCATTTAAATTTGAACAAACACAACATTTTTGTATTAAATATTCTCTGAATCTGGTATCTAACTACCACTAGAGTCAAATTGAACCTCAACTGCAGTTCTAATAGATTCTTATAAGAGGGGAAGTCAAATGAAAACCCATCAGACAAACACACTAGACCAGTCTGCGTACCAACAAGGACATAACCCAACAACTGCATGTGTTTGTGAGTTATCACTATGCAGTTCTCCTACCACAGTGATGGCAGTATCGATATGTAGCAACAGTGTTGCCACCTTTCCTGTGGACTGTGTATTATGGTGGGTGTTCGGTTTTCATTTGACTGCCCCTTATACTAAACTCTTATATCAGACTATGTTATTTTACTATCACAAAAATGACGAGATTATACTAACAGAAGTAATTCAGCAGCATTCCTTAGTTTTCCCAAAAATTTAATCAATGAAACTTACACGAGAGACAGTACGAGAGAACTCCCTACTAAGAATATGAACAGGCTCATCAGATGAATGGGCCTGTCTTGAAGATGCTTCACTTTCTGGTGCTACAACTCTGTACAGAATCTGAGGAATCTGTCCAGCATTCACATCAGTTCCATTGTTTGACTTCTTCGATGATTTGAAATAAAAGGTGACCCTGAAAAAAAATAGTTAAGACTTAAGTCAAAGGCAGTACAAAATAGAAACAACTACAATATTCATAATATTCCCATAAAATAATAGCATAAAAATAAATTTTAATTAAAGCTTTAAATAATAATATACACAAACATATCCAAAACAAATGTTTTCAAAATGATGCCACATAACAAAGGCAAAAATAGGGTGTTTTTTGATGCCCTAAAGTATTTAGTGAAACCTCCCATGTGTCAGATTTATGTATGCATGAATTTCAAATGTTTACAAGGTGAACTCACAAAAACATTCTAGTTCCAAAGTTGAATAGTTGTTCAAGGTGTTTTCACAAGCTAAACTCACCAGAAAGATTAATTACAAGAATGGAAAGGTTAAATGTAGATAAAGAAACTATACTGTATATTAATTGTTGTGCACTCCTAAATTAATATCAATTTCCTTGATTTCAAAATTACAAATAATTTATTCTAGCTCAAGATTATCCAATTTTGAAATCAAGAATGTTCGACATTTATTTAATTACTATCTGGCTGATTTCAACGCAATTAAGTTATCAATGACATTTGATAATTTTTTCAGAAAATTTTATGTTAGCCTCCACAAATAGCCAAATAAATGTATTTATTTACTTTGACATCATTTCTCTCAATAATCATGAATAAGATAGTATTTCTTCGTTTTGATGCTCCAAAAGTGGGTGTGTGTTATGTACAAATTTATATGGTATTCCTACCCAAAAGCTTTAATAAGAAGAAAAATTAGAAAAAATAAAGCACTGAAAACCAGATTTAATAATCAATCTGAGGCAGAGTTTACAGTAATTTGAAATAAAACTGTTAAAAAATTATACTAACTGGTCCTCAGTGGTAACCATGGCCTGGCCATTAGAACCGCAATCACTTGATGGTCCAGTCACACGTGCCCATGCCACATACCAGCGAGCAGCCTGAATAAGATAATAAGAAAATTGATATTCAATTTTCATATAACATTTTAGAGTATAGAGTCCAGGATAAAATAAGTAGCCAAACATTTCATATGAAGAAGTAACTTACTTGCAATGGCAAGGGCTCATCAAAGAGCATCGGATACTTCTGTCTAGGACCACATTCATATGGTAAATCATCTGTTTCAGCCAGAAGCTCCCCCTTCCCTTCCCTTTCTCCACCTTCCATGCCAATATCAAATAACTGCAAAAGAGATTTTTTAAAAATGCATTAAAATTAATACATTTTTCCTTCAGTCACATGCATCAAGAACAAAAATGTAAATGTTGTCATGCAAATGTTTAATTTGTCTATTTATGTTATTATGGTAAGTAATTTTCATTTTTATTGGCTGAAAAACAACTATTTTTTATGAACTGAATTCCAATGATAAATGAACTCATCATGAAATTGCACTAATATCACAACTCAAAATATGCAAGGTACTTTTGGAAATGATAAAAACATTATAGAGGATATCAAGAGGATCTCTCTCTTTTACTCTACAAAACAGAAAATCTGACTATAGATCAACTATAATTCAAGGCATATTTATAGGAGAAGAAAAAGAAACTAGTAAGGGAGGCAAACTCCATAACCAAAAATCTATAAAAAATATATCTTCAACCATTAAAGTGCCTGGTTATTGATAATTAGCATTTAATTTGTAACTTAAAACTGTAGTGTGATCAAGGGACATACCTTAATTTTTCCAATGTATTCACCTCTACCACCAAACAACCCGAATCCACCCAAAAGGATATCAGTGTCAGCACTGAATCTGATTGCTTCCACTGACTGTCCAGCATAACCCCAGCCACCTCCATTACCTGAAATGCATTGCTGGATATTACATTCATGAAATTATTTCCATTTAGTTTTTATGCACAGCATCCAGCCTTCAGGGAACATCTAACTCTGCCAGTACATAAAGTTAGCCAAGCTAAAATTACCAATGCCTCTTAATTTGGTAATAATATTTTAAATTCTGTGTAAGACTAAGCAGAATGTATAGACAACATATAAATATAATCAAACTTAAAATGTCAGGCTGATATTTGAGATTTATTTTTGCTTAAATTCTTATGTGATTAATTCTTTTTCTCCCATTGCATCTTTTTCATTTGCTACTATTGTCTCCATTAAAATGGATAGCCAAGTGGATTGTACTGCTTCTATCCCTACAAAGTTTCATCATCACTGAGGAAAGGACCCTCAGGTGACACAGCACCATGCAAGTGATTTCATATGCACTAGAGGAGTCTTCTAGATAACACAGGCATCTTTTCTTTCTCTGAATTCATATTATTGCTTTCTCTCTGTAATCAAACAGTTAACTACATCCATAATTATACTTTATGAATTAAAGCTGTGAGAGATTGAGTAAAGATTTAAAATTCTTTACCAAAAAAGAAAACACTCATTACAAAAGCACAACTTTTGTAACCAAAAGGGGTAAATACAGAAATAATGTTTGAAATCCAATTTAATAGAAAAATAAGTTAATTAATGCAAATTTCTTCACCCCTGCCAAATGATAAACCGGTTACATCTTAGAGTGATAACTTTGATGTTTAATTGTATTTTATCTATTGATTATCTTGTTAGGAATACCATCAAGGGTCTGAAAGTCTTTTTTTTTGGGATCACATGAATATGTTTAGAGTGCAATGCAAATTTTGCCATTTGTAGCACCCTAAAAATCTAAATTCTATTACCATGAATATGGAATATTCATGGAATCTCTATTCTTATTTATGTACTTGAGTTTATAGGGATACCTAAAGTTTGCAGATAAAGGACCAAATCTGTACAAGTTCTTAATTATGGGAAATTATTACATTCTTTAAAGCTCTGAAACTTGATACTGGTACATACTCTCAAAACGATTGACGGCTGAGAAGTCCTCTTGGCTGTAAACCTTCCCGTAGTGACCCCCAGGCCGGCCACCATCGGCATCCTCCTCATCTCCCTCCTCCACACCAGCATCACCTATACCCTCCACAACTGGTCCCCTTCCAAGTCCGTCCTCCACAAACACCATCATCTCTCCCCTCCTTGCACCAGCCAGCAATGGGTCAAGGGGGCCAGGACCTCGCTGAATACCACCTAATGAACCCGGCGATGGGGCATTGGAATTGGTTTGAGGAATGCGCCATGGCAGAAGACCCTTGCGACGCCACCACCACCATTGTGCTTCATGGGCTTGTGTGAGGGTGTCCAAGCATCCCAATAGGTGCAGTGCCGCCTTGAAAATAACATTATAATATTAAATTACATATGAAGTTAGTGACAGAAAGGTTATTCATCACACACAAGTTAGAACAGCCATATTGTATACAACAGTCATTGTAACAGTGAAAAACTAACATTATTTACTTGTAATTACCGTAATTAGCACAATTAAACAGTACAGTTTTTTTGAGTGCCACACTACTCCTAATATGTTTTCCACTTAAGAAATTGATTTCATGTCTTTCAATTAATATTCTAAAATTCATACTGACATGCATTTCATTTTAAAACAATCTAAACACACAAGCAATATCAACCTCAGATTAATGGAAAAGTTTAACTATCTGTAGATGATTATATCATATGTAATCATGTCAAATATTAACCCATGGCAATCTGAATTCCAACTTGACATTTAAAATTAATAATTACACCTTTTATAAATGTTTTAAGTAGAAAAAGAGTGAATAATAAATGTTTTAACAACATTATTTCACTATATCATAAAATTTGAATTTCAACACGCCATTTTTAAATAAATAACTCTGGCTCCTACAATGTCCAATGTCTTAATAACTGATAGGGAGAGTAATATTCCTTACCTAATAGCAATAAACCACCTTAAAAAGTTTAAATACCAGGAAAGGGATTGGTGAGTACAAAGATATTGTTTAATTATGAAGTTAGCACATCAAAGAATCATAAATTTAAAACATTTTGCACATTTTTTCTCAATAGGGAACTTCAATTAGTTTGAGTAACATCAAATGAACATTGGAATAAATAGTTCATTAGATCATTAATAAATAGTTTTTTAGTTAGTCAAATCATTAGAATAAATAATGAGAACACATAGATAAGGCAAGGAAAACCAGCCAGAAAAGAGAGATCAGCTCAACCATTAGAATATATGAATGTGGCAACCCTTGATCAGCACTCACCCTGGCCTGACGACAAGGGTAGACTTTGCCTAATAAAGGTTGGCAGCAAAATATTATCAATAATATATACATAACTAATAATTTCAAACTAATTGATTCATAAGAAATATAAAATGAATTCAGCATGTGAATAAAACCATAGGCCAATCACAGATACAATTAAGTTTCGAAAAACACATACCTGAGATCTTCTCACAGGACAAAATGGTGAAGGAGTTATGGGCAAAGCAAGTTCTGCACAGAGAATACTAGGAATGTCTGAAAAGTGATCCCTAGGGGATGGAAGGTAAGGCAAGAGAGAGCCTCTGGTCAATGATGCAATTGTATTATAGCATAACAGTTGACGGGTTCGAGGGTTAAAGCTGGAAGAAAGAAAAGCAAAAAATTATTATTTCCCTAAACAAAAATATTGACACAAACATATTAACTTTTCCAAAGCCTAGTCCATTAAACAATTTTGTAACTTGCTCTGTCTTTGCCTGAATTCAATGTAAAAATAAAAGAACTTATTATTGCTATAGGAGTTTTTATTTTATTTTATGAATTTATATATATATATATCTATATATTTATACATATAAATATATCGATGATGCGGAAGCACTCACGAGAGCAATATAACTTTTGGATGGCACAATAGAGCACAGAATAAAACAGATAACACGTAAAAGAACACTCACATTGTAGATTATTTGAGCTTTCGGCCTACTCCGAGGCCTTCTTGAGTCTGACCTGAAGAAGGCCTCGGAGTAGGCCGAAAGCTCAAATAATCTACAATGTGAGTGTTCTTTTACCTGTTATCTGTTTTATTTTATATATATATATATATATATATATATATATATATATATATATATATATATATATATATATATATATATATATATATATATATGTATGTATATTACTAAATCCTACAACATGATTGCTGTTTTTCAGTCACATAGCAATTTATTTTGCACATGTTACAACTGAAATATTAACCCTCAACAAGTCCAGGATGTATGGAAAGTTTTACTAATATGCTTAGTGTTCAAGCAATAAATATACTATTTACGCATTGGCAGATGTCCGAAAAACCTCATCAAACACATGTTGAATTCACATTGCAGTGGACATTCAGCACTTCTAAGAAGCAACAGAACTTCTCACAAGTATCCCTGCCTTTGCATTCAATAAAAATGAAAAATAATTCCAAGCATAAACATTTGAAATATTACAATGGCCAAAATTGTTACTACTCAATTACCACATATATTTTTCTTGATGATTTTCTTTACTTCTCGGAGAAGTATACACTTTTATTCAGCCAAAATTTGACTTTCAGCAACACATTTTTCACCCGTTGATATTACAGCGTATTCCAAGCATTTAATAACATGAAATACTTGTACTCACACTAATTCATTGACATCAACACAAAAATTTCTAAGCACAATCAATATAGGGCATTTCTATGTTCATTAATATTCCTTTGAAACTACATTATACAACTACATTTCTAAAACTCTCGACTTTATATTTATCATTTTACATAATTTTAATCATTCTAGAGCAAAAAATATCTTTTTACAAAGGTTTTTTGGATATTTTACCTCTGCACTGCCCACTTGTACATGCTAATCTTAATTTTGGTCCTAAGTTGAATATACAACCAAACCAAATAAGTAATATGCAACCAAAACATTATAACCATAATTATTTTCATGAGTTAACATTAGAACTTGAAGAAATATGCATGCTAGCAAGAAAAACACACTATCATAGAATACCCTAATGAGAGTCACTTATATTATCTTTGTTCTTTCCTTGGAATTTATACACGAATAGTGTGTACTGTTGGGGGTAAAAAATAATTCATGATGCAATAATGGCTATTACATAACTGTAGGATATATCTCTCATCCCTATATGAGAAATGATACTTCAATTTTTTCCCACATCAAAACATTTTAATTTTTCTATTTATTGTTCCTGTTTGTTCAAACAAATTGTTGGTGGTTATTTTCTACATTTAATTACAATCCAGTGAGATATTTAATTTGTATGAAACAAAATAGTTTTTTAAATGCTTCCCACAACCTCAATTTTACATAATTTCCACTTCTCCACCCCAAAACATAAATTTAAGGTTTCACTTCAATATCCTTTATAGAATTGAAAAAAACTAGAAAATATTAAATACCTCCATAAAACATTATATACAGGATCTAGGCAAGCAGCAGTACCCGTAAACTTGACTTGCTCCCTACCACTGAAGATTGCACAACCGCCATCTCGTCTCCCAATGGAAAGGCAGTGGAATGGTCCCTGAGTAATGGCAGAGGTAATGCCATCTTCACCACTATTATCCCACCCTCCAGTGGGCAAAAGCACTGGAAAAAAACAACAAGAAGTTTGTTAATCTAATGTATAACCAGTTTAGAATAAAATAAGATCACTGGTATAGGTAAGAATAAATAAAACACACTAAATGTAAACCTCTTCTCTCAGAAAAAGAGATCTAGTAGAGATGCAATAGCGATTACTTTTGAGAACAAGCTGAGATTTGTGAGGACTAAATCAGAGAGGGAGAAAGAAAAAACAAATATGATTTGTGGTATCCTATCAGGCTGTGTGTGTGGAGTTGATCAAGGATCAATTCAATCAGTTATTTTCCTTCTAAGACTATGCTAGGAAATCTTTCTGATAATATCTGAAATTAAATTTTTTATTCATTTCAGCTGCAAATGGTGAACAATCATTTTCAACACAGTCAACAGATGTAAAATAGGTATACAGTGGATTCCAATTATTTGAGAAAAAGAACATGCATAGTTTTGTATGGTGTGGACACATGGTCATTGAAGCAGGATGATAGGCATAGATTGGAGGCTATTGAAATTTGTGTGTGGAGAAGGATTGAAAAGACAAAATGAACAGAAAGGAGGAAAATAAACAAGTGATATGAATGGCGAAGAGGATAGGGAATAGTTGGAAGAAATCCAAAGGAGGCAGGAAATATGGATGCTGAGCATTTGGATTGGCAAGGGGATGTTAAAGACTGTGACAGGGATAAGGATGTTGGGTGAAATGAAGGGAGAAAGAAACTATGCAGAATTGAAGAGGAGCTCGTTGTATTGTTGGATGTTCAGCTGTGTTTTTCCAGGAGCAGAAAGAAAATTGTTGTTGTAGCATTTGGTAGTTTGTGACCATCAAAAAATCTACCTTAACTGGTAAATCACCGATAATAATCAAAGAAGAGGAGTAAATTGAATAAAATACCCATAGTTTCCTTGTCTTAATTCGGAAGCAAGCCATTTATTTGGGACACTTGACTGTAATACATACTATCTTGAATACATTCACAATATATTTTACTGACTTTCAAACCTTGGCATTAATGAGTAACTACATTGGAAGCCAGGAATTTATTGATGGATTACATCAATTTTTTGTGCAAACAGGGAGTCAATTTGATGCACAAGATGATTGCATGTAAAATCTCAAAGTGCTTATGGAGTGAATTTTAAACTTCTTGGTTGGCAACGACACTAATATTCTTGATTTGTATGGGAGAAATCCTTTTTGATATTAAGGACAAACACACAATTTCCTATTTTATCTGGTTGAGAAATTTAGCAAGCAACAATATTTGCATATCTAATTAATCCTAATTTCACTTCATGATTCACTTTGGATGTGATTTGATTTGCTAAAATCATTCACTTTTAAAATTTAGAGTAACAATGTCTCTCACATCTCTTAAGGTTTATGTTAAATATTTATTTCTGGTAGTCACTAAAGTTTCCAAATAAATTACATGCATGTCATAATGTTTAACTGCTAGAGGAAAAATTCTGTTTTTTTTTTAATTTTTATAATTATGACTTTATTACATTTACCTGACTACTCAACTACTTCCTCTTCTCATCTCTATTTAATAACATTAGTGGCATTTGTGTTTTTAATGGTTACCACTGCAGCTACATTTAAAGCTACTTGTGCACATGACTAATACTTACATATGCAATTCCTATTGGCAAGAAGGGAGGAACGAGCAAGGGATGCAGGATTTATTAATGATTCTTCAATTCGAATAAAAGTGTGTTCGGCTGAAGCCCCAATCCATGAGGCTCTCCTCCCATGACGGGGCCCAACACCTGGAATTAAGCCCGGAATACTATTCCATGGTTGTGGTGGACCTGGGGTGGATGAAGCCTCAGATGAAGACATGCCAGACACCAGAGAGGGACTGGAGCCCTCTGTAGGGAGCATATGAACACTTGTGGATTCTGATGCTGATGGTTCAGGTCTACTAGACCTACGTGAAGGTAGCCGGCCAAGTTGCCCCTTCTGCAATCAAAGAAGAACATAACCTTCTTCATATTTGCCTTCAACTATATTTGGTCCCTTACAATGTATGCAATCACATGGATGATCTAAAATAGAGCATCATTTTCCCTTTGCGGTGAATTGTATCAATGAAAGTCAAGTTTCCCTGGACATGAACTGAGCATGGATTTTTGTGAACTCACAAATGAGTATTTACAGAAACTGTGGCTGCTAACAAAGGTAAATTCATCATTTCATCCCAGGTTTACAACTGGCCTAAGAAAAGAATGATAAAAGTCGCCCTGCGCAACAGATTATTGGTTTCCCATCCTCATTTCTGGCCAAAACAGAAATACTTGCTCACTAATCTTTATTTGATATTTTAACTAAATTTAATTTATGAAAAATTCCTAATTCGATTACTATATATTAAGAAGGAAATGGCTGAAGATTAACATATATAAGGACTGTACCAGCATAACAAGAAAAATGTTGAACAGAACAATGGGTGTCTCTAAGAAGAACATAACATGCATGAGTGTTCAAATGAACACCAACAGAAGTAAAGTGTACACTGAAATACATTTTTCTAATGCAACAAATAAACTTTAAACAATTAAGAATAGAACAAATTAATATTGGGTGAGCTAAGAGAAATCAGTGCATACCTGGAAGCTTCCAAATGTAAAAACTTCACCATCTGAGGTTAAGAGCACAGTGTGGTTAGACCCTGCAGCAACCTGCACTACACTTCGTGGTTGGCCTTGCTGGGGTAAAGATGAAGTAGATGCACCAGAAACTGGGGGTGGATGAGGTGGCAACCTGACCATAATGGGACCTCCCCTTGGAGCCAGGTCCCCAACTCCTAACTGGCCATGTGAGTTACTTCCAAATGTAAACACTACACCAGATGCCAGTAAAAGAACTGAAAAGGAAACAATGAAAAGAGGAAGATAAAATTCATAACATTGTAAGTATGAAACAATCAATCCGGAATTTGAAGTGAATACCAAATATAAACATATGCAAAAATCCATTAGTATAGAATAAGGAGAGGGAATAAATGTGTAAATACTCTAACACCTAAATACATGGTAACTCTCATCAAGATAATCAGGAGATAATTATATCTATTTATAATGCAACCATTTCAGAGAGTAAAAATCATTCGCCTTGACCGGGATTCGAACCCGGATCCCTCGATATCCGGCCGAGTGCTTTAATTTAAAAGCCCCAAAATTTCAGAGTGTAAGAGGACGTCTTGGTAGCTTAAGTGGTTAAAGCACTCGGCCGGATATCGAGGGATCCGGGTTCGAATCCCGGTCAAGGCGAATGATTTTTACTCTCTGAAATGGTTGCATTATAATGCACACACAGCAGGTGACTCCGTTAAAGTTACTATTACAGTTTCTTGAAATATATCTATTTATTTAAAAATAAACATTTGTTTCCCTTTAGCCAAGTACACTCTGGGTTAGTGTTACAGTTAGATATTACAAGAAAGAAAAGTTAAGGTTGATTTAACCTACACATAAGCAAGCTTGCGCAGCAAATCATTAAATAACCACACACCTGAATATTTTTTATTCTAATGTAATCCATCCTCAGTGACCTAATTTCTGTGAGTGAATACATCTTGTTTAATGTTAACTACTGATTAATTATTTTAACCTAAAATTTACTTCTACCCTGCATCAAAATTTATTATTCTGAATATTTAGTCAATCAATACTGTGTCAGTAATTTTGTCCTTTCTTCATGGTTGCAGTTTAATTGAATGGTGTAATTACGAAAGTAGTCACTATCACCGTGTGGAAGAAATTTGCTATAAATCAATTACCTTTATAAACAATTAGTCAACACAGCACAAAAGAGCCCCAGAATTTATTACATTTCTAGGTTTCATTGTGTTACTATAAAGGAAGAGGCATAATATAAATGTTTATGACTATTGAAAGTCTCTTCATGGTCAATTTACAATTTAAGAAATGTATAATACTTTTTAAAAGAAAATATATTAGATTATATCAAGGATAAATCAAAGTTGATAATAATACTTCATCTTAAGGTGAATTGATTAAGATGTCCTTAGTTTATGCAAGTCAAGATTTGTTTATGGTAACTTGATGAATGGCCTTGTACCCCATTAGAAAATCTAATTTTTCTTTAATTTAGCCTATCCCTTCTCGAGCATAATATTTTCCCTGTTTATCCAAATTAACACAATTTTGGATATCCATAATAATAATAATTTATTTCCCAAGTGACAAATACATAGTACGGTACAGAATATCATCAATTATGTAAACGTATAGGGAAAGTCAAGAAGTACAGTAGCTGGATTACTAGCCAGAAAAAAGATAAAATTACACAAACATAATTAAGAATTTACACAATATAAAATTCAGAATTACCCAGAATTTAAGTAGTCATTAATATAGTGAAATAGTTTAAGGTTTAACTTCATGGAAAATTTATGTTTTAAAGAAATGATAATGATTAACTGTTATTTCCAATTTTCTATTTTTATTCACATAACCTGGGTTTCAACATTTTTTTTGTGTCATCTTAAGGAGAAGATGACACAAGTCAGTGTTGAAACCTGAGTCATGTGAATGAAAAAATAATACAATGGAAATCACAATTTTTAATTATCATTTCTCTCCACTATTATGAAGTATTACACAGTTGAAGTGAGCTGCAGTTGCGTGTGTGTACTTCCATTAGATGTATCTCCTGAGAATTCACAAATTAAGAACAAATTTACACTATTTCAGATAACTGTAGTTATCCAAAATTCTTGTGAGATCAACAGATAATTTTGATCACACCACACAATTGGGAGATTTCAAGAGAATTAACAGCAAATTTGGAGATTTTTACACCCATTTTATCATAAAATACTCGCTTTATTAGTTGATTACTGCAAACTAGAAACAGCTGACAATTGAATCTCACATTTACAAATAGGAAATTTTACGTAATATAAAAAGTAAAAATCTGCAATGAACCTCAATTTTCAAAGATTGAATGAAATATACGGTGGTTAAAATTCATTCATTACATATATTATCATATGCAGGATTTAAAAAGATTTACTTAGTTCGATTTCATGAATAGAGGTAATGGAAACAAAAGCAGTGCACCATCATACCAACTTGGGATATTATTGAAAATGAGTGATGAGATTCTAATGTTAAAAACTTCTGAATCAAAGTACTTACGATGAACATATAAAAGTGATTACTGTTATTAACAGACAAACATCATGAAAATAGCACACCTTAAAGCTGAAAGTCTGGGGTCTTGATGATTGGTGCTCCCAGCAAGTTACCTTATACTGACAGCAAGGAATATTTAAAATCGCCCTTGAGACTGGATCTACCAAGCACATCTTTTTCACTGTCACTGCCAGGCTTTGTCTCTGTTCCGTACAAGAGCACAGCTGTTGCCATAAATTATGTACTCTTGATGCATGATGTACACTTTTCATGTGATATCACTCATTATTCCATCACCATGTATTTTGTATGCATAAATAACCTTTCAATATCTTTTACACAACCTGCAATTGTAAATCTTATCTTTTTGTCCTACATTTCTCAGAGAATACTGGAAAAGGTGGCATAAAAATGATTTCTTTGCTTTAAAAAATAATTAACTAGAATGTATAAAACCTTTTCTCTAACTATCGTTTTAAATGAGTTTTGATTCACCAAAAAACTGGATTTTGAGTTCTACATTAGTTTTTGTCAAAGCTATGTAGTTATTATTATTATCCCACAAAGTCTGGTTTTCAGAATCTTACCTCTGTATTTACTCAGGTACTTTTTTATCAAGGTTCTTACTATATCTGTGCAAGAAATCTTGCTAAGGTTACTTTTTTAGCTGAGCTACTTTCAAGAAACTGCGGGAGATGCTGCAACAGTAACTTTTAACGGAGTCATCTGCTAACATGCATTTCAATGCAATAATTTTAGAGTGTAAAAATCATTCGCCTTGGCGCCAAGGCGAATGATTTTTGAAATTATTGCACTGAGCTACTTTTGTTTAAAGGGGACCAAAGGTATAAAAAATAACAGAAAATGCACAGAATAGTGACAGATTAATTCTGAGCAATGTGCAGACAAGGAGCCTTAATTGTTAACATGCATAGAGATTATAAATGATGACCCCATGCTTCATTTACAGAGTAGTAGGGCACAAAAAAATTAATATAATACTGAATTTTTTAGGAAAAATTGTGGCTTACAATCAATTAGTTACAGTAACAAAGTACCAAAATGGCAAAACAACCTGCTCTTTGCAGGGTGGAAAATGTTAAACATAAAAATTATACCTGTATGATGGAGACCACAAGCAATGTGAACAACCGGTGAATCACTGGGAACATGAACTCTTGCAGGTGGAAGTGATGCAACTCTGCTGCTTGGTCCACTGCTTCCAGATGGCCCCAAAGCAGAGCCAATTCCAAGGGCACTACTTCCAGGCACTGCACTGCTTCCCAACCCTCGGTTACTTCCATCTTGATCATTTTCTCCCAACCCCATTCCACCAATAGTATTATCTGTGAATGAATTAGTATTACCAATGTTTGAAATTTTGTACTCAAGTTTTATTTTGAGCCCTCTAAATGATGATAAATTCTGAAACTTCCATTCTACGTTACTCCTGCCTCATAACAGGCAAGAGAATATTTACTGTGACTCCATTGAAGAAGACAATCTCAAATATGAAGCTACTTTTCTATACCTTTAATGCTATACTTTTGTCATGAGTTTTATGCTAATCTTTTTAATGCCATTTATGCAATGTTTCATTATATCATAAAATGAAACCCCAGTATGTACAGAAATGGGTAGGATACACCTAATCCGACTGTCATACAGGTTAATAGCTAGAAATAAATTATCAGAAAATAAATACCTAGAAAATATATTTAAAAATATTTAATAATTTATACTCTATTTCTATTAAAACATTTTTTTAAATTATAGGATCATTATTTATTAAAATACCTTAGACAATATGTATCAATTTATAATTTAATTCATAATTTTGACTGGTGATTTTGATGCATGTAGCTGAGATCTGTTCATCTCATTACAGACAGTTTTCTTGTTGGAAGAAGTCACTTTGACTTTTGTTGTATTGTTGTGTGGAACCTCATAGTGCAACCAAAATTTGTTCCATGATCTTTCTTGTAAAGTGGAACACTCATTAAACTAAACAAATTTTTGCATTTAAATTGATGTAGAATATGATAACACATTGTCATATTTTGCGTTAATTTTTGAATTACATGTATAATGCATTATTATTTAAAAGAATTAAATCACATTCATGATTTATTACAAAAAAATATTTTTTTTCAGTGCTTAACATCATGCATCATGTTCACCCTTTCTTCTATTGCGGAATGAAGTAATCAGGAATGCAAAATCGATATGTAAAAGCAAAAAAAAATCTAAATAAATAGTTTATTATTTATGAAATGTACCTCATTCCTTTTTACTATAAGGCTGTCAGGAGATATTTGTTTGTGCCGACACTTCACAATTTTATATAAATGCGACTCGGAATTATCATTAAATAAATTTCTGGCACGCATTGCCACTTCCTTATAAGGGGCTGCCTCATACACATGCTATGATGTAACAGTTTCCAATGATCCCCACATCACATTCAGCCTGCTATTTAGGACTTAGCACAACTTAAAGGCTCATGGATTTCTGAATGGTAAACAAGCAGGACTTTCATTTCAAATTTGCCACTTGCATTTGCACACCATGAGATGGCCTTTCATTGGCTTGTGGCTGAGCAATGAATTATTTTCTACTGTTAAATGTAGAAATATATATTTGCTTTGGTACCTTCTCCCAGAAGAGACCCATCTTGTCATAATTAAAAACCTTTTTGAGCCAATAACCTTCAGAATGTACGAGCTTCTTGAAGTCACCAATGAAATTCTCAGCTCTCAGATGCCTTTGATTCAGAGGTTTCTACTTCACCATGCCTCACAATGGATGCCGGTTCTTCTTATTCTGCTAGTACCTCCTTTCCTTCCACATCCACACCTCCAACTTCCTATCACATCCCCCTTCCTCTTAGGTAAAAACTGACTATTTTGCACAGCATGCAAATTACTCCCTATGCAAGGTACTCGTTAAGTGAGGTTCCACTGTAATTCCATTTCTTATATTGGTTGACTTTTACTTCACTTACAAATAATTCATTTTTCACATATATGATAACATAAAATGATGAATTACATATTTAGGACAAAACAAACATTGCCATGCAAGAGACTGGGCCTTTCCTAATTATATCAAGAGAATTACCACGAGATGCAATGGCCAGGACTCCTCCACTAGTACCAAGCCCTCCTCCTGGTTTCATCGAAACACCAATGATTCCTCCTCCACCACCTCCAAGTTTCCCCTTCTGCCTTTGTTTCCTTTCTTCTAGCCGACGCTGTAGGTTTTCTTGTAGCCTGACACCATGTTGCCCTGCAAATGAAATTCAAAAGCTCTGAGAATGAAAACAATTGAGGCATTCAATATAAAGTACTAATATTAGGATTATTCATTCTACTACACAGCAAATGTATTGCATTTTCATTGTTAAAAAGATAAAATTATGGTCAAGGTTGAGCAGCTTCAGATGAAAGGTATTATAATTATATAAAATCAAAATGTTGTTTAAGAAAAAAAAAAGAATTACTCAATTGTACAATTTCATTATAACTATTGAACTCCCTCCCTAACCAACATGTACTACAATTATTTAAGTAATGCTAAATGTTATAGATAGGTTTTTCATGTCCCTAATGACTATTATCTTCCACATATCAAAAGAGAGGAATAAATATCATTGATTTTCATCTCAGTTCCTTAACTATCAACATTATCTAAATGCAAATACAACTGGCCTTCATCCCTATATTGAAAACTCAATTCCACTATAATCCAATAATTTTGGAAATGTAATCAGGGTACATCTCTTGTAATTCATTCATTTTTTCTTTAAATGTCAAAATATACACTTGATTGATTTGAAAAATGCTGTTTTCAAATTGTAAACTATACATGAGAGAAATAATTTTTAATTTATTAGATATTTTGTCAGGACATTTTAGACATTTCTTGCTTAATTCATTGTGTAAAATTACAATCAGATGAAAAATATCTAGTTTCTTTGACTTAATAATATCTGGTAAAACATCCATATGAATGAGTTTTAATTATTTCATTTCTCTCTTTTATATTTTATTGAAAAAATTTTAAACCTAATCTTCGCAAATTAAATTTTAATTTTTGTTGCTAAGTAAGTAAGTTGTATCAATTAGGAGTAGATTTTACCACATATTATTCATATTAAAAGAATAAGTATAAATATCCAACCGCTGAAAAATAATTACCTCCAAATATGAGATCGAGTCGCACCATTCCAGTCATATCTCCAGCACCACATGGGCCTAATATTGCAAGCTCAGAGTTATCAACATTTTCCCGAGCACATATTCGACAACAACCACATTCACCACAGCCTGAGTCCCCTTCTCCACATCCGCATTCTCTGAAGAGAGAAATTTAGCCATTTTAATACAAAATCTATGAATTATGAATAATGCATGCAGCATATCTATTTTTATTTTAATAAAAATTATTCAAGATTATTAAATTTAACTGAAAGAAGTAATAACCTTGACATCTGAAACTATGTGCATATAGTCTAAACTACAGTAGCAATGAAAATGAGATATAAACAATAGAATTTACCTGTAATGACACATGAGGATTTGAAACTGCCAAAAGTATGGCATTAAAATGAAATTCATTATGTAATTGGATTTCATACATTACAAAAATATAAACAATAGAGCAGTCAATTTTATGCATACATAATTATTTTTAGAGCATTGGATAGATGATTTATGGGAAGCAAGTACAACCTCATTATGATGCAAAATTAGATAGGATATACCGATCACAATGAGTTTTCAATCATTAAGTAAACCATGTTTCATCAAGATAAATACATATCAAAGTAAATTTATCATAATGTGACTTTACTCAAGCGAAAACCTGCTCGATGAGGGAATAGTTTATGTCTAGTCTAGTGAAATATTTTTTATTGACAGAGAAAAAAAGTAAATTGCTTAGATAGATAAAGATAAATTAAGCGGGATGGAGAACAAGGAAAAAATTTATTATTTATGGTTGGGGAGACAAGCAAGTATGTGGGAAAAACTTTACGCATAATAAAGGTGGATGAGGAGATATTAAGATACATACTGTTGATGACAGTTAGAGACGTAGGAATGTAAGTTAGGTAAGTGAGGAAGAGTCTATTGTATTGCAAGGAAGAGTCTAAGAGAGTATTGCAAATGGTATGAAAAAAGGAATAAATCGAAAGAGATAGAAAATACAATAGTATAACGAAAAAAATTTTGCTAATAATTATTTCAGAGATTCAAAAAAAATTAGATTTTAAGGGGCACTACAAATCTACTGGCAAACAGCACTGCAAACAGATTTTTTACGTTTGATCAAAATATCACTGGTAAACCTGTCCTTAGTACTGCCAAACTTTAGCAACTAAACTGAGCATTTATGCAATAGAAATACTGTGAGCTCAATTTCTCTGCAATGCTTAGAACATTATTGGTGACTTACTGTCCAGGATTCCGATCAGGTTGCATACTGCTAAGACAGCTGATACTGTATCCCGTGCATTCTCTACACACAGTGCAAACCATACATTGGTCAGATCTCCACTTATGCCTCCCTGGAGGGCACATGATGCCAACGCCAAGGCCACCAGAGTCTGCCCGTCGCCCACGGTGGCGGCGAGATGAGTCAACAGGCCAATCACCAGCTACAACACCATCATCCTCCTCGTCATCACCCTGAAGACCAGAAGAGCTTGGTCCTCCTCCAGCACCAGGTTCACCTTCAGCAGCTGTTTCCATAGCAACAACTACCAAAGAACAAAGGGTGCTAAGAAAAAGTCCACAACAAGCAAATAGAGTATAAGTAAAACTAGCCTAGGCACATGGATCCTGCAAAGGCTGAAGTTACTTATAATTTAATGATGATACACAGTCATTTCCTGATTCAGTCTTTTAGTTTAGTTTACATGCTTAGAGAAGTGATAGTTAATATCATGTAAATTTTCTTCATCTGATTATCACTGCCTTTTTCTGAGGCAACTTGGAACAACATTTTCTTCAAAATCAAATTTTTTTTTCTAATATTAGAATTAGAACCTAGGACTGCTAGCTTTATAATCAACCTAACTTCTGATGTCTAGAGAGCATAATTTTAACTTAAAATAATGAAGTCATCTTCTTGTGCATATTAATTCATGCCATCAATTTTAGATGGACAAAAAAATTAGTAATGCCAAAGCACTAGTAAAAGTCATACTCCAAAATGGATCCAAAGTATTTTACAGAACAAACCTTCCTTCGGTTGCTGGGCCAAATTAATGTGTGATGAAGGAGCAGGAGCTGAGGGGACGGATGATGGACAGTAATCACGTCCACATTGACCTTTGTTGTTAATGCCAAATGTATACACATGACCTTGCACAGTCAAAACCACAGCATGCGCTTTCCCCAGGGCTACCTGAGTAACTCTCACACCCCGCATATCCGAGACAATTCCTGAAATATTTTAACAATTTTTCTTAGCCAAGTAGAAAAGTCAATTTTATGATACTATTGGGAAATAACCAAGTTCATCAAACCTGTAGTGTGATCACAATGAGCAGTATCTTTCCCAAAGAGCATGAGTAAACCCTCTGATGACACAAGTGCAGTAGTGCCATTGTTACATGCTGCCCAGATGATTTCATGCCCATCCGCTTTGGCCATACGCTTTGGTTTAGTAGCCTTTGGCTGCCGACGAGCTTTTACTACAATGAATAAACAATAATATGTCTAGTAAAAATCATTCATGTTTAATGTAGGACATTTGATGCATATTACCCTTTTTCATAAGATTCCCAATAACTTTGGACAGTAAAATTTATTCATAAGTTTATAATATCTCATGCAAAAAGTAAAAAAATTGTTTTTTCTAAAATATGATAAAAATAGTATTATTATATACAGAAAAATAGCAATTAGGATATTAAACAGAGCATTTTTGTTGAATTTATTTATTTGAATAAATAAATGTAATAAAATTTTATTACATAGGAGAAGAATTACATCAAAATAAAAACAACAGGTACCGAGAGTGTTTAATATTACAAGAAATTTCAAGCAGAAGAAATTGACCAACTGCTGCCAAGAATTAATGTCTAATACTATGAGAACATGAATTTGAAGGGTGAAGAAGAAATCAAAATGGCAGATGATTTCTTAACAGAGACCAATGCTACCTTGGAAAATGGTTTAAATAAACAGATCTAAAAGTCTAGAAGACAAATCAAGTTTAAACTCACTTTGGTCTCCATCTTCCCCTCTGCGTGCTGTCCCTGCAAACAATGGTATTCCATCTTCTGTGAGCAGAACCACATGCTGCCCTTCATGTCCCACTGCTACCTGTGCAATGCGCACACCACCAGGTCGACCACTCGGTCCAGCCGAGGGCCCAGAGCAGACACCGACAAGGGGAAGCTCATTCCACTTGAGAGCCAATACACTTGATGCTGGCAGCGACCCACTATTGACTGGGGCTGTGGCACCAGCAGCAGATGAGAGTGGGCGTGAGGCCCCAACTGCTGCTCCTCCAGCAACATTTGCTCCTCCAATGGGGCCAATACCCAAACCAGACTGCTGCTGAGGTTGTTTGATGCCAAGACTAGATGCCTTCCCACAATACAGAACCTAGAGGAGTGATTAATACATAAAATAAATTTTTTAATAAAATTCAACCTTAATTTCATTAAAGGAAAAAAATAACATTCCCAAAATATATAAATTACAGGAAAACTAAAAATAGAAAGTCAAAACTTCTTTCGTGAAGTGACATGCACTACAATATATTTGATAAAAATTCAATGAAAATCATTAATTCACCTCAATTTACATTCCCTCTGAAATAGACGCATGCTATGGAACCATTACCTACAGAAAAATGCCTTCCTATGCCAATCATTGCCTAACCTATACTTCAATATGAGCTTGAATAAATTTTTACATAAGGCAGTGAAAATAATAGCAGAGATTTATAAACAAAACTGTGGAAAACTATGCAGTGACATACTATTTATTTAATATTTGAATGGGTAAGATATTTTTAGTCCAATAGTTACACTTATTTTGATTAAAAATTTAAAAATAAATAAAATTCATGTAAACAGTGTAAAATTAGAACTCATGGACTTTTCTGTGTTGAAATTAAGTTGGGTTCATAACTGTCCAAGCAGGTCAAGTGACCAATGACGTATTTCAGTCAGTATTTTAGGAGTTCTTTACTCTCACTGAAAAGGCAATTAACAGGAGGGCTCAGCTTGCTCTTCCTTCAATGTTACATCCATGCTACAATGTCTCCAGATGTTTAAATTAGTATAACCTGTAATTTAGAATATCTCAGAAAAATCATCAACCCCATTCAAGCCCCACTCACCTTTCCTGAGACAGTCCTAATCAAAGCAAAATCTTTTCCTGCAGCAATCAAGGCTGTCTCTTCCTCCCAGCCAGTTTGAATGGTTCTAGCTAGCACAGAATTGGCTCCACTGGCACCAGATGGTCCCTGGCAAGATGGTCCGGCACCACTGGAAGGGCCAGCACCAACTGCCCCCCCACCTCCCTCATCCTCCAGTTCCACACTGCCAGGGAGAGCACCAGCTGCGGCTATCCCTCCACCTCCAAAGAGTGGGGCAGTCCCCACCACCTCGAGGCATTTCCGAGCCAACTTTAATGGCAGCTCACTAACTATGGTCATCGGACTAATACCTGGGTTGAGGATTCGAACTATAAAGCCATCCTGAAAGATCAATATATACATAGGAACCATTAAATACAGTTTTAATAGGGGGAGGTGTTTTATTGCTCAGGAGGAGATAATTATGATGTGAAAAAGATTGAAGAAGAGATAAAGAAGCATAAGAAGCTGTAAAGTTACACTCAATAATTAATAGAAGACAATTAAAATAAGGTATTGAATACAAGTTGGCAATATAAGAAATTGTATAATTAGAATAAAAAATAGGAAAGAGAACTGGAGGATGAGGCATCACAGTTAAATATATTTTGATGGAACACAAAAGTTAAAGGAGATGGGGAAAGCAAATTTATAGCAAGTTCAAAAGATATGAAAATCTAAATAAGTTAAAGATGGACATTAATAATAGTATATTTATTTTCCCAGAGATTATATTATTAAATCATACTATAGGACATGCCCAAAAAATCTTCATTTTATAATATGCTTATGAATTTATCAGATTACATTACTTATTAAAATGAAATACTCATTGACAGGATTATACACTATGGACTGCAGGAACTGTTACAACGTTTTTAAAAGTGAATGTTCTCATTTCTGAGTTTACTGTATAGGAAAGCTTGCTGTGAGGTGACGGAGATTTACCACACTTAGGACATGCATAAAATGTGATCTGAATTATGTAGCTCTTGTTTATGCCACATGTTGCACTTGATTATCACCAACACACACATTTATAGGAGGCTCATCATACTTCTTTTTATTTTATGAGACCTGCTATTGCCACTAACTGACATAAATCAGCTTTGGCTTTGCCTCTCACTCCATATCTGCTCAATCAACTATGTTAAAACCCTGTGTCAGGTCCATAAAAATATCAAAGGAGAACTCATCCTCATCTATTGCTGAAAGAATCTTTCCAATTCACCCTCCAAATGCAGATTGGGTACTTTTTCCATCTATAAATCCAAATTAGGGTTTATGTAAAATGTTGCTCCTATTTAGAAAGGAGCTTAATCTATTTTTCATCAATATTTCAAATATTTTTGAGCAATTTATCAGTAGAAAAATAGCCCTATAGTTTTTGTCTTTATGCTTAAACATTGGTTCTATTTTGGCTATTTGGAGATTTCTGGAAATACACCATTGAGGAAGAAGTAATTCACCAAATGAGCAAGGCATTTAATTAGAACATGAAAAGTGGAGCATTTCTGAATTCAAGGATATTAGAGAAATTTAAAATTATAAAAATTGGAAAAACAGAAAAATTGGCAAGGCTCACTAAATTAGCGTTAACTGAAGAATTCAGTTCATAAATCAAAAGAGAGATGGTACTTTTTTCCACACTTTATTATTTAAAGTCGACCGGTTTCGTCGCATAGGCGACATCATCACCTGATGATGTCGCCTATGCGACGAAACCGGTCGACTTTAAATAATAAAGTGTGGAAAAAAGTACCATCTCTCTTTTGATTTATTAGAATGGATTTCCACAAAGTGAAGCCTGAAACCATCGAGTTTATGAAGAATTCAGTGTTGATTCGAATATTAACAGCTTTCATATTTCAGTACATAAAAATCACGGTCCACATACAATATTTTGGCAATGAAAAATGGTCTAAGGTTTATAAAATGGCATTTAGGTCTAATTAAAAGGAATATTTTCTGTATTTCTTTATAAACAGTACCCTTCACCAGCAAGTAGTTTTTCTATCCTAAATATATTGGTGGATATCAATTTAATATCTTGTATGTTATATTCCATACCCGTTTCCAAATAAAACTATTATGGAAAATAACATTCATTTTTAATTTCATGACTCACTGTTATTTTGTTTTTAGAAAGTTCAAATACTAGATCTGAATCACTTTTTATCCACTCAGCAGTATATTGAATGATTAAAAAAATACATATGCATATATAACTTTTGGACGGCACAATAGAACACAGAATAAAACAGATAACACATAAAATATATATACACACACATACATCTTTGGCTGCAGTGACAGCACCAAGGTTTTCTCCATCTGAGAAGATGACGCAAGGGAGTGAGGTCTGGAAAGCTGAAGAAGGCGCTGAAACTGAAGGGATAGATGTGGAAGTGGAGGGGCCTGAACTGGCTGCTGATGCCCCACTTGGGCCACCAAATGAGTCTCCTAGCTGCACCACTCCAGTCACTCTGAGGGTCTCCCTGTCCAACACCAGCACCTCATTACTAGTACTCCCACCCACTGCATCCTTCCTTCCAGCAGAACCCAGAGGCTTGAAGTACAAGTTACTCTGGAATGGATATGAAACAGAAACAACTTAGTTTAGTGAAATTACATTTTTTTCAGATTTTACTGAATGTCCCATTCTTCTCATTATCAAAGAAAATACACGAATTCCTCAACATGCCATTTCACAATGTTGAGCCTGATGTCATTGAATTGACAATAAAATCACTTTACAGTGAAATCAAAGTAACTGAAAAATTTGTACAACAATGCAAACAAAATTTACGGCCTGAATCTATTCTAATTGTTCTGAAGGAAACGAATATGCCATCTCAAATGTAAGTTAAATTATCATATGCAGTCAGTCACTTGGTTGTACTACTATGGTGCAAAAATGTAAACTAATTATCATTTATTCTGTATGCTCATAAGTATCAGGTCTCTGAAAGCTTATATGAGAGTAATCCCAGAAGTATCCGACCCAACAAATAAAACACAAAAATTTTGGAAAAAAATTTATTTATTTTTCAACATTATCTCCTTTCAGCTCTATACAGTTTTCCCAGTGATGTTCAATAAGTTCAATACTCTTTGTATAATAAGAACGGTCTTCCTCCTCAAAATAGCCATTAAATGCTGACATCACTTCTTCACGGTTGGAAAATCTTTGACCACCGAGCCATTTTTTTCAAGCTTGAGAGCAGAAAATAATTCGACAGGGCTAAATCCTGCGAATAGGGTGTATGAGGTAGCAAGTCAAACTTTAATTCATGAATTTTGGCCATTGCAATAATGGATTTGTGAGCTGGTGCATTGTCTTGATGAAACCACACTTTCTTCTTAGTCAAATACGGGCACTTTTGCTTGATTTCTTTGCTCAAAACATTGCAATACGTTCGCATAATTCTTGCCGTTGATAGTTTTTCCTTTTCCAAGATAGTCAATGAAAATTATCCCACGTGCATCCCAGAAAACCGATCCCATGGCCTTGCCTGCAGATGAAATGGTCTTCACCTTCTTAGGAGCCAGCTTTCCCTTTTGAATACATTGTTTTGTTGTTCTTTGGTCGTGGATGTGAAGTGATGGACCGATGTTTCATCCATGGTTATGAAACAGCACAAAAATTCTGCTTTGTTGCTCTGAAACTTTGCTAAACACTCAATTGAAACATCTTCACGACACTGGTTTTGCTCGAGTGAGAGTAAATGTGGCACCCCATCTTGCAGACAGCTTTCTCATGTCCAAATTTTCAGTTGATATGCGACGTACCGCACTTTTTAAAATGCCTACTTAGCTTGTGCACTTTCAGTCAACGGTCATCCAGTATCACTTTGTGGATTTTCTTCACCGTTTCTGGAGTCATCACCTCATTTGGTCGATCAATGCGATGCTGGTCTTGTTTAAACTCTGCTACCCAATATTATACTGCTTTAAACGAAGTAGCAAACTCACCCAGAGTAGAATCCAGCTCAGCTTTTATATTAGTTGGGCTGAGGCCTTTCAAATAAAGTTATTGTATCATATAACGATGACAAATTTCATCCATTTTCACAAATTCACTGAAAATTTTCACTACTGATGGCTGCCAAACAAATACTTAAAACAACATGGTGACTTCAAACTTAACATGTGCTTCATAGTTTACGTGCTTTCTAATACAGTGATATTTTTCAACAACTACCACTATCTCTAGGTCAGGTCGTGTACTTCTGGGACCACCCTCATATTTATGTTATACAATCAAGTTATTCCAAAGCAAGTGGAAAACTGTTTTCTAGTTGATTTCATCAATAGGAACCTACGTTGAGGTAGAAAACAAGGAAAATGTAGTGGACAGGAGATAAAAGTACTATATGCCCATTGTTAGGATCATTGGATAACCTTTGAACAATTAGATGATGAAAAAGACACTTTGCTTTTCCACATAGAGTATTTTTATTACTAAAATATTATAATAATAATACCCTATGCGAACACGCAATGTCTTCTTTCATCATGAAGGATTCCCATTATATTATGCCTGAAACTGTGTCATTGAACAATTAGATAATGGTTAACAGGCAATAATCAGATACCTTATTTATGTAAAAATCTAATTTTTAGATAATCTCCGAAATATTTCTGATCTGTAATTCAGGGACCAACTGCATTGAAATGTACCTGACAGAAAGCTCAAGGTCTGTTTCCATGAATTACCTTCCTATCAAACATATTCCAATGCTCCCATTGCCCTCGCCTTGCCAGAACGGTGCCATTTTTTGGGTCATGGAGAAGGTCCAAAACAGTCCCAAAACAAAGTACATGCACTTCAATTGCATAATTCACTATGTTGATCAAAAGTGAAGTACAAAACAATGTGATTTCACTGCACAAAATATTTCACGATATTACTTTAACAAATTTTTCACACATAAAATCATTCACTGAAGCTCACCAATCAATATTGTTTTTATGTCACTATAATAGGTAACACTTCAAAGAGACTTCATAGTAATCAAATTCAAGAAGTTTTGACTCATCATGTAATTTTCACAAAAAACTTTATGGTGACTTTTCACATTGGTTTATGAACACTAGCTTTACATGCATAACTAGTGGTAAATAAGATAATTAATAAAAAAATTAGCTCTTACCCTGGAAAAAATGACTAGGGCTTTTTTAACATATATAATGTAGACAAAGCATTATTCCATCATAGTTCACATTCACTTTGTATAACTAATATATTACAAATGATAGTTAAGAATATTGACCTATTTAAAGAGTAGTAGCTACAATTTAGAAAATTTTATGCATTTTTTTTCTCTTAATAGAAAATATTTATTTGAAGAAATATCTACATAGCTCAGATTTCAGATCATTGATACATTTTTTCAGCCATGCAACTACAGTTTATAATCAACATTTTTAACTTCATTTTTCATCTCTTACATATTATTTCCAATTTAAAAAATGTTGTATTCACTTCATGCATTTCATAAAAGATCTCAAACAACATCCAAGAATGATGCAAGAACAAACAAAAAAATAAAATCTGAAAACCGTACATTCACTCAGCTGACAAAATGAACAGTATAACTAATAAAATTGAATTCTTATAAAATCAAAAATAGACCTTTGCTTGTGGATTCGTGGCATAAAAGTGTAATTACATTTTCATGCAACTTCTAGATGTACTCACAGATGCAAAACCAAGCCAAGCACCGGCAGCCGCATCCGGATGAGGTCCAGGTCTCTCCAAGTAAGTATGCCCACGAACAGTAGCTCCGTATCCAGACCCCACTTTAAGTAAAACACCCCCACCAGTGCCACGAGTTGCACATGGCAAGAATATATACAGATATTGGCCATCACTGGCAATAGCTGGAGGAGGGTCAGTCAACATTTTTCCCAAAATTCCACGCCGGGTTCGATTCATAGCATCTAGAAAGAAAATAATACAAAGTAAAATAAAGATCAACATTGTTTATCTTAGAATTAAATCTCGATTAAGCTGGTAAAAAATTGTAATACGACCAAAGTTCATGCAGTCTAAGTAAATAAGTGTGACTTATTGCATTGTTTTTATTATCTCTAACAATACTCTTTCACCTGTACACAGAACAAGATACATAAATAGCTATACCATACATAATTTAAATTTGTGAACAGTTACTAAACCTATGTCAATGATATATTTAGTTAATAATATTTAAATTTAATTAAACCAATTAATAACCATAAAAATGAGGTCTTGAACACGTTGAAGTTACCTGCAATGGTGCTAGGCAATGAAACACGAAATGCATCAATACGGGCTGTTTTTGGTACACCATGGGTCATCCAGTCAGGTCGAGGGCCCACATTTATTCCCACGCTTGACCCAAGACCAGACTTGCCAAACATACCCCCAATGAGGCATGCCGGAGATTGCAAAGCTGAGGGAGAAGAAGATTGCGGAGAATGGGGTGCAACAGATGGAGGAAGATGAATGAGAACTTCTTGTACACTTCTTTGAAGTGAGGCTAACACCATGGGCATCTGTAAGATACAAATACTGTCAAAACATCATGCACCGTCACATATTCACTACGTTTCAGCAGAAATCACAAAAACGGCAAATGCACATTTAGGAGTTGATAAAGGCACAGATAATTATTTTAAATGCACAAGGAACGTAGCCACAGTCATGAATCAATGTAAACAAAAAAATAATACCGGGCCCGTAAACTTGATTTTTTTTGTTTACAGATAATTATGTTTTATCAGAAATAGTAGTTGCAATAGACATAATTTCATTTGGACACAATTGCATCCTGTACATACAAGCACATGTAAATAGCACAATATAAATGGTATTGTGAAGTTCTTTCAGTTAATCTCTACAACTCAATCATTTTATTCATGTACAATCTAGGCTGAATAATAATATATTGTCAATTCCTAAAAAACTTTCCACCATGTTATTAATGCATCAATAATATTCTCAAGTATCCAACACAGAAGAGCTCACATGAATATGCTGAGCCGCAAGAGCTCTTGGACTAGTTAAAAGGGCTGCTGTAGCTGACAGAAGACGTGGAGTGGCTCCAGTTGCCACAACCAGGGCTAACAAACATGCACAGGCAACTGCAGTAGGGTGGCTTCCATCATCTATTGCAGCAGACTCAGGTCCATGAGATGTCGCCAGATCCAGCAGCAACTCAAATAATGGATCTGTAATGTGAATGAGATAAAGAGATATAATAATTGAAATTACAGAATGTGAAGACAAGTGATGACAAAATTTTTGGAGAGACTATAGACCGCAGCATAAATAAAAACTAGGTGCTGATTAAAAGAGATACTTTAGTCTAAGAAAATGCAAATATGGCAATTCCTTCCCCTTCCCAAGAGTAGCAAAACTGGATCAACAATAATTATTATAATAACTTTATTTGTCCAAAGATTGGTGTTTAACAACAATATAGGACATGTCATAAAAAAATAGAAATTCAGACCATTCATATGCAGACAAGATTAAAATGTTTGTGTGTATATATTTATATAACCATAAACACAGCAATCAACCTGAAGGTCGGTTTAGTAGGTGATGGTAGAGCTCACCCATGTACCAAGCCCGACGGCATGTGAATATTCACACATCAGGGTAGGGGGGCCAGCTCCTTTCCCTGTGCCGGTTATGGTTTCCCAGGAAGACCTGGTACCCGAAAAATCAACTAGCTTGGGTGGAGCTGCAGGTGCCCAAAGTGCCTTGCCCAGGAATCGAACCCGGGACCCTCTGGTCAGTAGTCCAACGCTCTACCCACTAGACCACCACAACCCGCATATATTTATATATATACATTCAAATACGAAATCCCACCATACGGCGAACAAATATTCATTCACACATAGAAATAAATTTTAGGAAAGGGGATAGGAACACACATAAAAGACAAGCACAGGACAGGTAAGGAAGACAGATTTGAGCATATCACAAATGTAAAAATATTTCCTTAACCTGGACTTGAACACCGGACCTTCCACTTGATGGGCGGATGTGCTACCGATTACGCCATTAAGGAAACCTAATTTATACTGAGATCTGCGATGTTTTTAAAGCGACCACGTGCTCCGACTCCTTGGCCAAGAGATGGCTTTAGGGAGCAGTTTCACCCACCAAAGGAGAAATAGACAATACACACAAGAAGAAAGCACAGTCGGTTAGAAAGCATATAGCATCATAGAGAATAGGAACAGTACATTTCATGGCACGCATAATGGCGTAATCGGTATTGCATCCGCCCGGCAAGTGGAAGGCCTAGTGTTCAAATCCCAGTTAAGGAAATATTTTTACATTTGTGATCTGCTCAAATCTGTCTCCCCACCTGTCCTGTGTTCATCTTTTATGTGTTTTCCTATCCCCTTTCCTTATATCTATTTCTATGTGTGAATATATATATATATATATATATATATATATATATATACACTTTTTTGGAAAACCCACAAACGTGTAATGTAAATTCACTGATAGTCATAACAAACACAGAAACCAAAACACAAAAGAGGAAAAACTCACTGGTTCCCGAATTTTCGGTGGTCCAACCACCTTTCTCAAGAGGAATTAGGAACAGAACTGAGGCAGAGGAGGGCCCGAAAGCAGTGGTAGGAAGGAGAATGGGAAATGGGGGAAAAGAGGGGAAAAGAGGGGAAAAGAAAGGAAAAGGGGGGAAGGCATTCGAGGTGAGGAGTTTGGAGGGGTAGTGTATGGCGCGGGAATTTTAAAAAAGGTGGGGATGATATGGAAGTTGCTGGGGGCGGAGGGGGATGAAATAATATGCATAAAGGGGGCAATTAATGTCTAATATTAATACCTGGGCGATTCCAGGAATCCAAGAGCCAGATGAAAGCTAGCTCTAATGTTTTGAGTTTCAGTGGAGGGTCTGAGTGTGGGAGGGATGCTAAGACGGATACTTTAAAACATTGGTCAAAGGCAGCGTTGTGTTCGGAGGCATGTTTGGGGATTGGGAGCATACCAATAAGGGAGGAATTGTTGCATGAGGCTCTATGATTATTGATTCTAATATTGAGGGGTGTGGTACACTGTCCAATGTAAAAGGCAGGGCAAAGTTGGCACTTGAGTAGGTAGACAACATTGCTGGAGGTACACGATGAGTAGGGAATTGGTGGGAGAGAGTTAAAGAGCGGGTGGGAGAGGGATGGGATTCTGGTTAGGAAAATAGGACATGTTTTGCATATATATATATATATATATATATATATATATAAACACACAAACACTAACACAAAAAACACTACACACATAGAAACATAAAAGAAGGACACTTACATTGGATATTTACGTTTCGACGGCACGGCCGTCGTCATCAGAATCATAATATGCAAATTAGGAACAGTCTGATGACGACGGCCGTGCCGTCGAAACGTAAATATCCAATGTAAGTGTCCTTCTTTTATGTTTCTATGTGTGTAGTGTTTTTTGTGTTAGTGTTTGTGTGTTTGTGCGTCGCCGGAGAGCGTCTTTTCCAAGTTTATATATATATATATATATATATATATATATATATATATATATATATATATATATATATATATATATATATATATATATATATATTCATTCAAACAGAAATAGGTATAAGGAAAAGGGGATAGGAAAACACATAAAAGGCGAACACAGGACATGTGGGGAAGGCGGTTTTTGAGCAGATCACGAAAGTAAAAATATTTCCTTATCCGGGATTTGAACCACCTTGTTTTCCTATCCCCTTTTCCTTATACCTATTTCTGTTTGAATGAATATTTGTGCGCCGTATGGCGGGATTTTCAAGTTTGAATATATATATATATATATATATATATATATATATATATATATATATATATATATATATATATATATATATATATGAGTTCTGTTCCTAATTCCTCTTGAGAAAGGTGGTGGGACCACCGAAAATTCGAGAACCAGTGAGTTTTTCCTCTTTTGTGTTTTGGTTTCTGTGTTTGTTATGACTTATCAGTGAATTTACATTACACGTTTGTGGGTTTTCCAAAAAAGTGTATATATATATATATATATATATATATGCGGGTCGCGGTGGTCTAGCGGGTAGAGCATTGGACTGCTGACCGGAGGGTCCCGGGTTCGATTCCCGGGCAAGGCACTTTGAGCACCTGCAGCTCCACCCAAGCTAGTTGATTTTTCGGGTACCAGATCTTCCTGGGAAACCATAACCGGCACAGGGAAAGGAACTGACCCCCCTACCCTGATGCGTGAACACGCTGTTACGTTAGCTTGGTACATGGGTGAGCTCTACCATCACCTACTAAACCGACCTTCGGGTTGATTACTGTGTTTATATTTTATGGTTTTTTTTTATATATTGTAACTGTGTATTTGAACCTTCCACTTGCCGGGCGGATGCTCTACCATTTAAGCCAATAAGGAATCCTATTTTATGCTGAGATCTGCAATGTTTTAAAGCGCCCATGTGCTATCCCCTTTCCTTATTTCTATTTCTATGTGTGAAGTAATATTTGTTCGCCATATGGCGGGATTTCAGTATAGAGGTCAATCAAGATAATAGTAAAACCAAATATTTATGACTTCAAAGTGATCGCCATATTCCACTCAACTAGATCTGAACATATCATTCCAGAAGCAACGAATGACTGTACACATTAATAAAGCAAAGATTATTTTTTTGCTGATAATTACAACAGTAAAATGATATGGGAAAACTTTTAACTTCAAATAATAATTACCCATAACTTCTGGTGGTTCTCCTTTAAGGCCTTCTGGGGCTTGACCTTGCACAACATCCAGCAAAGCACCCAATGCTTTAGTACAGAGTCTTGGGTGAATTGCACGGCTTTCCCTTATGAGCTCAAAGACACTCCTGAGGCCAATACCAACAATCTGAAAAATTAAGCACCCTTAAAAATAAATTTCTGAGAAGCATTTAAAAGCAAACAGGATATGAATTTAGTCAATTGATATGAATGACTAAAAAATGACATGACACAACTTTCAGTGGCAACTGTAATTCTAGACATAAAAAGATGTGACAAACCTTTGGAACTCGAAATCCTGCCTCACGACTTAACCTTTCAGTCTCCAGTTCATCGTCACCATCGCTTTCCACACCTGGTATTCTTGAACCTCTTGTTGGAGCCACCTGTGCTCCATGGATACCCGATGGAGACATTGCAGGCTGTGCTGAGCTTGCTGTAGCTGATATAGCCAAAGCTGAAGATGAAGCAAGATATGCCTGAATGGCCATTTTGTTGCGACGGTCCAGCAGTGCAATGCGCACTGCTGCAAATACTGCAAATGATGATGCATTCCCAGGAAGGGATACATCTGGAGGTGGAAGGGGTTGAGCTGGGCAAAAATAAAATTGATGAGGTTGTGACAGGAGAAGACCCACACCACCAGGGCCAACTCCACTATTGAGAGCCATCTGCTGCGGGAAAAGTGATGGAGGTGGTATCGGTGGAAGGTCAACCTATAGAAATAAAAATGAATTTAGATCAAGAATTGAATTCATTATTTATCAATAAGTTAACCAAAACTCTGATGACACCCAACTGTCAAGTGTTAAAGCTACATAAACACAATTGGCAATTGCTTAAATGACAACTCAAATTTCCTTCTATTTTGTTGCACAGTTATTGCATCGATAAATTTTTCTTCCTAACTAGCTCAGAAGTTATAAAAATGTTCAAATATCACATAACTAGCATAATTTGAAATGCTTCCAAAAATGATTGTTAAAGTAAATGTCATCGAATATTTTTGTCTCTATTTTTTAATTGTAAATATAACAAGGAATTAAATAGAAATAACTTCCTTTGAATAAATACCATGCTTTAAAAATAACAAACCTTCATCCTTCTTTTTTCTTTTGATTTAGATATCTTCCTCTTGCTCCCTGCTTCCTTCCATTCTGATCGCTTCCTGTAAAATAAATAGGGAGCGCGATGAATACCTACATGCACTACCCAGGGAAATTCACAGGCTATGGATATTTCAAATCACTATCCAGTAACATAAATTCAAATCTTACAAAATTAGTTACACAGTTAAATCCTTCAAACATACATCTAATGTATTTGTTATATGAATTAAATATTACGGCTTAACTATTTGAGGACTAAGCTTAAATAAGCTATGATAACTATAAACTATAAAAAATTAATTGTGCATATAATTAAACTAAATATACCTATTACAAAGCATACACCGGTTCTGCTTTTTAAAGATGATTTAAGAAGCATCTGATTACGAAATAATCGCCAAATTTAAAAACCAAAACATCCTCTACTCAAAGAATACTATTCAAAACAGAAAGCTGACACACCTTTGTTGATCCAAAGTAACCTTAAACAACTCGTGAAAACATTTTCCAATAATATCTGGCTCAGGAAGCATTTGATCCCAATCGAACGAGCCCATTTTAAATAATGTGGCTTGGAGCTGGAAGATATATTTTCATAGCTTTAGAAATGACAGAAAAACAATCAAGTAAACCGGTAATAATTAATCAAATCAAACTTACAGGTCACCGATTGCATATGAATTTCCGCGCTTCCAAGTTATGAAAATAGGTTTACATCAAAATGTTTTTCCATCGCACAGGAACCATTTTAAATTATGGGAATAATCATCCAGTATACTTTATAGTAAATTGTTAGGAATGTTCAAATTTTAATATTATCTTGTAACGTTTAATCTAGCTTCTCAACAAGAAAGAATTCTGCAGTTGGTGCGTTGCCGTCGTCTTCTGTTAACTTCGCCAATTCGTTTTTTCATCGCCGGCGCTGTTGTGCAATTTCCGATGGTATTATTTCAGGAATTCGTATTGATCAATTTCGCGTCGTGATAAACAAAAATGCCGACGTTGTGTTAATTGTTTAACTTTCATTATTTTGATTACTGATTACCTTTCGATGCATTGATGTTTTATGAGTTGACGGTGAAGTTTGAGAGAACTTATGAGGAACGAGATCTCCGCTGTTGTGTTGTTGTCAATTAATTACAGTTTTATACATTTTCAGGCTTTATTTAAGCAAGGATTTACGCCGTCCTTTGTTCATACTATCTGAGCGATGAGTAATTGTTCTTACTGCGCATTGATGTTTATGATGATGGAATTTTAATTACCATTGATCACCATTGTGCAAGAGCAGAGCAATCTGTGATGAAGCTGCAATTTCAAAACTATTTAATTATGTATCAATCTATTTAAAGTTTTAAAATTCTATTTATGTCCTAATGCTACTAAAGTATATAAACGAGGGACCTTGTGTGGTCTGCTTTTCAGTACAAACACGATTGAATTGATACTTAATTACTGTCATAAACTCATTCATCCAACGGAAATGCACTTTTTTTATTGGGAATAGATTATCTCTTTGGTAGTGATAATGCGGATTATTGAGTAAGAAGGGTAAGGGTTTATATTTCACTGATTATTACTGGGGGCGGGGGTCAGGAGAATTCTAAAATTGTGTGTTAGTTTAATTTTCTTTCTTGAAATGTCTTCATAATATTTTGAGCTTATCTTCTGGTCAGAAGTGACAATGATGGCTCAAGTTAAGCCGTAAGAGTAATGTTCATAGTCATAAATTTAACAAAGTAATAGTTGATAACGAACAAAGAAACCATGAAACCCCAGTAAACTTCAGAAATACCAACTCAAAGAACTGGGAAATGCAACAGCAGTTCCTTTAATGGAGTCATATGCAACAAAATGAAGGAATTTCAAGGCTGTCGAAGCTAGATAAACCAATTTATAATGATCACTGAAGAGTAATCATCCTGAAAATTGGTTTGATAGATGATGGAGTTCATTTAACACTCATTGCAAGTTCCATCTCACCTCACACAGCTCTAATTTTTCTATATTTACTCTCTCTATCTCCCACTTTATATTTTATAATTCCTTGACCTCAACACTGCCTTATACATTCCAAGTCTTCATTCTTACTGGTTTGATCCTCTTTTGTCTTCTTCTCTGCTGCTGCTGGTTTTGCTTTGCAAGCATTTTGTGTGATTATGACTGCCCTGGTTTTGCCAGAACTCGCATTCAAAATTGTGTTCATCATGAGTTCATGGGATAAATTATTGAAGTAGTTTCTCAATTCCTACTTCAATAGTGTTTTTGACGTAACACCATCACTAAGAGGGCTACCTGACTGGGGTCGCATACCTTTGTAGTTGTCTCACTGAGGAACAGAGGTTACATGGGCTATCTTTCATTTGACTCCTACCCTTCAATATGACTTGAATGGATGACTCTACCTGGATTGCAATTGTTGCAGCCAGCACATCTCTATGGGTCATCAGAGCACATAAGCTTTTCCACCACAACATTGTTTTAGTCCATTGTGTGCTGTATATATGTCATCTTGAATAATGTGCTGTACATGAACCACATTAAATTAGTTAACTAGTTCCAAATAACAACAATGATCATTTAATCCCACTATTACAAGTAGATATTACCAATGGAAAAGAATATTTTCAAATGGAATTCATAGTAATAATTAATATACACTTGTCTTTTAATCAATATTTATCTGAAGCTCCATGGGACATATAGATGATCTTACAAGTACAGTTATATCAGAAGCTAATTTCTTATGATAGGTTCTCATCTCATACTTATCAAACTGGTTCTGTTAAACAATCAGCAATGATCCCTTTCCTCACTGGCTAACTAAATCTTTATCATCCAAAAATCTAACTGACTTGATGAATTCACCAATTTTTATTCCTATTCTTAATGTTATCCTTATGGAGGCAGGAAAAATAGATGAAAGGTGTATTGAGCGGCAGTGGGATGTCAAAGAAGGTAATAGAGGGGAGAATGTTAGGCAAACAAGAAAGGGCAGGAACAGGATAGGGAAGTTGGACGGGATGAAGGGAGGAAAGAAGTACACAGAGATGAAGAGGGACCTGATATAGATTAGGTTGTTGGATTGGGTTTTGTTTGGAGTTACAAAATGTTTATTTGATAGTTGTGTCCATCCAAAAAATCTACCTTAACCGGTAGATTACCTAATAAAAATGATGCACTATATTTTTTAGATTCGACTATTTTTAAATTTTTATAAATACTTCCGCCTCTGTCTCCATGTTTAGGTCTATACTTACCCAAGCAGCCAATGTTGCTGTCTTTGTATAAAGTACTGCAGGGTCAAACTGCAACTTTATTAAATTGACCTAACAATAATAAATTTCAACTTCCATCCCGTATTTAATTTAGTCAAATATTTATAATCTTTCCCCTAATTTGTCAAAATCCAATTTAGTGATAATTTTGCAGGTTATCATGTGGAATCTGTAGATATTTACTTAGACGCAATCTTGAATTGTCGCGGATCTGTGCAATGGATGCTTGAGATTGCTATGAAGAGAGACATGATGTAGAGTAGGTTGCTGGATTGGGTTTTTTTTGGAGTTACAAAATATTTATTTGATAGTTGTGTTCATCCAAAAACCTACCTTAACCGGTAGATTACCTAATAAATAAATGTTATCCTACCTTCCACTCCACCTTCTGCAGTATATTCATTAGTTGACTTGATTCTCTCTGCTGGATACCTGCTCAGAATTCAGGATGAGTGCAAATACTTACAGCTTATATTCAATATTCATTCTATCACTGACCCTACTACTACTTTGGCATCAAATATACCTCTACCAACGTTAAGTAAGGATGTTCAGAAAAGGCTCATTAAAACTTTGATTTGGAGCATAGTTATGTATGATCATGCATGCAGGATGATAGGCATAGATTGGAGGCTTTTGAAATAGGGGTGTAGAGAAGGTGAAGTGGGAAGAAAGGAAAACAAATTAGGAAGTGCTCAGTATGTTGGGGGAGGAGAGAGAACTGTTGGGAAAAATCAAAAGGTGGCAGGAAAGATGGATGCAAAGCATATTGATTGGCAGTAGTATGTTGAAGACTGTGATACGTAGAGGGCAGAATGCTGAGATATTGAGAAAGGGGCAGGAATAGGATAGGGATGTTGGACTGAATGAAGAACAAGAGGAAGTATACGAATATGAAGAGTGGCTTATTATAGAATAGGATGGGCTGTGTTTGTAAGGAGAGTCAAGAAAATTATTTGGTAGATTATGTTCATCCAAAACCTAACTTAACTGGTAGAGTACCCAGAGTAATAATAATACCCCTATGCTTAATAAATCCAAACTGATGTTTTCCTAAGTAATTATTTACCCTCTTCTCCATCCATTTGTTGGTGACTAGTAAGTACTACCATAATTGGAAAATTGGTAATTGAGCTTCTTCTTTTTAGACTGACTATATTAAATAATATTTCCTTCAACCAAAAAATGTTTTATACACCACTGTAAAAGTAAAAGGGGGGGGGTAAATTGAGATTTGTATATTGAATTATGGGGAAAGGTAATCCCTCGCCAGTGATCTGACACTTACTCAAAATAGTAAAATGATCCCATTTACATGGGGATGTAGAATGATCCCATTATTGTTTGTAAAATCATAATCTTGGGATGGGAATTAATGCTGATGTATGTATAGTCTTTTAGGCCAACTACCTGGCTTATAAATGCTAAAGCAGCACCAAAAATCTAATATAAACTCCCATTATTTGTGGGATATTGTTCTACAGCCAACATTTTTAGTATAAGGCTGGCATCCTTCCTCCTGGAAAAAACTTCTATGACTTAAAAACGACTTTTTCAAACCAGATGTGTATTAAACTCTATATTGTAAAATTGTATAAAATGCTTTATTTTAACACTTTGACCTTGGAAGCCAATTAGGATCATTATTAGTATTATTGACGAGTTTATAAAAATGTTGCTTTCAATTTTTCTTACAGCCTTGAGTAGCTTTTCAAGGACTTCATCTATACCAATAGCCTTGCTCCTTTTCATTTCCTTTAATAAATAAAACAGTTTCTGGCATGACTTGGTGCAAAATCTTCACATTGAAATTGAAAAATAAACTACCTGGCTTTTCCACATAGAAATTTTTTTCTTAATGACCTAGGTTTCATTATGGTACAACATCCTCCTCCGACTCCAACCATAAACTTTTAGCCACCCTCTTCCTACCTCAACTAATCCTTTCCTTCATTACTCCTCTTTCCCTCTGCCCAGAGATATATATACTGTGTTTGACCTGTATTTTTATGTGAAGATGTTATACCATGACAAAACTTAGGTCGTAAATAAATAAATTTCCATGTGGAAAAGCCAAGCTGCTTATTTTTCAATTTCAATTTTCTTTAATGCTTTCTGTATGTCACTATTAAGGAAGCCTGGGCATAAGCTGTCCTCATCAACTTCAAATTCTCTTCTATTTCTAAATTCACTAACCTTATGACTTTATCATGTTGGTCGTCAGTGCACTGTTTGAAGCTTGTCTGAAGCTTTTGTAATTAGATTCATATTTTCCCTTTCTCATCTCCTTTAGTGTGAATGAACCCTCTATTGACAATAGTTTCGCTTTCCTGTCCAGTACATCCATTTCACCCTGTCACCAAACTCTACATATTCTGAGACTGCTATGTTTCTTTTGCCCTAATAGTTTCTTGTTTTAGCTTATTCTTTATGACTTTTGAACTTTCTTCTCCATAATTCTTTTCTTTACATTCTTACACTTCCCTCTCCTATCTATCCTCCTTAACATCTCTTCCCAACCCTTTTTCTAGTACCATTCCAAATGTTTCAATTGTACCTTTTGTAATCTCAGTTTTAAGATACACATTCCCACCTTTTACTTTACCCATCTATTGGTCCCTGCACAGATTCTTATCAATGACTTCCTGGGTTTCTTTCTTTTTTACTCCAGTTTAAGCTTAAGTATTCCATTTCCTTAAAATTATTCTTTCTTTCACCACCTCGGGTTTCATATTAAACTCGATGAGTACTGAATTATGATCAGAATCCACAAACACCTTCATTAAGACCTGGGAAACGGGCTATTATACATTCAATGGGAGTACATTTCTTCGATTCACTGAAAGCAAATACCTCATTCCACACATCTAACTTCTTTAAATATAATAGGTTTACATTTCAATATTTTCAATATCATGGACCCTTTTTCTCTTCAAATAGTTTTTGAATATTTGATTGTTGCACATTTACCACTTACTATTTCCACATCAGCGTGTAGAAGCTGTCAAAATTATGGTCCCCATAGTGAAATGGTGGGCAGTGATAAAGGAAGAGTAATATTTTTCATATGTTTCCTTATTTAATTATTTACTGCTCATTTATTTTTTCAGTAGGAAATATTCATTTTGATTTACTTAGTATTATTTGGAGGAAAAACCATTTAAACTATATTTCAATGTTTCACATATTTTAAAACATATATTGCAAAAAACCTCAACTTCTCTCAGGAATAACTTCTATATTAAATGGCTTCTTTATTATATTTCATCTTAATTATGCTTGTAAATAATCTACATATTTAACTAGGGTCAATAATGGTTATTATTCACAACTTTTTGCATAAGTACTTTTCTAAAAGAAAAATAGAGAAGCCTATGCCGCGTCAAGACATCATTCCTCAATGCCTCATGACCTCTACTGCCCTCATGTTATGCAAGATATTTTACAACAATTGGAATTATCTTCCATTGTTCACCTTTGCACCAAACATTCTTCCTTCTATAACACATTGTAATGATCTTCCAATACCTTCTTTCAGCTATTGCCCAATCTTCAAAGAGATTTTACCACAAATTTCTCTCCTGTATGTAACCTATTGGGGAATATCTTGATTTCCGTAATATTAAGCTGACTTCTTATAACATTATCTTTGATAACATATCAGAAGTATCCTGACTAAGCTCAACTTCCACCTACATAGCTCAAATTCCCAAATCATCTAACAATTGGAATTGAAAAGTTATACATATCTTACAAACTTGACTGGTGACATTTCCACTAGACTCAGGCATTTCTCTCTCCAACAACGCTGGTCATTGATCATCTCCATTTTGAAAATGCTTATCTTGCTTTCCTTTTCCCCCATTACCTAACTTTTGGAGACTGATTCTTCCAAAATGCTGCCAAAACAACCAAAAAATCATATGTGAACACATCTTTTCATTAAATTTAGTGAGAAGTAAATGAACATATTAAGAATCGCAATTTCAAAATTTTTAGTTCAAGTTCAAAGTTTGTGAATAAATGTAATGGTATCAGATCAACTTGAGAAGGGAGGGGCTGGGACGTAGTAGTCAATAAAAAAAGAATAATTACATAAGAAATTTTGTAGATTCCCGACAATTTTTGTTCATAATGAAAATAAAGAGTCTCTTTGGAAAAATAAGTTTTTGAAATTTATGAAAAAAACTTATTTATAGATTCAGCATCCTTTCTGGGTTGACCTACAATACTTCAAAGGGTTAATTTCAAGCGCTAAGGTTTTTTAGTGAGAGAACTAACAAAACATGAGGAAAAAGGACAAATTAAGAAAGATTTACACAGGTAAAGAGAAAAATCAAAATGGAGGGCAGAGGTCTTGGGATAGTGGAAGATAAGTTTCTTTGGGAGTGGGAAATTGGCAAATTATGATAATTAAATTATAATGAAACTCGATATCATTATTGAACATTTTCAGATGCTTTTTTGATATACCAGGGGGTTGTTTGAAAATGTTAGAGACAAGAAAAAAGGGAGAGGGACTGAAAGCAAAGAGTAATCGAAAAACATTGCAGGGCTTCCGGTAAATCTAACAAAATCAGGGCTGGTTCTGAATTAAAAATTCTCTAATGGCTGGTGACTAGCTGGAAATATTCATCTGCTGATACAATACAGGACGTTATCAAAATATCATGGTCAGTTTACAAATTTCTGGACTATTTGAACAATTTGGACACTTCAGGGCTTATAAGAGCTTTTTAAAGTTCGTGTAAGTTGTTGGTTAAAATTAGCTGGGGAACTAGCTCATTCTCAGAAGTTGGTAATGAGTGTCCTGCAAAGATTCATTCAATTGTGAAGCATTGCACATTGCCTGCGCTCCCAGAGCAAGTACCAGGTTATTCTATTCGACCAGTGTGAATAGTTTCTGTTGTGTTTGTACATTAGAAATACAAAAATGGAATGTAATAGATAATATTTTCTGCAAACGGATAGGTGGAAGTTGAAAAACAGGACAATCAGGTTTTGGAAATAAATTAAAAAAATAAATTAGGCCCAGCAAATTTTTTTAATGAATTTGATGGTTGAGGCTCTACCAAAGACTCTCCTTATTATCATAAAAGCGGACATTTTCAATGCAAAATCAAAAGTATTAATATAAATAATGTCAGCATTTCATAAAAAGGACAAAAGAAACAACTTACAATTTCGAGAAGGATTTGTAAATCAATAAATCAACACAACCCGAGTGTCGAGTAGTCCAAGCTGTTTTAAATCGACTCCAGATCTTTTCCTGGCCACGGCCTTCCTTGCTATCCGTCGGAACGTCCATTTCCGCCAGCATCTTCCGGTATTGAAATGGCGGTTAGAAAAGTAGCAGACTGTGATTCCGCCCACAGTTTATGGCGCAATAAAACATATATTTTTTATTTTCGCAAAATCCAAGGAAAGTGATTCTGGTGGAAATTTAACCACGCAATAACTTCAGTAGGCAGTGAAATCCTAGACCGAATGTGTTCTGTTTTGTCGTTCAGGTGCTTCGGATTTTGTGAACGACGATCATAGAGTTTTTTTTGTTTTCCTCGGCAATCAAACGCGGAGAAAATGGTAGAAATCTTAGAAATGGCTAGAATGAAAGTAGTTGGGGAGCTGATTCAATCAGCTAGATTCATGGATGATAGAGCTCTAGTCAGCCAGTTATTGCTGAATCCATTACAGATTTATGTTTAGAGAGGTGCGTTGAAAATAAAAATAATAAGAAAATCCTCGCCCTTATTAATGATAATTTTAAGATTAAAACACCTATTAAATTTAAATACCGCAATATGACGGCATGAATTGGAGAAGGTAGAATAGATAATTTATTTTAGCAAGGCTTTTAAATGGTGGATTGAGGAGAGGAACATCAGTTGGTGGATTTTCATACATGAAAAAGAATGAAGGAATTGACTAAAAAACGCCCGAAAGAAGTACCACGTCTCCCAGAGAGAAGATTGGAGAAATTCGAGTAGTAGTATAGTAGTATTTAGGGGATACGACCGATAGCTAAGGTCATTTGCGCCATTAGGGATGGGCAGGAAAGGATGAAGGGTGGAGAGAAACCCGACGTCAGCATTAACCTACTCTTAACGAAGGGAGCCAAGGGGTCCACAGCTTAACGTCCCATCCGACGGACGGCGTACTCACTCCAAGTGTCCTCCACAAAGCACCTCAAGTAGGGATACCACTGAAAAGAAATCCTAAAGGAAGAAAATTAATAAGAGGAAATGTTGAGAGCCAAACCCACAGGGATCAACCCGAAGGTTGGTTGATAGCTTAGTGTGAATCTCACCTAGTATTCAATATTGTGAAATGTGCATATGAGGCTAGATGGCCAGTTCCTTTCCTTCTGCTACCTGGGATTTCTCAGTAAAATCTGGTCACCCAAAAATCTCACAGCTTAGGTGACGCTGAGGATGACCCCATACATACAGGTTTGGCCCTCTGGTGAGTAGCTGAACGCTCTACCCTCTGCGTCGCCGCGCTCCACCTTTAGAGGTATTGGGATATTAAAGGCTGTAATAGATGGGAGAATGTTGTGTAAACGAAATAGAGAGAGGAAATTATTAGGTATGATGGGCATAATGAATGGAGATGGAAGATTCGTAGGTTTAAAAATGGTTTCGCGTTGTGAAAATGTTTAGTTTTTTGTCAAATGATTCTAAGCTTTCTGAAAACCACACTTTATGTAATATTGATTATGGTTCATCTGAAACCTTCTTTGGCCGGAGAACTTCTACTTCTACTAATAATAATAAATGAATATTTTTATATGGTAATAACTCTTACGGAACACAAAAGTTTCTATAAAAGAAAAAAGTACACTTTACCAATTCAATGATATTATATTGAAATTATAACTTTTTCACTACCCCCTGATAAATTCATGCTTCCGAATACATTGGTTATTACTAATTTTCATTATAGTTGGTTTATAAAATAGTAATGCCACAAGTTTAGAGGAAGCGCCGCCACATTGGATTCGAGTGTTTGCAAGATGAGAGAATTCTCGGACCTGGGTGAGTGTCCCTCAATTATTTTAGACCCATGACAATAGATTTTAATTAGTTCAACTGATGAAGGATGAATGGAGATGTGTGAAAGGTACACCTCTGCCGTTGGGTTCATCGTGATGAAGATGGCCCAAAATCTCCCAAAGTAATGCTTAAGACTGCTGAGACGAAAATTATAAAACTTAGCCTCATATATTTGCGCAGTTATCGCCAATTATCTTTGGGATAGCATTGCTGAATGAATTATATTTTATTTTTGTTGATGATTAATTTCTTTATTCTCATTATTATTACTCCTGGGGCGTGATGGTTCAGTGGGAAGAGAGTCCGTTAACCAATCGGAAGGTCCTGGTTTTAATCGGGTGAGTTTGGACTCGTACAATGTTTCACCCAAGTTGCATGATCTTTCTTGCACCTCGAGAACGATAACTACGCGTAGCTAGGTCAACATGTGCCACATGTGGTCCAGGGAAATGTACTAACGTAAGTAACAGTAATAATAGTAAAAAGTAATAGTAATAGTAGTAACTAATGTAAGTATTTCCCTCCCCCTAACCTAATGTGTGAATAACCCAAGTCTTTAGGCTTAGTATTGGGTGAGCTATACTCTCGCACGTCAAACCAACCTGCGAGTTGATTGCTGTGGTTTGGTCATTATTGTTCCGTTTAGGGTGTTTCATTATCACTCATCGTGCAGGACGAACATATGGGCTCGAATAATGACGGAATATCTAATCGGTTCATGCATAAAACCCGGGCAGTTGGATGGTAATTTGTTTTGCCGAATGCAATCAAGGAAAGCTTCAAAATGTATTTTAGGTGCTCTACACTCAACGATGGAGCGCACATTTGGGCACAAGTAGATGGAGCCCCGACACACTGCATCGCCAGAACCAATGAGAATTGCAGCGTTGAACCGGTCGAGGAGGACCTGATCGTTGGCGGCCCGCTACTCAGACTTGACGCCAGTGGACATTAACCTCTGGCGAATCTTAAAACACTATGTTTACACGTTTGAAATGCAAGCGCGAGATGAATGCATCCTGAAAATTGAAGAAGCATCGGCGTTCTTCGGCCCACCCTGATCTAATTCTCCCGTGTATGTGAGTTATTCTAGCGGATGCCCCGAGGGTGAATTGTTACGTATGGAGGTGGCCTTGGGCAATGATTCCCACAATGGGATGCTGGCTAAAGTAAACTATGGCTCACCCAGTGGCGTAAATTTCTATTTTTAAAATTGCATGGTTTGGTTAATGATTTCACTTTTTCGAACTCTCTGCTTTTTAATATCAAGATAAGATCTAATGTCAGAATCACTCTGTATTGAATGAATATTATTGTTGGTGTCGTCATTAGATAAGACCCACTTTTTATGGTCATATTCAATTGTTGATTCGACCAGTAAAGTTAACTGATAAAAGAAATGTTATCATAGTGTCATTCATAAATTTAAATTTGATATCTTAGGAATTAACGCAAGTAGGAAAATTGTACATGGAAACGGATCTTTAAGGGATACCTAGAAATGGAGTTTTCAAAAATGTGAAACAAATCTACATTTGCCGTAGTAATTTATATTCCGCAAATGAGCAGAATATAAATCACTTTTCCACCAATCTCTAACTGGATACCGTAATTTTAAAATCTAATAATTATGCATGTGCTCCGCCTTAATTGGAAATATAGATTTTACAAAGATTAGCGAGGAGCAAGAGTGGATTTTTATTTTCCAAAAACTGAATGAATGATGATATAAAGTCATTCCAATAGATAACAGATTTAAATTCGTGAAATTCTTTAATGCTCTTTTCCTCCAGTCATTGAGTATTGAGTAGGACCTCCACTTCGGCTTGGGTATTGCTATTACTTAATATGAGTTATATTTTACTAGAAGAATGGAGAAGGTGAAATGGACCGAAAGGAAAACAAATGAGGAGGTACTTGGAATGGTGGGCGGGGAGAGGAGTTTGTTGGGTGAAATCCTATGGAGGCAGGAAAAATGGATGAAAGGCGTACTGAGCGGCAGTGGGATGTTGAAGACGGTAATAGAGGGGAGAATGTTAGGCAAACGAAGAAAGGGCAGGAACAAGATAGAGTTGTTGGACGGGAGGAAGGGAGGAAGGAAGTACACAGAGATGAAGAGGGACCTGATGTAGAGTAGGTTGCTGGACTGTTTTTTGTTAGGAGTCAAAAAACATTTATTTGGTAGTTGTGTCCATCTAAAAACCTACCTAAACCAGAATATCACCTTATAATAATAATATTTTACTACTGCACGAACGATTTATTCAGCATGCATTGGCTTTAAGGTGTGACTGTTCTAATTATTTATTATAAATTCACGGAGTACACATAGCAATTTCGAGAGAAATATTATTTGGAGTAATTTTTTGGAAACGCAGTCTTTGAGAAATTGACTAGCACGTAGGCACCAATCATGCCCGAAGTGATAATATGAACCTCGTTGCATGAACGTTAGTAGTTCCTTCTTACTGCTGAGGATATCCCGCATGATTGTGATAAATGTTCTCCTCACATATCTAACTAGTACAATTTTACAAGCACAAAATTTATGCCAACTCAAATGTAATAATTGATAAAGCTCTTCGTGCAAGTTATCGAATTGAAAAATAAAATTCTCCGAATATCTATAAGAAAACACCAAAGTGATAGAGAGGACGTTGGAGAATAATGGCTAACATTGGGCTTAGTGGATAAATTAATTTAGCCGATTGGCGCAGAAGTACATCCTAATACCAATGAATATCTGAATCTATATGCGTTTCTTGTGTACCTGTATTTCATTTAATACGCTATTACTGCTTCTACACCAACGATGTTCATTAACATTAATTACACGGAAGATTACTTTTTAAGCAAACAGGAACAAGCTGACGAGCAAATAAAGTCTAATTTAAACCTTTGGAAACGGATTTTTATATTATTTCGAAGCTCAAAATAAAAAATGACAACTATGTGAATCATTAAGGGCTACTCTTAGTTCTATTTTAAAGTAAATGGAAAGGAATATAAGAGGTGAAGCAAACTAAATATTACATCTGCCATTACGTAAAGTGTTAAAGCGGCCACGGGGGAGTGTAGGAGGAGCAGGTGGGACACACCAACCTTTATTAACGATAAGTAAATGAAATGTATTTGAAAATGGATGGAAAGATTGAAAAAAGGTTTTCCCAATTGAGTCATTTGAGTTCTTGGCCTTTGATTCGTATAGCTTGGTAACAAGTCATACGAATGAAGAGTATTTGCCTGTGCTGGAGTCTTATATAAATCTATAGACATACTGAGGGTCCTAAACTTCAGACGTGATGAGGGTCCTAAAATTCTCTATGTCACAAGTAGTCAAGGGCCAGTTTTTATAAAGTAATCTTTCCATTGATCTCGCTCAATGTGTTTGTTTCTTCAGTCTCATGCTGCTTTTCTAGTAATCCCACAGAAATTTATTCTTGCAAAAATTTTTCGCTAAACTTGTGGATAAACTGAATTTTATCTAACTTTTCAAAGATCATGGTCTCTAATGGGTCCTATATTACTTTCGACCATTCTAAATGTGTCTTAACCAAGGCGAAATGACAGGAGGAAATCATAGAGAGACGTGTTAAATTATTAGAAAAATTTCTTTTTATTTTTCAAGATTTCATTTCGAGTATGCAGAAGGAATTTTGGTGATAGGCTTGAACTTAATTTATTGGAAATTACCTAATTATTCGAGTACAGTTGTAATATTTCTACTGTTTCCGGTACGAAAAGATACCAACTATCGGCTTTAATTACGGAATACGTTGAGCGCTTTTCAGGAGACGGTTTATTGAGTGGATACCACTCACCATTGAGCCTCTAAAAGATTAAACCGGTAAATAAAAAGGATATTTTATGCATGAACAATTAGAGATTAAAATTTAAGTACATTTCTCTCTTGGCTGGAAAATATGTTAATGAATTAGATTGATTCTATATTATATTCATCAAATTTTTATCTATCAGTATCGAAGTCCTCCAGACTATTTGTATATGATACCTCGCGGTGTCGCTAAAAAACTCATTGAAGTGATCACTTATTACGCTCCGGAAAATGATGTGCAGAGTACGACTAGCGTTTACCAATACCCATTTTCAATCATTTTTCTACATTCGTAATAGTTCTACTTTGCCTCAATGGAGGCAAATGCTGTGGATATATTTTTTTTTATTTTTCCATTATTATCATTGGTAACTTCCCATCACAAGTATATTGGACGTATTACAACCTATTATATACTTAATTACAAGAATTTTCCATTTTTTAATGTGTAAATATTTCTAGTCCCTAATCTAAGGGATCTTACATTTTGAAAGATGCAATAGGGGATGCTCCTCATTGACTATCAGTGAGAGTCATATGCATAGTAGTAACTATGCGGTTTCAGACATTTTCATTGATGTCACAAATATAGTACAAACTTTATTGTTTTGAATGAGATGCAAACGCTGATGTTTAATGACATCTTTTGATACTATTGCAGCGAACTACGCTTATATCCAAGAGTATAAATTCTGGGCAAATACATTTATTTATTTATATACCCTGCAAGTCACTGCTAGGGTGTGCGGTAGGGGGTGAATAAATAAATACACACCAGAATAATTTCACCCGAATATGACCGTATCCGGGTCGAACAATGTTATCATGATCCCCTGTCGTTCGGTTCGTTTTTGAAACAGTCCTGGTTTAAACAGTTCTGAGAGACAAATGAGCTTGCGCGTTATCGTAGTGAAAAAATCACTTTCAACACTCACTCACACATTTCAAGGTATATAATTTAGCAAAGAAGACTTTAGAGACCCACTAATTGACCTACATGCTGACCTACATTTTAATCTAAAAAAGCCCTGCAGTGCTCGAATATCCTACCCGCTACACCTGGCGGCCTCAGACATATAGTGAACACCAGAACGGTTAAGGGGGTTCCTACACGATTGGATCATCGGCTGAAGGCCGACGAAGGACGTCCCGATATCGCTGCAGAAAGAACGCAACCTCTGATGGATGCCTTCCACTCGACTCCAAACCAGAGGTCCACGATCAATCCTCGGGATAAGGCCGCAGATCGAGAGCGAAACATCAATCCCCTCGACACCACTCACCCGCTTCACTTCCGAGTTCAATTCCCTGAAGGAATTCAGAATCTCTTCAGATCCACGGTCCGCGGCATCGTTGGCGCCAACATGAGCCACGACCCGCAGCCTGGAACGCCGCCGCTCTAATCACCTTAGTCACCTAGGGAACGCCGCCACTAGGAATGCACCATGCCGTCAGGCACTGGCTCACACCATCACAGTCTACCCTCTCCCGCGATGGGACCATCACACATCTGGAGTTATTGCTGCCTATCATTAGAATCCCCCCCTTCCCACTTTGACGGGTACTTCTGGGTGTTGCTCTCACAGGGGCGGAGGTAGGGGCTGCAGATACCCCTGGGTTATCCTCCGATAGTATCCGATACCTGTTGGAGACGGGGATGAGGTTTGCCTTCGAATCACCCATCCCTCGCGTCAACTTTCCCCAGTTACTGCGCGACACAACCTTCCAATCCTCCGGTTTCCGGAAAGGCACCTCTCCCCCATCAAAGGATCGGACTCCGTACGAGGAATATGTGGATAAGCTAACAAAAATTAGGATTTATTAGAATAGTTCAAGGTCAATGTGATGAAAAGGTCAAAGAGAAATGTTTTCTTTCACTGATTAGGTCTCATTTAGGCTGCAAGTATATGGGATCCTCACGAAGTTGGATTAATTGCCGAATTGGATCGCGTGCAGCGTAGTGGAGTTATATTTGTAAAATGTTAAACTTACTTGCTTATCCAAATTTAATCATTTGGATACGCTGGTAAGTTTAGCTATGGAAACTAGAGTGGGTATCACTCACGGGTGAAAGGTTAAATTAAAGAGTTGAAGCTCTTGTATGAATTGGGAGGAGTTCTCTTTAGCAGTGATGTTGAAATTGTATCATTATCCCATCGTACTACGGTAGGAGAGACCATTTTGATTAGATTAGTGAGATTAAGTGTAGAACAGATAGAGTTAAGATGTGATTTATTCCACGAACGATAGGGGATCATAATAACATTGTTCGACTGCAGTAGGGTCATGTTCGGGTAATATTATTCTGGTGTGTACTCACCCCCTACCACACACCCTAGCGGTGGCTTGCAGGGTACATAAATAAATAAATTTAAATAAATCAGGCGAAAACGACCCGAACTCTGGAGCAAAGGTGAGTGATTTTTTCAGTACGATAACGCGCAAGTTCATTCGTCTCTCAGAACTGTTTCAAAAAGTGGAGACACCTTTGAGATAAGTGTATACGTTCGGGTATAGACTGCTTTGAAGGGGACCCTGGCCAATAATTTGTTAGTGATGTATTTCTTTTGTAATAAATAAAGATCGGAAACGGTTTGAATATACCTCTAATAGCTACGCTTAGGTTAGCTGACTTTATAGTTCTTTTAATTGGTACCCAAACAAACACGTTCGAAATTCGAAAAATATTATGAATTGCAGGCACCTGAAAGCTATTAAACTCATATTCTTGTTGCTTCGTACAATTGGACATGGTGAAGTGGTTCAACTCACAATTACTGGGACTAAGAAGCTGTGGATGACTTTAGTGAATTTGTATTCGATGGTTTCTGGCTCCACTTTGTGGATGTTCATGTTCATTAATGAAGAGCACAATATACTTTTCCACTGTTCTTTTTTTAGCAATAAAAGTTTCAACGCTTAGGCGTCATCATCAGGAACAAATTAGTCAAGCTGCGGTCCATTTGTATACCATTCTTGTGGGGGAAGGGCTGGGTGAGATTGGGCAAAGGGGAGAACGGGAGGGGAGGAAAGATTGTTATCGGCGTTGATGGGGAGTAGGAGATGGGGGTTAAACGTCAGGCAAGGCGATTAGGGATAGGCGATGTGACCTCGCGCAATCTCACTTCGCCAAGCATCTGTGGGAAGAAAACCATGGGAGCGATTTCAACCCGAAACTGATATACCAAACGGACAAAGGAAGGAGGGTGGACAAGTGGAAAGAGCTGAAAATCAGAAAGAATTTGAAAAAGGGTAAATTGGTCAACGAATTATTGTTTGAACACCTCTCCCCAATCCTGGAAGCATCCCTTTCCTTCACGGAAAGACCTAACAACCCTTCTCCCCACTGTGAACCCCACTAATCGCCTTTCCTGACCCTTAATACCCCTCTCCTCCTTCCCACCAATGCCGATAACAATCCCCTCTCCTCTTTTCTCCCCTCTCCTTCGCCCTTCCTCCTCTCTCAACCACCCCTTCCCCCACAAGAATGGCATATAAATGGACCGCATCTTGACTAATTTGTACTTTATGATGACGCCTAAGCGTTGAAACTAGTAGTACCAAAAGAAAGAACATTGGAGTAATACATTGCGTTCTTCATTTAACGTTAGTGAATTTATTAGCCATTTTCGCTAGATCCAGTATTTCATTAACACCGTTTACCAAATAGTGTCCGCTAATATTTTGCAAAAAGAAAGTTCTCAAGGGAGCATCAAATGTTCATTTTGATGTGTACCTCATTATTGCTTGGAAACCATTGATCATCAATGTAGCGAACCGTTAACAGCACAGAAACACTGCCAGCGTGCAATTGGATGGAGAGTAATAGATTGTAAATTACACCTATCATGAAGTAGTGCTTGTGAGGTGAGGAAAGAGAAAAGAAATAAAATTTTTGCAGAAACTGTCGAACCAAATATGTCAGACTAACAGATTAAAGGGATAATAAAAAGGAAAAAAGAGGTTATGGATAGAAAATACGGTCTACGATACCCTAACTCTGTTCGAAGAAACTTCTTCCTCTAAATTTTATCATTGTCTCGTAATAGACTACTTTACCTGTGGATTTCATCATACCACATATGCGGCGGGCAAATGATGAATGAGGTGTCCTGAATGATGCATAAAATTTCCTGCTGGACAATGGAAGATTTGGCCATTTACTTTTTATTTCATATTTGCATAAAATGGGTATACGAATTAATCTTTTATAAGGTGTGAAAATTTCTGCATTAGGCAAGTTTGTTTCCTTGGTTATATTCTCAGTAAATTGCGGGTTCTTTATTTAGACGCTGGGTTTTCCCATTGAATTATTTAAATAAGCTGTGGGCGTTGGTCGAATTTGAAGGAAGTGAGAACTCATTGACAGATAGCATGGTTATTAATTAGTTGAAATATATAAGTTATTTCCAATTATATTTCTCACAGCTTTAGTTTTGTTGGGATTTGGAAACTGGCTTAAAATATAATGATGCTTTATGGAATCCCATGCATCTGGAAAAATTCTAATAGGACTGTATTTAAATGTTGCTATTTTTTGTCCGAAGTATTAGCTAAGTTGTATCTTACTTTCATCATCGGACAGTATTAATAATTTATTGATTACATTACATTGACATTAGTCAACGGAGCGTGGCACATTGTTCTATTTTCCGTTAGCGCATTAAATTAATTGGTGATCTTTTAAAAATTCCTGCTGAAATACTTAGGTTGAGCTCTCCATTCGACAGCTCCTGGCACCTTTGGGGTGAATCGTAATTGACGCGCGCTTGGAGGAAAAACATCGAAGTAATACATGGCAATTAAACACAGTTCAAAATCGTCCCAATCTTATTTCCAAACATAACGACGAAACTTGTCGAGAAACACCGCCAATTTCTCCGGCTACAGCCGTTGATATCTCCGCCTGCCTCCGCACCGGCAGGGCGCGCTGCCGATGCACGACCTCCTCCCCCTCTTCCCAACCCTACCTGCTCCACCTGGCGACATCTCTCTTCCCCTCTCTTCACCTTCAGACCGGCCCACTTGGCAGAACGCGCTGAGGCATCGAGAAGCACGGTTGTGCGCACGGGGCGGTCGGCAAGCCACGGAATCTCTCCCTCCGACAGTGAACATTCGTGCCCCGCGACAAGAGCACATTCCACGCGAACGTTGTCATTCGTTGGCCGCGTTCCTCACTCACAGCAGTGATCATTTGCTATATTATTTTTGCAGGCCGAAATAACAAGCGAGTATAGCAATATTTTCCTGGGGTTAAAAACATTATCAATTCACGTAGAATTAATTTCCTTCCACTATAATGTAGTGTCGCGGGTATTGGTGGAATTATTGCCTCATATAGTTTGACCGTACAAGGGGGAAGTTTCCCAAGCACTCTTACTCGGCTCGGCTCGACAGTCATCCCAGCCGTGCATCACTTAATTGTTTTATTCTGCATACTCAGAGTAATTCGAATTCTGGTGGACCTCGCGGTTATTCTAGTCTTTTGTTTGTTTTATTCGGATACGGTGTGCACTGTTATTATACCAGTCTTCGATAAACCTTCCAGATTTGGAGTAAGTAAGAGATTTGTGAAGTGCTGTGCCCTGACGAAGTATCTCCACATAAACTCCTTTCGTCCTTCCGGCCGTTATTTCGGTGAGAAACAGGTGACGGGAGGAGTCCCTTTATTGTATTACGGGTCCTGAAGAGTGTCAAAGCAGCTTCTTTAGTTTGTCATCGAAGTCATTCTTCACCTATTCAAGTCCTACGAGTTGTCCCATTGCTATTATCAAAGCATTTGAGTGTGCCAGTGCTCAGCAGTCAGAAATAGGTGGTTGAAAGTTCTGCCACCAAAAGAAAACGGGTGATCATTTTAGTTGATTTGTGGACATCAGCCAAAGGGTGTGCGCCTGACAGTAAATTGACTGGTGAAGATGACCGTAACTTATTCGGGAGAAGTTGCCAACGGCAGCAGTTTCGGGTGCTTCTGGAGGATTCTTGGAAAGTGAGTAAAACTATAAAATCTTTTATGACCCTAGAATTTAAAAACATCGAATTTAGAGGAAATTTGACCATCCCAACTAATGCTTACTGTCGAAGAAATTTTTTTAATCACAAACATAGCCCTTATTCTGTAGTTCGTTAATGATTGTCGGGCATTGCTGTTTGCATCCTCAGACACCAAGAGAAATATTTTTTCATCTCCAAAAGAGCATTGATCATTGAGTTGGTGCTATTGAAGGGTAATCAGAGGTACTAGCGCCTTACTGAGAGAGGTATACGTTGCAAGGAATAATGTGGTATTTGTGGAACTATTTTTTATTTGCTTCGTCTCGTTAAAACTATTTGAAATATTCGTAAACCAAAGTCTGCTTACCATGGACAGGCAAATAGCAACCTTTTTTTCATTTTATTTTTTATTTCCTCTCTTTTTACGGATTGCGAGAAAAATCACCGCTTAATGTTGGCAGGTGTCAGAAATCACTCGGATGAAGGCAGGTCAATTTTCCAGCTGACCTCAAGGTCACGTCGTTTGAACGCCTTTCGTGAGTGAAGCGCCAGTGCTTAAAATTCTCTGAATTAAACTCTGTAGCTTCCCGCGCGAATTTTCGATATTGCATAGTTCGTTTCACGAAAACCAATTTTGCCATATTAGTTCACAAGATTTGACGGTGAATGAACTGGGGAGCAAGCTGTTGTTCTGATTTTCTAATTGTTATGGTATTGTTGAAGCAATAATTAGATATGAATAGTAATATATTCAAGGCGTCCCGCTGGATACCACGTTTACGGTAGCTATCACTGAGGCAAAGGATTTACGAAATCGTTACATAGTTGCCCGCGAAATCTCCAGGTAAAAGGATTGAAAATCTGTGCAAACGACTGCCTGGGGTCAATTCGAAGTAAGAGGGAGAGGCCTTCAAAGTTATGCCAACTTGATCAATGGCATTCCAGAAGGTGGGAAGGGGAGTAACTACTTGCTTTCAAAGCCTTAGGGAATCCTGTCTTAGTATTTGTAAAAATGTATGTCGAAATTTCAGCATAATATATATATGATTATGGAGCTCAGCATGGGATTGAGTGGACCCAAGGTGACCTTGGTGAAGATATTTGACTGTTGGTAATGGTTATTTATGGTACATTAATTTTATATCTTGTGTTGTTTATTCATTATTATAATTGATTTCAAACTCTGGGGCATCCGAATTATGCTATTACCTTTCTTTTCAACTGTAGAATTAAAGACTGATAGCAGCTGATAAGGAAGGGGTCTTTGAAATTCCAATTAATTCTTTCGCATTGGCAATAGCTATTCGGTATCCCTCGTTTCATTAATTGTTGAAATGATGATAAAACCTCATGGATGCACATACATTGTACCTTTTAAGTGTGTTATGTGGCCGTGAAAGTTAATCGCATTCACCATTCCCAGCATGCGTTACTACCGACGACATCGCAGCGGGGGTGGTGCATGGCCTGCGCGAGCTTGAGATAATACACACTTCTTCCCTTTTAGATTCCTGTTCATATATCAACATTCACCCTCTTTATAAACGTCCGAGGATTCATAGGGGACAGTTGACGTGCAATCAGAATAGATAACACATTTTTGACAATTAGTTAGCGAGGATTTACCACTAATTTTTGTAGATTTGTTCATAATACGGCGATTATCGGGTACTTGTTTGCATGTGTTTAACTATCTTTTATACTAAGGCTATCAGTCTTTGAGCTTTGTTCATAATTTCCACCACTTTTCATTTTTACGCAAAATATGTGGCAGGAATTCGTAGCTCGTCCGGAGTAGGTTAAGACGTGCTTGCGCAAAATACTATGTTGACCTACGGTCCTTTAAATATTGCCGTGAAGGACATCTGGTGGGCATATGAGCGAGACCATTTTAATAGCGCAAACTAGGCGGCATGCTCTTCAAAGAAAAGCAGAGAAAATTGTTGGAGGGAGACAATTTAATTTATTTTTCTTTGTTTTTTGCCCTCTTTCGTTAGTATGAGAACTACGACCAAAAAGAATTTGTTGATAGAGTTATTAAAAAAATGAAAGAAAAAGAAAGTAATGCAGCCACGATTTTGAAATTTTCTTTTGCCGTTAGGGAATAATTAGTAATAGTGCTTTTAGTAGCATGAAGACGTTCGAGATTTAGGACGTTCACGATTTTTACCACGCATGTTAACCAATTTTCCATGCGATGGATTTAACTTGTATGGAAGGATTCTCGAAAATGACAAATGCCTGAATTCGCGGTTGTTTGGTGATTTGCCGCCTTGAGAGGCACTCGAACTCAGATCTTGCTACTCGAGTACCGGTCAAGGCGATAGTTTTATCATGAAAGCTGTAGCTACTGGTTATGCCATTTCCAATGCCGTAGGTGGGCGTCCGCCTTTGCAAGTTATTTTGGCCTTGATAGACTGACATAGGATTTTTTCCAATTGCATTTGCACAACTGCTAATTCAAATGGCATCATTCGTGGTTCATCATCGTGAAAAGTATATCAACCCTAACTTGCCCAATCGACGGGACATGAGCACATGATAAACTTATGCTGTGTATTTGAAACGTATAATCCACGAATATTCCTCCCAGATTTACATGTTTTATATTTTCTCGTGTATATGCTCCTATGGAGTTTACCAAGTCCCTCCCAATTTTATCAAGCAAACAGGAAGTGTTCATTGTTCAGGATGACGTTAGGCCATGGCTATGGTGGCGTAAATCGCCTCCAAATATGAGTAGGCCATCGATATTGCTGCTCGAAAAACGGCTTATTTGTCTTATCTTCATTCTTATTTGATTTTATTTTTCATGAGAGTCCACTACTCAGGAAGGGCTATTTGAGTATTTTAACTAGCGAATTCGTGTTATTTGCTTCGTGACGCACCTGGCAACAACACAACATCAATATAATAGTGGTATTTACTCTTTATTTTGGATTTCCCTATTTACTCCACCATTTCTGATGTAAATACAAGTTAAATATGAATTATTCTTTCAATGTTTTCAATGCTAAAGCTGTGGCCAATTTGATGTTTCCAGCTGCATTAGAAAGGGGTCGTCGGTTTTTGCGCGCGTGAATAGTCTGCGCGACATGTTAAATACATATTGATACATTAGCGTTTCTGATAAATTCAGAGTGCAAATAGAGTAATAGGAATCCTTATGATTAATTTTGTATATATGTGTATATCGTTGTATTCTATCCGGAAGTATATTCGAATGCATAAACCAAAAAGTGGGGAGTAAAGACGGTGTTCTGTTGAAACCAGTTAGCTACCTAAGTTTTTAGTCGTGGCGATAATTATGCGTAGAGTGAATGTAGGGGGTGAATAACAGATTCGTCACACGATTTATCGTTGGTCATTCACTAGGAAAACTTTCGTTTTCCCTTTGTATTACCTCGTATTCATAGCTAAAGAGTCTGAACTACTAGCATATCTCCTTCGCATAACGATTGGTGAGTGATACAATTCATTGATTTTCAACGAATTTAGCCGCACTGTGACTGAAAAATCTAAAACATTTGGCGAGTGATAATCACGAGAAGATGGTTCACGGGATTCAGTATTTAATCATGTACATAATTCTAGGGAATTAGTTCAAATTTGTAAAGTTTTAGATATATAGAATTGGTACGATATTATGTTCTACGCATGGCATAATTAAGGGTGTCTAATCGGAGTTTGACTGTGACTTGTGTGGTACGTCGAAAACGTGAAGTCTCAACAGTCATTAGGCATCAGTGTCTGAAAAGGTGTGTGAAAACCTGAAATCTCGTTCTACATGGTACTTAATTGTGTCCATATACTTACGGGTGCCTTCCTGAATTGAAGTGATTCCGTTTCAGTTTCTCTGTTAATCTTGAAACCCACTTTCTAAAGCACGTACACGGGAAAGAGCGGAATTTATCGTAAATCTTTGCAATGCATGCGCTTCACCATTTCACCCTCCGAGGGTAACGAAACCGAGTAAATATACCAACGGTAACAACTAACGCGACTCTGGAAGGAACATACTAGATTATTCAACGCGTTTAGCATCGTTGAGTAGGCAGCATTTGGCTGTGCGAACGCCCGCCTACCCTCACGTAGGACGTGCTGCTGTCATGCTGCATTCACGTTTTCACTCCGGGGAACGGGGGTCGAATGCTGCTGTGGGTTAGATCTTCGTGATTCTTCTCATCACGAAGGGTTATTTGGTTTTTACCCAATTCCTCTCTGTATTCTCCAACCACATATTCTCTTTCCTCGAAACTCTCCTACCGATTTTGGGTTTCATTAACCACATTTAGCACTTTGTTCTCTGCTTCTTCGAGCATATTTCCGCACATAAATACCTATACACGCCGAAAGGGAAAATCTGCACGCTAAAATGAACGTTTTTATTATTGGCAGTCAACTCTGCCGAGGAAGACTTTCGGCATAGAAATATTATGTATAGCCATTACCGACCTTCCAATGCGTAAAAGATTAAATGAATACTTTTTACTCTAGTTATTTTCTTTTTCTGCTTATTTTAGTTTCTCAAAGCATCCATACCACTATTTTCTTCACCCCCATTGCCTAGCTTCACCTTTTTTTTCACCTAGCTATCACAGACGTCAGCAACCAACCCTTTGTCAATGTCTTCTCCCTACCTAGTTTTTCTGACTTATAATTCTAACTTATCTGACCCTACGCCGTCTCTCTCATTTGTTTGAGATAATTTGAGTCTCCCTTTGTTCCGCACAATCTGTCGCTCGAGACGAGCCTGTTCGCGGAGGCGAGAACGAGTTGCAAAGTGATACTGTTTTAGGACCTTGCTCGCTACCCGTGACTAGGCATGAATCTCGCAGCCAGTTCCACCGCCACCGGGGGCACCCACCGGCCGTCCCTCCGCCTCGGGAGAGATCCCCATCCCCCGTCCCTCCCCATCCCAGCCCTGCGCTCACCTTCCACCCTTTCACTCCCCCCTAAAGCAGCACCAGGCTGCTGCCGTGCCGCCCGCATCGCGTCTCTCCGAGCGCACGCAGTTCAAGGTGACCACAATAGTCCGCTGTAGTGGTTGCGTTTCCCTCCTTCACCCTCTCTCTCTCTCTCCCTCCCTCACCGTTCCCTCTCTCTCGTTCGCTCCTCATGAGCGAAAGGAAAGGTAGAGGGAAGGTGCGGGGAAGGGGATGCATAGGGTGTGGGGGCTTCGGAAGTGTCGCCTCGGGGAGGTTTCGAACTCCCCGGAGTTTACGTCTGGGAGGATGAAGGAAGCGAGGATAGAACGTGAGGGAGATGGAAGTGGGTTCGAGCCGGGAAGCGGAATTGGAAGAGAAAACTTGTGGGTATTAACAGGAGGAACACGTAATCGCGCGGTCCTTCCGTGAGTTCGCATCCCTCCGAACAGTGTGTCAGACACACAAAAAATCAAGGAGAACAGGTTTAAGGGCTTAGGACTTGCTTAAAAATTATTGGGAGTCATGTAAAGACTTGAAATGAAATGTACCCAATGTTTTCACTGCGAATGGAAGTGTTTGATTAATTAATTAGCCCAGTCCAGAGGTAATTTCCCGCATTTGAAGTACATTTTTTTCTAACGCGAACATCAAAAGGCTGTTCTAGCTGAAGTTTTCTTTTTAACTTCTTCCAACTAAGATACAAGCAGTTGATAGTTGATATGTGAGACAAGGACATTCTTTCAAGGAAATTTTATTTGCTCGCAAAGGTGTTTTCACTCGGTAGAACACCGATGGCGCCTCCATTCTGGGTCTAATTACAGTTGAAAACACAATTCATTAGGGGTATCAATCATTGAGGCAAGGAATTTTTGATGGTTCCATCTGTTCAAATATGAGGTTTTTTTTTAATCCTTGCCAAATTGCCATTCACTCGTAGCATTGGTGATGGCATATGGTATGTTTGATCACATTTTGCAAAGACCATTTTCTGTCGTCCTAATTATGTATTGACCGTCAACTAGCTGTTTCTTCCGGGTTCGACCTTTCAAGTTTTTTCTTTAATTATGCGCGGTTAATTTCTAGCTAAGTAACTGGTCGGGTGTTTTTGAGATTCGCGAGGAGGGCAGGAATGGTTTTTGTGCGACGCAGACAAGGCATTTTTGCCTCTGTCGCAAGGGAGGGATTTCGAAGCGTCCGGTGTTCTCCGTTGAGTCGCGGTGTAAATATTCGTGCCTGCGACCTCTCGCGCTCCCCCACCCTCCCCCACTCTTACCAAAGCGGGCGTCTGTCATGGCAACGGCAGCGGCTTGCGCATGGGGATGTGGGTTACGGGGCTAGTGGTCGCTAGCACCCGACCTCGGATACGGAAAGCTGCGGCGAAACGAAAATATCGCCTACGCACACGAACGCATTACCCCGTGCCGTGTTTCTGTCTCCCTTGCCGCCTCGCGGAACCTTTCTGTCTCTCCCAGGGAGCGAGTGCTTCGCTCCACCCGCCCGCCCGCTCCTCGAGGAGGGACGACATCCTTGGACATGCCCACTTCGTTCGCTCCTACGGGGACACTTACGGTGCTTGTGCTCGTGTTTTCAGCTTTGCACTCTATCCCAGGGCGAAGGTCATGGGCGGATACACTTTGGTGGGGGATAGAATGGTACCTTATCCCTAGCACGACGAAATCCGAATGCTCCGGAAATATAATCCTTGAATCCTCGTGCCCTCATGTCTTTGGGGATGCTTTATTTGCAGGTGCTGTAAAAAATTCCATTACTTTTATATTATGTAAATTAATATGATTCCTTTGCCACCTTGTATCACTCCGTTGAAAACATGCGAGCTAGCTGAGATCCCAAGGATGAAATGCGGTAATTAGGCTATAAAACCGATTGTTATGTCATAAAAATGTCTCTTTCTTCCTTTTTAATGAGTCATTTTTTCCTTTTTACTCAACATTATTTTCAATTGGTTTCTCCTTTCTCTTAAGGTAAAAGATTGAATTGAACAATTGGAATGAATAATTTGTTTTCTGGCGTTTTCAGTGATAGTCCTTTTTACCCCTCTTGATTTGTTGTTGTAGATCAAGGATAGTTGCCCTTTAAGGATCATTTTCGAGAAAGATGACTGAAGGTGGAGTGTATTGATAAGTGCGTATGCAGATGTGTTGGTTCCGAAAGATTTGTGTTACGGAAAACCTCACACGCACTGCCGTGGTTACGACGTCCCCTGTGCAAAAGTCGATTGGAATCGTGTTTTGAAAATTTGCTTCCCCTTCGATCTGTCAATCACACTATTTCCTGCCTGTCTTCGACCGCACTTTCCGCAGTACCAGGAGTGTCTGCCACTTGTGCAACTTCCGCGCTTCTCACTGTCATTGCTTGCTTTCCATTTATGAACATTTTCATACGGTAGACTACTGGCTCCACAGTAGATACTCTGAACGCGCTCGACGTCCTAACATCAACATTTAGCTCAAGACATAACGACATCCTTTTTGAAAGTGTTTTGCGTGTGATAAAAGAAGTTATGTTGCTGCACCCTGTATATGTCAATAACGACTTTTTATCTGTGGGTTATCAATGAGAGTACGATTTAATAAGCAGAGGGTCTGAAGACCATGATTTATGCCACACACTTCGTGGTAGACCCTCCATCCAATTGCTGAATTAATTTGGCAAATATTTGGGCCGAGAAAATATTTTAGAAGAATACATATGTCAAGAGATTTCCTGGAATATTTATATGCCATGATTGCCATGCCATGATATGCCATGATTGGGGACATCAGTGACCAAACGTTTTTAATTTGATTGGAACGAAAACAATTTCATATCTTCAAGCAATATTTGTAGTTCTCGTTTGGTTTCGACGAAAAATGTCATCAGTATAATTGATACCCGAAGCGTAGGCAATAAAAATTGATGTAGCATGACTGTTTGTGTTTCACTTCGGAACGAATCCGAGTTACCCCGGGGACGCCAGCATTTTGTTTTTACGGAGTTAAGTATGACATTTACCCTAATTTACCCTAGCTAAGTGCTTTATCATATGCTATAGTGATCATAAAACTTTATGGTTTAACTATGAAAATATTGGGCATTCTAGAGCGTTTAAGTGGTTTATAAACGAGGAGTTCCAAAATTCACGATGTAAATTTCAAAGAGGTTCATCTCTGAAGAGAATACAGAGGCATTGCTCCCTAATTTATGTGTATGTATGTATGTATATATATGTATGTGTGTATATATATATATATATATATATGTATATATATTTTTTTCCTACAGGTTCCCCCCACCTTTCCTCACCTAACTCCCAACCCCCTCAACCCTTACCCTTCCCTCATGGTGCTACACCCCCTGCCACACACCTTTTTGGTGGCTCGCAGGGTACTTATGTAGATGTAGATGTAAATATTGAAGTGAAGGGATAGACTAGTAGATTAATAATAAGCTAAAATGCAGTAGTAAGGAACCAAGTTTGTAAACGATATGGTGGTGATACAAAGAGGAAGGGAATAATACAATGAATTTGGAAATGATTGAAAAGATATGTATCATAGAAAGAAAGATTTTTAAGAAAATTTTAAGTCACTCATGGAATATTGAATTATACATACTTTGATTATTCTTCCTAAGGTGCTCATTTATTTATTAACATAAAACTAGCCTACTTTTTGTTTCACACAATGGAAACTATATAAATATTTTTTATACCTCCTGGAGATGGAAAGTTTTGTGGTAAGGTGTATGCCAGTGTAAATTTTTCCACAATGTGGGCTTCAAAAGGATATTTACCTTAGTTTTTATGGATCTTATCTTCTTTTCCTTTTTATCTGCGCTTCAACGGAGAACTGGTTCTCCAATTTTTTTACGGGAGCATCTCATATATTTACCTTTGCTATTTTTATAACTGTAGGGAGGCCATCAAAAACCACCCATATTAGTTAAAAGCGTCATTAACGTTTCCTTATCACAAGAAAAGGCAATGAAGTGTTCACCAGATCTCTCTGGTGGTATCACGAATATAACCAACTCAGTTTTAGAGAATTGTAACGCATACCGTCTGGATATTTTAATTTAGCATGCGTTATCATGACCCTGTTAGTACTGCTAAAATCTACCTTATTGTGATTTTCTTGAATGGTGGTTGTAGGCATAATAATAAGAGTCATTACTGCTTCTAAAGAAAATTCCATAAGCATTGCCGGATTCTTCACGACCACAGCGAAAACAGTGTGTGATCACTACAAATATTGTGATAAACGTATACGATTTTCCTTTGCTATTCTTCAGACGAAAATTTCTTGGTAAATAATTAAATGCCAGTATTCTTGCACTGCCTACCAAACGCACTCGTGGCAGCACAGCGTAGTTCTACCCGAAAGCTGATGGAACTGAGTAATTTACCATGTTCATCACTCTGTTAAATTACTTTGGTAGCTGTACTGTGTCATCATATTATTAGGCCCGAGCGCTTAATATTTCGAATATCTGTCCTTGGTGTGATCATTGTGAAATCTTGCAACTTTTGAAATCTGTTGAGGGTTGAAATGTCGACTTTCAGTGACATCTCCAAAATCAAAACATCATTGCTACTGGCCCTAAATCCGAATTATTATCGCGTAATTTGCAAAATTGGTAAATCTATGACTTCAAAACATTCGTATTTCATATTGATAAATCGACAGAGTGAAATTAATTTTCCTTGCGGTAACCTTCATTTATATTATATATTTCCTTCGCCATCATTTTGAATTTTGCTTGGCTCGATCAGGGCACATTTTCCTGTGAATAATTTGGTATTTTTCTATTATTGCAACAATTATTACATTACATTGAAAATTTTGGCTGTCGAAATAGCCCTTTTGATCCATTCTTTTCTAATTGTGATTCATAAATGATACTTAGTCCCGGGTTCTTCCGTTGCATGCACTTTTTCTGCCTCGTTAACTTCTGAAGCTTCTTGTAATTTTGGATCCGTGAGGATGCGGGACATTGAAGCACGTACGATTAATCAGTGCACACATTCTTAAGACGCGAACATGAGCTTTGTGCTTCCCAAGAATTATGAATTCTGCCGATTTCGGATCGACCTTGTCACGGTTCCTGCTTGACGTCCACGGGCTCACGTCATTTCAAAAATAGCAGAATCGGCACATTCTCCTCGATCGGTTGCACGGCTGAGAAGTGAACCAGTATTTCGTATGAATTTCTGCGAAGCAGAAGCAACGTGAGGAAGTCATCGCAAAGCTCTCATAGGGGATTTTGTAATGCTCATCGACCAGTTTCATGCATAGAAACATGATGATTCGGCTAATTAATGAATATTCCTTGTTCCTCGAAAGTTAATATTCTTTTAGGAACGTTTTAGAGAGCTTAAGTGATGATTAAGTTAGATTATCTTTATAATGTGGCTAAATTCTTCATCAGCCATCTCGGACGATGTTACTTTAGAGATTAGCAGTGAGGGTCACTATGAAGCGAAAAGTTAGCCTTAGATTTTGAGGAGAGAACACAGTGATATGATGTATATAGGCATGCATCTCATTTACATGTACACAATACCCCGCAAGCCGCGGCAAGGACGTGTGGAGGGGGTGTTAGGTCACCAGCCATGCATGCATATTCGCAATCTCGTTACCTCTACACAAATATTAGTTTGGTCAGGCACTTCAAAATTTTTAATCGCATGAAAGAAAGTACTTATGTGCAAAAATATTCCATATCAGGGTAAGTATATTCAAATCATACTGTAGAACTGTTAAAAATATGGCTCTATCAAATAAAAAGAATAATATGCAGGATATAAAAAAATATATGGACTACCAATTCTAATTATCTCCTATGCGATGTCTGCCATATCTGGTTTGATTTTTAATAGTACGAAGACAATACGACATTTAAAATTCATCCGTTCTACAATAAATCTCACCGATTTTACGTTAGTGATCTGAACTATCATAGTTCGCGCAAGGTTATGGAACATAAAGTTGCTAGTTCGATCGTGAGCCACCTCGATAATGAGAAGTTATCAATGAAAAATCAGCATGGTTTCCGAAAAGGTAGATAGCGCGAGACACAGCTTACAGTTTTTCTTCATGATATTCTTCTTTCGGGAAAGAGCAATGTTCCAGTGGACGCGATCTTTCTAGATTTTAAGAAAGCCTTCGAAAAAGGACCTCACAGTTAACTACTCGCAAAGCTAGACGCATATGACATAGATGAAAATATCCGGGGTAGTATTAATGACTTTTTGAATGGTCGGGTACAAAGAGATGGAGTTCGCTCAAATGCAGTAGAAGTTACTTCAGGTGTTCCCCAGTTAAGTGTCACCGGACCTCTTTAATTACTACTCAACTTTAACGACATTGATTCCGTAGTCACTAGTAATATACGTTTATTTACCGACGATGCAGTGTTTTACCGTGATATTCGTGATCCTGAGGACACAGCAGCTTTGTCAGATGACCTTAACGCTATAAAACGCTGGTGCGATACTTGGCAATTAGAATTAAACTTAAATAAGTGCGTAGCCATAAATTTTTGGAAAAAAGCAATTCCTTCCCGAACGCTTACTGCATTGGAAACACCGAAATCGAATGTGTGGACTAAATTAAACACCTAGGCGTTCCCTCACTCACAATCTCTTATGAGTGAAACACATACGGGGAATATGTGTACAAGATACCATGCATGTGTTTCTACTTTGGAACCCATGTGACATCGAGAAAAGCACTCCACAAACTCTCAGTATATCTGTATCTACTACTTTCCTTAAATGTACCATAAGACTACTGCAGCCCACGCCTTAATCTTTCGTGATCAGCCCCGTCAAACAAATAAATCTTCCTGATAAATTCAAGTTAATTTTAACTAGCACCATTCCTTGGTCACACAGTCCTTCAAGTGTTGCTGTATTTAAGACATCTTCAGATAAATTTGTGGCTACTAGATCAAGTATATTTTTTCCTCTGGTGGGTGTTAGTACTAATTGGTGTAGCGAATGTGATGTGGAAACACGAAGCAGTGACTCGCATAACTCCTTGTCCTTGCATCCTGCTATGAACTGTAGTTTTTTTCAGTCTATGGATGGAAGATTAAAATCCCCTCCGATTATAATTCTCCTATTGTGTAAATAGGAATTCAAACTAGCGACCTATCTTTCTAGTTCTAAAGTTGATGTTTATCCGGAATTGGGTATCTGTAGTATGCACAAATTTAGACTCTTTTGACCGAGGGCTTTTTATGGAACACCAAACACTTGCCTATGTTACTATTAGGGAAAGACTCTCCTGCTTTCGTAATTATCTTTATCAGCTGTGAAAACTCCCTCAATCCTATTTTCTCTGTCCATTCTGTAAGTTCTAAAGCCTTTAGGAACAATCTCTTTGTCTCCAATGTCATGCAATAGCCGGCTTCGGTACTTATAATCTTATGGTAAAATCAGCTGTTTTGTTTTTCAAACTTCGCCAGTTGATTACCAACGGAAATAGGTCTATTTTTGAATAGTTAAATGTGATTTCCCTTCTTGATGCTATTTACTCTAGGAGTTATATTTGCTGCTCATTTTTGTGTGCTAAGTCTAAATTTCAACACATATACCGTGATTATTGTCGCAATTATTTTGTGGATGACCCTTGTAAAGCTTATTAAGTAAATTCCCAGCAGTTGACCTACTCTCTAACCTATCATATATGGCAAACTCTCCTCATATGTTCCTAAATCCTAGTCGCCACTTTCTGCGATGCTTCAACTCTATAATGTACACCCGAACGATTTAGAGACTCTCGACACGATGCAAGGATAGGCCGCAAGCCTATGAGATCCACTCTAATTCCCCGACAAAAATTTCCCAATCTATTATTTACCCCTTCAAACCGGCTCTAAAGCATGCCACCACGGTCAAATTGCGGGATAAATGAACAAATGCTTAACTTAACAGGGACTTTAAACTCCCCCGCGACTCGCTTCACCTCCGAATTCAGCTTTTCGGAAGAACGTAGAATTTCCTCGGATCCTCGGTGCGTGCACACTTCGTTTGTCCCCACATGGGCTTAAGTCACCTGAGGAACCCCTGGTATGCACCACGAAGGCAAAGATCGAACATTTCCTTCCCGTTGAACCCTAGGTCGTAAGGGAGACATGACACGGCGGACATTGGAACTGGCTATCATAATATATCGACCATGTGTACATGTGCGAGTATGAGTGCATGCGATCAAATATGCGTACTTTTATATCCATATATGAACTCATAATGGTGCACGTATGGCTGCTACACTAACAAACCGCCGTCTCACCCTTTTAGGGCTGTTTTCGGGATGCTGTGTAGATGCAGAAATCTCTTTTCCTTGGAACTGGCAGTAGTGGGTGGCTTTGTTTTACCAAAATCTTCCAGCTTAGTTACTTTTCAACTCGCTCATTACTGACGATATCCATGAACTAACTATCAATATGTAACTACGAAATGACTGATACTATCTAAATCTACTTATATTCAAAAAACACCCACACTCGGCGAAGCCACTCAGTTAGTGGTGGTATATTCCAACGAGAGTCGCTCACCAATATTCTTCTGCCTATTGTACTTACCTAATCCGAACAATCACAATTGATGCATATTCATTCCGCATTTTACTTTTCAAATTTTATATTATATGCTTTGCCCAACGGTTTAATATGAGGCTTTTAACAGATACATCTATTGTGTTAACATCTCTAGAGAAGAGATATACTTCAAATACCCATTGCTTTATATTTAAACAACTAACTTTGCTGCATCCGATCTAAATCATAAACCAAATCTACCTAGTATGGATATTGCACACCATTAAACTATTCTAGTTGTGACTAAAAATTAAAAAAGTACTATATTCTCATCATGCTCTTTTAATGTAACATTGTATATGTATGTATCTGGTAGCTATATCCTGCAAAGAAAAAGAACTTAATTTAAGCATTTGATTGATTCCGTAGTTAATGCCTCTCTCAATTAAGTGTTACCTAATAATCCAAACGGTTTTGAGCAAAATAGCTACGTACTCTAATTTTGAAAGGCATTCTACAAGACATTCGTACAAATTCCTTATTTTTTAAGCTTCTCGCAAATTAATCGCGTATTTCGTCCTCTAAGATGGATTTTAGTTCCATCTAGTTCTATGGAGAGTCCTGAATTAAGAGGTGAATTACATTTGTCCCAGAATGTTAAGCGAAGGGAATGTCAGGGGTGCTTTAGTTGGTCATCCCAATCAACGTGCTTGCTCATATTGTCTTGCCTAGATACTTTCTCTTCCCATCTGCGCTAGTTCATGCCGAGGCCGGCAGTTTTGCCAGCGGTCATTCACTGTCTCCGCAGGTGAGACCCACCCATCGATAACCCCTCCTACTGCTCATCCCACTTTTTGTTCGTTCCTGGCCTAAATTTCATTCATGCCCTCGCCGCGACGAGCCACTGCGTCCATTGCTAATGCCCTCGCTCGGACTTCGTTCATGGTTTGCAAAATCACGTTCTGCATCGAAATTTCTGAAATACGATTTGCGCTGTAAATCCCCGCCATGCTTTCCGCATCCTTTATGGCTCTACAGCCGAATTAGTCACTATTCTATAGTAGGTAAAAGTGGTGTAAGCACTTCAATAAAAACATGCAGGTTTCCGGCGTTCGTTGAAATGTTTTAAACCTGTATAAATTATTTTTATTTCCTAACTTGTTTTCGAAGTTCTTCAGATCACCTAGAAGGAATGCTAGAAGTTAATGTGCAGCCAAAATCTATTGTAGGTAGTGAGCATAATTTTCTACAAGGAAACGTCAAGTGTTTTCATTCAACCGCGACGTAGTTAAAATTATAGTTCACACATCTTTTGCTAATAGGCATGTAAGACTTCCGTGGTTTCCGTTGTAAAATGGGAATAGAGGTGTCTATAATAATTTATTATCGGCGTGCGAGTCGGAACTTCCTGCCCGTATTAATTCTCGGCAATGGATCAACACCATGCCCGTGTTCACGATAATTGATTCACATTTCCCGTGACTCTGATACTCACTGAAATGTAAAGTTCGCCTCTTCGACTCATTGAAACGGGGAGAGCGCTCGGGCATAGCCGTATTTATTCCTACGGTGCTACTTCCTGCTTGATTTCGTTGTTTAATGTTTTCTTGATCGTCAGTATATTTATTAATAGTTTACTATTATAAAGGTAAACTACCTGTGTTATTTATCTGCTACCAAGTAAAAACACTGTGTCCGACTGATTGACTAGGGCGTCGAAGATTCAATGGCATTGTGCATCCCTTGTAAAAACTTGAACCTCACTATTATTTGTTATGATGTCATCCTATTGTGGATGATGACCAAGTAGTCCGGATGCAGACCTATGGGAGTGGAAGGCCAGTGTTAATTTATAGGACTGTTTTATATTTTGTTGGCTTGGTTTTGAGTGGTTGGTTTTCGGATGTAAATACTCGTCCCTCGGTTGTAGAGTTAAGATTTCGTTACCTATACTGCTCACCTCTCTTCTTAACCTCCAGTTCCCATGTTCAAGAAAAAATGAATGGATTCAGGCTTAATTTTGTTGAATAATTTCATGTTACAGATACAAATAGGGCCTGTGGGAAGTTGGTCAGTCCTAACTATCCCTTTCATTTTCAGTTACTTTTCTCTTTATTTTTCAGATTGATTCCTCACCCTTTGCCTACCCACTGACAAATGAGTCGTATATATGAGATCATATTCATCAATATTTTTGTGCACTGATGTTGGAAGTCAACTTAGGAAACCGATGATATCGTAATAAAATGCATGGAACATTTCTGAGAAATATTTGTTTCCAAGGGAGGACCAAGGGAGATATTATTCTTGGATTGGTGACTGCTTTATACGCTTCCTTAATATGGCAGTGATGTTTACGCAAATCCTCAAATCTGCTCGGGAGGTAACCCGAAGGCCGCGTCCACATTCCACGTCAGCCTTTAATACTCTTGTGAACTCATTTTTCATTCATTTTTCATGAATGGTGTGAAATAAATAACTTCATCCGTCGGAAAGCCTTAAAAATGCAATTACTAGTATGTACCACAGTAGATATTTTCCAGACTTCGAATCCATGCAAGAAATATCAACGCTGTGCCTCGTTCATTCATTCGTTTAAAGGTATTCTACCTATTTTAAGTCGTTTTTGGACCGCCCTTAACGACTATTTACTTTTTTATACGATACTCGTATCTTGAAAACTCCCTCTTTTTTGCTATACGAGTATATCATGTACTTTATCATTTCTTCGTAACTTCTCGTTCTGCTCGAACCTTTTATGCTGTCAAAATCCTATTCTCTTTCTTTTTCTGGCTCGCTCAACCAAAATTCTTCCTTTTATCGCGACCTTAAACATCCCTCTACTTGTCACCATTTCATCCACCCACGTCCTTTATCTTTACCGGATTTCCTCCAAAAAATTCCGTTCTTCGCACTTCCTACTCGAAATATTACCGTTTTTCTTCTTCTCTGACTAAGTTATTGCCTACATTCTTCGCTACATCTCATCTACATCTTCTTAATACCCCGCAAGCCGCCGCAAGTGTGTGTGTGTGTGTGTGGCGGGGGTGTTAGGGCATCACCCGTAATTAAGAAAAAAATGAATAAAACGCATGAAAAAGCCACAAATTTATACAGTCCACAAACAAAGCATGGTATGCATTCATTCAAGAACCCTTAAAATCCATACCCATGCAAACACATAAACTACCAACTAACACACACATGCACCTACAGACACACCTAATATCTTTGCAATGCTTGATATTGTTCCGATTTGTAAATTTAATGTTTTTAATATGACTTAGGTTTTTTACTATTATGATTTCTGATTGTTATGGGAAAGAATGAGTATTTCAATCTATCTGTACTGGAATCTATCTCCCTTATTTTATGTTTGTGGGCTGATCTACTTAAGTAGTGTGGGGCCATTATAATTCCTAAAAATATCATCGTTAAGCTCGTAGGTTCTGAATATTTCTAAAACCCCCGCTACACCCACATCTCATAGTCCTCCATCTACACGTATCCCCTTTCCTAAAAGACATTGTCTTACTTTCAGAAGACGCTATGCTCCACAGGTTCATTCAGATCACCTTAAAAGTTTATGCAAAAGGATTTCAGAAAATTCTGCCTAACGACGCCAAAACTTACAGCATATATGTTTGACGTCATAACTCACTTTCCTTGGGTTTTACCCGGTGTAGAGAACTTCCCTACATTGGCCCTGTTTAGCTGTCCAATTCATCCCTTTTTGTAAGTTTCTCACAACCTTTTTCCTCTCCAGTTCTTCTAATTTTCTTCCAGTCCTCTCCCATATCATGCCTTTTATTAGTGGTACATCACGACCTTCCATGTTTTAATTTATTTCTCTCGTCTTCAACCGCTCTCTCTCTTCATTTCCACCGTGCACGTTAATCGATGTGTGGGAGGGTTTGCTGCTCGCTAGACCTTGACGCACTGTATGACGAATTTGTTGCAGGACCTCCAACTTTGCTTTGGGTATAGTTTTCTCTTTTACACTATCACTCTATACAGGGCTCATATTGGACCTATTTCTTATGAGCACAACGGGATGTATTATGGGCCTTTCAAATGACGAGGGCTAGGGTGACCATACATCCGTTAAAATCAACTTCGTCATAGAAATAAAAAAGATTTTTAAACCAAAACGAAAAATTAATAATTACCATAAAGCAGACTTTGATACTTTTGCCAGAAAATTAAACTCTTCCCTACCCGAGTTTAAAACGCGCTTAGGTCAACGTGGAAGAAACTTGGACACAATTTGTCAATATTATAAAACAGTTTCTGGCGTAACTTGGTGGAAAATCTTCATACTGACTTTTAATAATCAAACCACTTTACTTTTCCACATAAACTTTTTAATTTTTACTACCCAAGTTTCGTTATAACATAACATCATCAGGTTAAAAGTGGAAAAGTAAAGTGGTTTGATTATTAAAAGTCAGTGTCAATATTATACAAAAAGGGGTCACAGAGTTCATCCCTATAAAGTACGTTAAAGCAAATCGCGACCCCAGGTGGTGCAATAAAAACGTTAGAAAAACCATTCGAAGGCAGAGAATGTTACACTTTAGGGTAAGAAAAACAGGCGTGAAACATCATCCTCGGAGAATAAACAGTCATTGGACAACAATAGATCCTCTGAAATTGAAACCAAAATACAATTACGTAGCGTCTTACAAGACTTTAAACGTTAAGTACAATGTGAGTGCCATCGTTAAATTCGTTGGTTCTGAATCTTTCTAAAAGTCTGTCTCGCTTGTTCTCTTCGTATTCCAAGTGGCCCCCAGCCTAAATCCCCTAAGAGACTTGTCACAATTTTGTTCATAATAGTTTTTAACGAATCTGGCGGATTTTCTATGGACTTTATCTAATTATTTTTGCCAGATTTTCTTCCAAGGATCCCGAATACTTGCGGCATATTCCAAATGAGGTCTTAACTACAGCAAAATAACACCTTTCTTTAACTTTCACATTACATTTCCCCACCACCCGTTTAATGAAGTCCAGTTTCTTCAAAACGGATCCGCATATTGTTCTGATATGTGCTCCCTAGAAAGACGTTGTGTTAGAACTACCTCCAAATATTTAACTTGCTTGGCCATAGTTAGTACTCAACCTTCTATTTCGTAGTTTATGTCATATAGACTTGCGGGGTATTATGTTGATGTGTACTTTTCCACCATGTTTAGCCACGATAAGTTTTCGTTATATTCACTCCTTTATGAAACGTTTTTGATCTGATGTTCCTTTCGGTGGGAATTGTGAAGGGAAGAAAATACAATGTTTCTTCAAATTTGTAACTACTATGCATTTCCCAGCGGTTTCAAGATTAACCTTAAGAATGATAATTTGGAGAAATTTGACACATATTCTGTGATAATTCGTACGAATGGCAAACTAATAAATATTGTTGTTGGGTGTTTAAGGTAGAGGGTCTTTTGAAATTTCGGAATTATCGAAAAACATTGCTTTTTGTTCATGGCCACCCGTGATAATGTACTTTATAGTCCCTCATCATCATCCATTCTTAAATCCGAGCATTTGATGTCTGCAGCCTTCCATTGTTCTCAACCAATGCAAATACTTTTATACCGTGATAGTCTTTCCCCTTCATTTCACCTGCGTATTTCTTCATGGACCTCTGCCTCTATTTTCTCTTATATAGTGGGTAATAACTTTCTGCGTTGTATTTCATGCAGTTCCCCATGATTACTTCTCGCCTTCTATGTACACTTTGTAGAATCACGTTAAAATTGTCTCTCATTTCCCTGATTTGGCATACAGAGGCAGCCTTTGTCCCTTATTTCATTACGTGTCGTGATTTTGCATGGGTTTTTCGTTCACTCCACAAGAAACGTTTTCAGAACCATATCCCAGTGTTCTTTGGTAGAAATGTGAAATTGTAATGTTGCTGGGACTTGTAGTTGAATATGGCAATATATGACAAGTTTGAATAATATTGCCCCACTCTATATTGCAGCCAAAATCGTTTATTCCTTAATTACGTAATTTACAAGGGACAGCGAACTTGATTAGGGATTGGAATTGGAAGGCGATTGGAATACGCCGGCACTTTTAGAAAAAAAATCAGAGTGACATTCGAGAAATCGAAACTACACAATTTGATTGAAAGGTAGGCAATCATATCACATCTACATACTAGTAAATACCCTTGGTTTCACGAAGCATTTGTGTGGCAGGAGGTGTAAGTGCCAGGTTGAATGGGTAAGGGAGAGGAACGGTGTTTAAATAGTTAGGAAAAGGGAAAAAAACAATTACTAAAACTCCAAGAAGACGTGCTAATTCCTATGCATCCTAGCGGAAAACTCGTTACCAAAGAAGTGTCCATTGCACACACTGTAAAAGTTCTTTGGAGTACGAAAAAGGAGGTATTAAAAATGAACCATAACCACTTGTACGGGATACCTCCACCATGTCAAGACAGGTCATGCAGAACCTGAAATCATAAATAGGAAAGAGTTCCGGTATCGTTTACAAAAATATTTTTCAGTTTATACATTCGCGAAAAAAACTCGGTTGAAAAGTATGAGGCTTCACTTGGATTATATAATAAGCGCAACACTTCGCTATGTGATAAACCAATAGTTGGAATTATACCGAATTAATTTTACCACTATAATTGTCTCATTCTTCTACCTGAGCCTCTTAACTTAACACGCCCAGTTACTATTGAGTTAGACTCTTCGGGATGATACGGTGACATCGTACCTTTGTGAATTTAAGACTACGCGTATGATCTAACGTGTACATAGTTTCTTACCTAACACGACCCAGCCTCTTTGAGACTAACCGGGTCACGGGCAAGTTTCAACCTCCGCCTTAACCCATTAACGCCAAATTTACATTCCACCTAATCGACCCTGGCACCTGTCGTGGTACCCATTTACCCATGATAAAATTATGTGTATAGAGCCATTTAAAAGGCATCTGTAAGCTGTCATTTTGAACTTACGTTGTCTATCACCTTCTTATGCTTACAGGAAACGTCGGAAAAATGTATCGAACTCCATTGATTCACACATCATATTAAATTTGATATGTCCTTATTTTTTGTGTTTGTTTCAAAAAATTTGAAAGAAAACAAAGGGATTTATACTTTTTTACAGGTTCGATTCTTCGATCAACTTTTTCATTCCATTAGACGCGACAAAATTCATTTCCTGGCCTCTCGTTATCGATGCATCATGGGTAAAAGGGATAATTTGCATATTAACCCCTCGAGCTAGAAATTCTCCGCATATAATAATTAGAGAAAAATAAATCTGTTCTCTCATGACAATATGTTCGGCTTGCAGGTGACTGAAAAACAGCATTAATCAGCCAGCAATTCCAAACTAATTTTTGAATAAACACAAGGCCATATGTTCATTGTTCAACTTCATCATTAGATGACGTTTGAACTTTATAATTTTGTTATGTATGGTTCTACTTCTACATGACACCTTGCAACTCATCGCTAGGGTGTGTGGCAGGGGGTGATTGCGCACTCCGCATGTGTGTAATGGTAGTGGTGACTATTAGTAGCCGTGGAGGCTGAGGACTTTGGCTTTTGAGATTACTTGATTTTCACCAACTCCTACAATTGAACAAACAATTTCATATTCAATTATTTGTATGTCATATGCAATTATTTGTATTGTATCTTTCCATCTCGTCTTTTGCGTTGGGAATGCCGAATTTACTGTATAATTATTATTAGACATAATTTTATTCGTTCACAGCTTGTTGAATATAAAATTGAAATATGTTTAGGAGCCAGCAAACCTCCCACGATGCAAGGCGGTGGAAAGTTAATATCGCTCCCTACAATATCGTCTTACTGAAAACGAATTCCATAAACTATTTACATCCATTAAGCAACGTCTACCACCTCCCCAATAATAATTACTGCCTCACCCCAGGCGTTAGGGGAATAAAGTCAAAACCCTCAATCTCGCCCCAAGTAAAATGACCATCTTCCATCCATCTATCCATTTGGAGTGTGCCTATGATTGGGGCAAGGATTTGGTTTTGCACTCATTTCTTTCAACAGGTAGACATCTTTTGACGTTCGGCTCAAGTGCTGAGGCCATGCACTAGCCTCTTCCTTGGCACCCCTCCCCACGGCAAACCTCTTTTTCCGTAGTCCTCCCCCGCTCAGCCGCGGCGATTGCCGTACCGGCACCAGTGAACCAATTGAAGCCCTCCTCCAGTCGACCCCACTTCCGCGTTATCATTACACGCCCTACATTGTGTGCACTGCACACGCTTACGGACAAATTGCTGACTGGCTCTGGCTGGCGCACCATTCCGTCCCACTTCCTCCCTCGAGGCGTTCAAATTCGCCCCTCCCACACACCCACCCCGCTCTCTCGTGTCCCATGGCGAGGGGGGAGGTAGGTGCGAACAAGGGGATGTGGACATCTCCAGTTTTGAGTCCTTTAAAGAAGGCGGCCTTTCTTTTGTGCTGGCGCCTCTTGCCTCTCTCCCTACGAGTGCGCACCCATTTTACTTTCTCCGCCCTCTCCCCATCTGTGAGGCGTGTGTGGTTGCGTCCATGTGTCCAACCTCCTTCCCTCCCTTCCTCCCGGAACCTGTCTGCACGTGTGCTTCTGCCGACGTCAACCGTGTCCCACCGGCCTCCGATGAGTTTTCCCCTCTCTCCCGCCGGTGAATCTCGTCTTCCCTCTCCGTCCCCCAATCACCTTCCTTACTTGTCTCGTTTTTGGCCAGATTGAGATTGATGTTCATGTGGAGCGCGACGACTTTTGCCGCGCGAAATCGGATCAGTTCCTCGGTATACTTTCGATTTTTTTCAGCACTCTTCCTCCTAATAGCGCGAAGATTGGCGAGAGGGGGGGGGAGTTCGCCCATTGTTTTTGCTTGTGAAAAGCTATGTTCGGAGTTTCTCTAAGGTTGCCCTGGACCTATGGGATAATTAAGGAGCACCAAGCATTGTGTCTCGGTGATTGCGATAGACCTGGATCCTCTACGATTTTTGCAATAGCCCACAAGCCGCCGCAAGGACGGGTAGCGTGTGTTAATTCACCAGCCATGCATGTTCAATCATTACATCTACACTGATATTAGTTCGAGCATGAATCCAATAAAGTTGATCACCGCGCAAGAAACTACTTAGACTAAAAAATATTCAGTAACGGTACAATATTCAAACGGTTCGGGGTGTAGGGAAGGGCAAGACCATATTATTATGCTGTCCGGTAGAATGTGCAAGTAAACTATTCTTGCTCCTGCGGGATTGTGCATCTCATTCAAAAGACGCTGACCTGCGAGTTGGTCCTCCTCTCACTTGACAGGCCGCACAAGGCTCGATGTATCAATTTCTGGCATTACAGTTGATGCAGGTATATGAGAATGTGGAAAATTTAGAACCGTGTTCTACCCAATTTCCTCCAAAGGTAACATTCAGAATACTTCACTGTGCGCCCACATTAATTTTCTCTGTCGGCGGTGGATGACAGACAGGCTGATTACAGGGACCCAATCCATTGGGCACGCTTATTTTATCGTGCCATTACGACAGCAATGGCATGATGAAATTTGAGGAACTGTGTTACCCTTTAGGTCACTAAAGCAACGTATGGAATTAATTTAAACAGTTACCTCATTCTTCCAACATTTTATTAAGCATAGTGTACGACATATTGGGCGCATTTTCGTGATAAAGCAAGTTAGTGCATGAATGCTCATCCATCGTGTAAAGCTGTTTCAGTGCAGGTTCGTTAATTAATTTTTGTTCTTCACATTTCATTACGTTATCCATCTCTTTTTTATAGGTTGATGTCAGTGTGTGTCTGCTACTTGCCTACGAGAATCTTAAGTCTTCTAAATATAGTATTTCCATATGTCTGGAGCTCGAGCTACGATACCTTTCTCCTACCTAATACTACGTACTTTCATGTCACAGAAATTAACAATACCTATTCCACTTCTTAGGGAAATGCATCGATTATTTTAGTGAGGCCAACCTTCACAGCCATACCTTGTATCATGAGTCGAAGAAACTATACTATGGAGTTATGGGCACTATTTCAATCATATCCATTTACGTACCGCCTTTCTTCATAATCGTCCATTTTCATTAAATACTGTTGATAAGTCATTCAGAGAGTGACGTGAAACTATTGGTATTTCAATATCAGCATTGATGATTGCATGAGTAAATGATATGAAATTATTGACTTTGTAATTCCACACACTTTATTTAAAAAACACGACCCAGGTTTCGACGTTGAACGCCATCATCAGCGTCATAAGAATTACAAAGTCAATAATTTCCTTTCATCTCATTGTGTTATGTAAATTCCATGAAGTTACGCCGGAGGCAACACATTTCATGAGTTATTGGTCTAAGATATTTTTATTGCCCAGGAAGTGATTAATAAGTTTGACATGACATATATTAAATAGTCCGGGTGGATTTTCTGGAGTCGTTCCTGAAGTGATTATTTTAACTTTACGTCTAACGATTTTACATTCTATCTTCAGTTTTGATCACGCTTTGAATTTTGATTATTTAAATTTCTACGGAATAGCCAGATCAGGTATGAAGGTAAATATTACGATTGCATACATTTTTAAGTATTTATTTCCTTAATGACATTTTTGTGCACTTCACCGATATGTATCTATCAGGAAATGGATTTCGAATTTACAGCGGTGAGTGTTTAAGCTATATTGACTTTCCGCAATCAATATATCTTACTTTCTTCAGCTAATGTATTTATTAAATACTCTCTTTGTTCTCATATCAGGCATACTTTTTCTGAAACATTTTAAAAAATATATGTTATAAACGATTGGACGGGAAAAGATTGGATGTGTTCAAAAGTTATCAAGAAATTGTTTCTTCTAAAACTTGAATCAGATCAACGAAGACAGTTAGGTCATCAAACGTCCTACAACCCTTCATTATCCAATTAAATTATCATTAAGGTGTATTTACTTTCCACATATACGGCTTTCCAACAAAATTAAGGTCAATCGTTTTTTTTTAATTCTTAAAAGCGCGGCCAGTGGTGCGATTTCAAATTGGAGTGCTTGATTGACAGTGATATACAGAGAAATAATGGTGCCGTCTAACAACACCATTATTTCTATATTTAGACAATATGCTGGAGTGGTATAAGTAATGTACATTAGAAGAAATCATAAAAGTTATTTTGATGACCACTCGGAGAAAAAATAATAGGACACCCGAGAAAGGACAGATAGATTATATGGATCCTATTAAAGAATTAGGAACAATTCAAGTACTTCGGAGTAACTCTTGTGGCCAACCTTTAATAAAGAGCTAATGTTAGAAGGATATTTTCTAACAATTGAAATTGTATACAAATAATTGGGATAACTTGCCTAAAAACAAGGTTTTACATTAAGTACTAGGTGAAGTTCAACATAGATATTCACTATATTTAATTCGTTAAACTGTGGCCTATTCTGCGAACCGCCATGAAGGCCTAATGAAAGGGAGAGAAAATCAGGATTTATTGCGTTCGAAAAATTGCTATTAGCAGATAGTGTGACGAGTTTGTTTGGATGAAATTTTTGGAGTTTGGTGCCGTCGGGTCAAGCTGAGAGCAAGGGGGGCATGCATTGAAGAAATAGGATTCATCTGCAATAGATTTAAAAACTTATCTTCTCTAATGCGTTGAAGTTCATATGGAAGCCAGGTTTGAGTATCTGAATAATGGATGCTAAATAGCTACTATCTGTTTCCGTATGTTTTATGACCGATTCAAATTTACTTCGAACATAAAATTAAATGATGATGCCATAACATGCCCTGCCGTACGCCTTCGCGACGGTTCGCTAGGTTGAATAGATTTCTGTGATTCATATAATCAGCAATTTGCGCTTTCTCGCTTTTCTGACACCATTTTTGGCTCGCGTGCTCATGGAATCAAGATAAATTGCACCATAATCCAACCGCCAGAGTGTACAAACGCCCATGCCGGAGGCTGGACTCGATTCCGTGACCTTTGATTCATAAGACAGCTGCGTTTAACCACCAAGCTATCCACTTTGGCGAGTGTCATGTGTCATTCTTCCAAAGTTTTCTTTGGACGTTAAAATCATAATTTGGATGCCATCATTGCTTACATTTTGTTTTGCAGATTATAAGGTCAACGGGTAGGACCAAGTTACAATATTTCATGTTTTGTTGTACGAAACGGGAGGGGAATTGTCATTGAAAAAATAGTTTCCTCCAAAGAATTTGAACGTGGCCTTTGTTGCATTCGGGTATGATATCGTTCTAGTCAAATGAATTTTTTCGTGGGGGATTTCGAAATATTTATGATGCAATAAATTTTCCTTTTCAAAGAATCGGTTATCGAAATGAATTTTAAGCACTATTTCTCAGGGAGATTTTCGCTGACGGTCACATGTTTGCTGTGAGTCTTTCGCGGATTTCCAGTTGGGAAATGGTCGTTAAGTATTTTGACAGACTCTTTGAAGACTCATTTCCATTTCCGTGGAATGAAGTTGTGAAGTAACATCTTTAGAGGCGCCAGTAAGTTTTCTGAGAGCATGTCTTCCTTCTCTGGTCCACATCCTCGTGCTTTCTCTCTCACCCCTGCTTGAAATATAAAGTCTCACTTTTTAGCGCAAAGAAAGTGGAAGGAGGAGAGAGGCTAGTGTTCATAGAAGACCTCAAACATTGGGGTCGTGATTGGGAACACTTTCCTCGGATGCTGGCGATATCCCTTTCCTTGAAAGCTACCCATTGTGTGATCACGCGACCCCATCGCCTTCTACTCCCTTCCCCGTCTTCTCTTCCAAATCTCTCGGAAAAATTACTTGACACTTCTTATGCAATGTCCTTCCTTTCTCTATTCCCCGCCCGCCCAGATCGCATCCCTCACGACCCCCTTACTGCCCGATTTACCTCGAGCCGCTCGTCGAAAGGTAACATTGTTCTTTGATTTTCTTGTGCCACATCACTTTCAAGAAAATCTAGGTGTGAGAAGGAAAATGTTAATAATACAAATTTTTCAATATGCATACTAATTATTCGTGCCGACAGCGGAGTCTGGAACTGTGAAATTTTGTCTCGACTATTATTAAATGCGTACACATAACGGATCCCAGGAATGCGAAGTCTAACTTCAGTTTCGCTTGAAAGAGAGCGGTATTAGGCATACTGAAATGAAATATTTAAGAGCTAATCAAAGAGTAATACTTTAAAATACCATTTAGGTGTGACCTATAGGAATGTTCCTATCATTTGAACTAATAAACTTGCATTCTGTCCCACTTGCTGAGCAGTGGCCAGGAGAAAAAAGATCTCTGGATCCCTTTCATCGTTCCTCCAATAAACTTACATGGCCATTTCGGCACGGGTGTCCCTATTGATGTAATATTCATGAAGTAAGTATATCTTGATAAAACAGGTGTTATTTTAAAATAAATCCAATCATCTACATCTTTTCAGATTGGCCTGTAAGAGGGCTATCAAGACAGTAACTTAACTTTAGTACCTAAGGTACAATTATTTGTTATAATTAAGCACATGTACTTGCATGCTTGTGGAGTGAAGGGAGGTAGATTTGTATTTGTATGCGAGTAAAATGATAGGATGTTTCTATGAATGTATGCACCACTGTGGATTTGTTTGCATGCATGTGTTAGTTTTGAATGCGGTTTTTCTTTTTTCCTTCTTTTGGGTGGTGACCTAACACCCCCCGCCTCACGCCCTCGCGGCGGCTTGCGGGGTATTCTGTTGATGTAGATGAAGTTTCGGCCTAGCGTGGCCGTGAGTAGGTCTAGAGCCACATTGGTGTCTACACGTCCATACACTCAATATGCATCCTACTGTGGTAGGGTACAGACTGTGGTTTTTCTACTTTGCTCACTGCGAACTGTTAAAATGTACCCTCCAATAGAAAATGTCACCAGTTGTCAGCGAGAGCTCTCCAGGAAGTAACTTACATTTTGAAATAAAATATGAACCTAGTGACAAGACAAGTGTTATTACATGCATTTGAAATGCACATTCTTAAACTATTTTTGTACATAGTTGCCATTAAAATTGAGGCATTTATAATAACGATACACAAGCTTCTCAATCCCCTCTCTGAAGAAATCTGCCACCTTACATTTTAACTACTTGTTTGCGCCAGCATACAATTCAACGTCACTATCAAAGTGCCTTGTTGATAGCCACGTCTAGCGAGAGATCCGTAATCGTAAATCGGCGATTTTTACGAATTTTTTCGTTGATTTTTACCGTCAGTTCATATGTCACAAGGCTAGGCCAACCACTACGGTCCTCATCGTGAACATTGGTGCGGCCATTTTTAAAATGAATGCACCACTGCCTCACTACACCTTCACTTACTATTCCGTCTTTGTACACTTCACAAAGCCGTCTATGAATTTCAGTTGGCTTGTGGTTTTTTGCTAGTAACATTTCGGACTTCACAACTCCTTGGATTTTCTATATGCCGCCCACAGGTCGCAGTGTGCAAAGTAGAAAAACCACACTCCACACACTACCACAGCTGGATACGTACTGAGTGTAAAGATTTGTATACCAAGTTGATGGCTCTAGTCCTACCCACTGCCACGCTAGGCCGAAACATAAGTTACTTCCTGGCCAGCCATAATATAATTCTTCACAGTGGGAATCGGATAAATTCTTATCTAAATAAAATCTTACGAGAAAATAACAACCTTTTATCATCCACAAGTTCTACAAAAATATACCAAAATCGATTTAAGACTTAAACCTCGAATATGGCAGACACATTTCGGCCTTTGTACAGGTATGTCGGTAGAAAACATAACTAACAACTAGAACTCCCAGAATGCCGTTAATCACCAATCAGCAACTACTCTAATGGCTAAGGTGGACCACACTCCCTTCCGCAAACAGATGTATCATATAAAGGTGATGTCATTCACCTAACTTATTCACTATCAAGTGACAAAGGGGTATGTTTTTAACAACTACATGCAGGCATTTTAATATTATGCATATTTTAAAATCTATCGACAGTGTTAGGAGGGGTAGTGAGAGATGGGTGTCCATTACCACCTGTGCGTAACGTAACATGTATTTTGTTAGGAGAGGTAAGGAAGTGTAACGTTATATAATGTATCTATTTAAAATCTATATTAACTGGTAGAATATCACTGATAACAATGAAATCTATATTATTATAAAATATGAAAGTACTTTTAACCTCGTTTTGACGGTTTTGAGGGCGGTTGAATGAGTATAACCTTATCTGTATCACATGATCCAAATATGGCCTTACGAAATTTTCTCGAGTTCCTTTCCAGTATCCGTGACTTTTCTCTGCTATAGGGTGTAAATGGTAACCTACTGGTATCACCTGGGCATCGCGATTTGTTATTTGAAGATATGGATCGCTTTTGGATTCCGATAAATTTGTATGGGCGACAAAACGAATGTCATTGGAATATCACATAGGTGGATTCAAAAATAACCATTGGCTTACGTAGTTTTCCTGCCGTCTTACACGTACATCTATTTTCAATGTTTTAATACGAATGTGACTTCTATATTTTTGTTTTTTTTTCCGCAAAAATATATTGTTAGCCTGGTACCGCCTCAGAATGGAGGATGGTATTTTAGCCTTGAAAACTATCTTTTTATGATACATTGTTCTAAATTTACGACATGATATGATGATGACATAATGATGAACGAGGAAGCATGCAGAAGAGGATAGAACAATAGGGAGAACTCTACGGCAAAGAAGAAATATAAGATTGGACACGCATTTGGGCACAATGGATTGATTAGGAATATAATAAAAGAAAAAATAGAAGGAAAGATCACACGAGGAAGACCAAGAGACATGTACATAGGACAAATTAAGAAAGACGTAAAACAGAAAAGGTATCAGGGATTGAGGGAATTGACATTAAATAGAGGCGAATGGAGGGCTGCAATAAACCAATCCTAGGATTGAAATACTGATGATGATGATAGAGAGCATTAGGAGTCGATAGTAATTTGCATTTAATCGATTCCAGGATTAATCGACATTCACATGGAGCACTAGAATTGCGAAAGAAAATTCCTGTAAATGAACGCTCTTTCATAGAAAGCCGTGAGGATTCTCTCAAGCAAAATTTAATGTAAATGCGATACAAGCCTGAGAGAATGGATGAATTTACAACTCGAGCGTAAGATGGCGTAGTGAACTGACGGAAACGCGGTCAATTTTGGAAATTTTTGGGAGAGTACGGATCAAAAAGTTGAATTGTTTTTACAGCTAATACATATGTGCTTTATTCTGTAACAAGCTCTCCCTTTCTCTCAAATATTTTGGAGCATGCCACACCCTGAGAAAACATTAAGCTTGAAGCAGTAACCTTGTTTCGTAGAAAGTGTCGATACATGCGAGATAAGCACTCGGTCACGGATACAGCCCAGGAGCAGGTTTCGCGAAACGAATTTCCTGCAAGGAGACTTCCTGTGAATTTTGCATCGGCTCTCGCTTCGGGGAAAGAAGCAAAGATTCAATGCCAGGCGACAATAATTTAATCTGTCATACCCCAGGTTATCCACCGTCTCATGGGCAGAGGACGTGAAAACCCATCGGGCGGTGTACGTAACTGCTATTTCGACGAATTTCCCTCAATTAGATGTCATCTCCGATGTAGATTTATGCATCATTGATGGCTGGCATCCTGACGTCCCTCACCCCGCACCTTTGGCCCGGTTGAGGGGGGGGGGGTGTCGTGTAAAATAAAATTGTATATCTGATGCATAAGGTATTGCCCGTTCTGTGTGAATGTAATACTACCTAATAATTAGGGCCTGCGTTGCATGTGAACCCGCTAATTATTTACCTTCTCAGTGTAGTGAGTGGTGTAGCTACTAACAGTATCAATATTTGTAATTTGTGTAACGGATGTTGGAAGAATGGTCTCCGGCCGCCCTCCTCCCACGCGCCCTTCCGGTGGATACCGGTGTGCCATGTGCATTACGAAGTGATGGAGTAGAAGTAATACGGCTGGTGATCTAACACCCCCTCCAACACGCCTTTGCGACGGGTTTCGGGGCATTGTATAGATATAACGGTACTCTTTGCCAAAAAAACGTAATTAAGCGGTTTTTGAATAGGTCATTTTACTCGCAGCACGAGTTCAACCCTGGTTGGAAATTTGAGCATCACTTTTCGGACCAGTTTTAGATGAAGTGACTATTTACTCAATTTTTGTAGGATATATTTGTCAATGGTTCGTCACCAACTACGAGATTTCCCTTGCGATCTCGCAAATTATGGAGCCAACTGCCAGGTGTGGGATCTCCGGGTATCTGAAGAAAATCCGTACAGAAGAGTTTCTGCTAAAAAAAATGTATTCAGGTTTACACTTATGGACTCGGGAGGGTGGAAGGGAATCTAAGTATACCTACATCTACAAAATACCCTGCAAGCCGCCGCACGGGCGTGTGGCGGGCGATGTTAGGTCCCCAGCCATACATGAAGAAATATTAATTTATGCTTATTATGCATATAGATTTCAGCTCATATACAACTCTCGTGCACATAAATACCTATATATAACATGCAATAATTGCTTTTCTTGACTAATACATCAAATTCTAATATTCGTGTTATTTTAATTTTTACTGGGTTTTGGGTTCGATTTTGTTATGTTTATGTATCATATAAGGCGAAAACAACTACTTGAATCTGACTTCGACGGTGTCCATTTCTCTCATATAATCTCGGTGGTCGAATATGCCAATATAATTGATATAATAGCTGGTAATTGCGTTGCATGTTAGCCCGCCCTTTTTATTGACATTTCTTATTTGTGTTCTTGGTGTAGTCAAAGGAAACTTTTTTAAAAAGTGTGACAGTTGTAATGTGTGTAACAGATGTTGCATGAATGATATGCGGTGGCCCCCTCCCACGTGCCCTTTAAGTTGATCACGGGCTGACATGTGTTTGTTGGGGTACTGGATGACATATAGTATGTGTGGTGACCTAACATCCCCTGCCACACGTCCTGTTAGCAGCTTACGAGGTAGTCTATAGATATAATATTAAATACACGGCTTAAAATATATGAAAATTGTAAGTTATTAGAGTTCGAATTATCCTCAGATGTGATAATTTTATGGCCGTATCAATTAGTAGGCGATAGCACTAGAAGTTGAGGGAGATTGAATACTGACAGGCCTATCGATATAAGAAATCCCTATTCCTTCGGACAATTTATAACCACCACAATGTGAAAATGAAATTATACCCAGCGCTAATAATCACATATTACTTTAATGACTTGTGACCTAACAACCCGCACACCGTCCTGGTGGCTTAGGGAGGGGGAGGGGTGAGATCTAAATATTATAATTTCGTATTAATACTTTTGGGGTCGAAACCGTACTGTAGAGAGGGGTGGCTTCTGGTTATTTCAATTGCGATGACTGTGGAGTACTTCAATGCAAATGGAAGTGATATACTGTCAGCTACCGTGTGACGATAAATCTACTAAATACATGCGAGTGTCTTCGCGTTCGATTGTACCTCAATCTCAAGTGCACAGGTGCTGAGGCTAATCTTGAATTTGTGCCAGCGCGCTCCAGGCGATTTTCTGTCGACCTAAACCATCATCCTTCGTAATTTTTACAGCCCTCTCACTCGGAAACAATTCCGACGTGGCTGGAATTGAACGCGATTAAATGTTCCTGGCGCTGTGGCGCGTATGTCGGCCGATATCCCATGGTCGAGTGAGTGTCGAGCGGCGTAGCGGAACGCTTCCCATTCCGTAGCGATCCATACAGCCTGTGCGTTGACGAAATAACGAAACTTGTCAGTTTTCACTCTCTCTCCAGACTTATGGACCCGCGATAGCCGGGGATATTCGTGTATCCATGCACTTTTGAAGCTCTGGAATACTCGTATGGTACACCTTGGAGAATAGATGTAAAAATGGTGTGTACTTTTTGTATTTAATAAATAGATAAAAAATATCGAAAGTATAATGTTTGCATTTGACCCTCCCTCTACACATTACATCTAAGCAACGCAAATGCTGGAGAAAGAAGTATGTCGTAATTCAAATCAAGGATTATTGCAACAAATAAATTGGTTATTTATAATACGAAAAAAGGAAATAAAAATGAACCAAAACCATTAATACGACAGGCCTTCTTCATAACACAACAGTTCATGCAGAATTGAAAATTAAGAAGGGGTATTCTACTATTACATGGACATGAACTCATGGTCTTCGCCCCCGAAGTCACAGGTATGGAATGTGGCACACTGCTGTAGGTGATCCCCTTCAGAGAGAGACGAAGGATGGAAGGAGAAGCTCGAAAACAACATATTTGAGTAAGTAATATTGTAGCGAGCACTATATTCGTTAAATAGCAGTCCCATGCGGGAAGGGATTTGACAATAAAACACACAAGATTAATGAAATTGCAACATGTTTGATCGTTCATATTCATGCAAAAACCATTTTAATTTGTGAGTTTTGCATGCGGTTTTATTCTTAATTACGGGTGGTGACATAACACCCCCGCCACACACCCTTCATCTGCACAATGCCCCGCAAGTGCGTGTGGCGGGGGGTGTTAGGTTACTACCATGAAACCACATGAAAAACCAAATCATGTCACCTCTATACAAATATTAGTTTGTTCATGCAATCGACAACCTTAATTATACGAAAGAAATTACTCACATGCAACAATATTTAAAAACAGAGTACGTCCATTGAAATCGTGATGCCGAACTGTTAAAAAGATGGGTCTATTAAATCAAAATAATAACATGCAGGAAGAAACATGCAACATATGAACTACCTGTATCTACATCTACATAATACCCCGCAAGTCGCCGCAAGGGCGTGTGGCGGGGAGTGTTAGGTCACCACCCGTAGAAGGGAACAAAACCACATTCAAAACCAACACATACATACACGCAAACCCATACCCACTGTAGCACTTACATTCATGCAAACATCCTTGAATTTTACTTGCAATCAAATGTATATACTATCATCTAACAAATAATTGCATTTTAGGATGCAGTAAGAAATTTATCCAATAAAGTGCAAGCTAGAATTTGAAAAGCAAGAAGGTGAAATTCCACTGCCACATGGACATCTACATCTAGTCAATACCTCGCAAACCGCCGCAAGAGCGTGTGGCGGGGGGTGTTAGGGTACCACCCGTAATTTAGAAAGAAAAAAACGCATGTAAATGCCACAAATTTATAATCCACAAACCAAGCAAAGTAAACACTCATGCAAGAACCCTTTCACCCCACACATATGAAAACCCACAAAATACCAACAATCATACACGTGCACCTACATTTAAACCTAATATCTTTGAATTGTTTATTTTGTTCCGACTTGCAACTTAAATGTTTTTAATATTTCTAAAGGGACTTCGGTTTCTTACCATTATGATTTCTGATTGTTCTGGGAAAGAATGAGTATTTGAATCCATCTGTTTTGGAGCTCATAATAGTAAGAATCCGGAGTCCATTTAGAAATATTAAAAACATTTAAGTTACACGTCGGAACAAAATTAAAAACTCAAAGATTGTGCATATGTATGTTTGTTGGTAGTTTGTGGGTTTGCATGTGTGTGAAAGGGTTGGGGCGAAAGGGTTATTGCATGAATGTTTACCATATTTGGTTTGTGGGCTATAAATTTGTGGCTTCCTAATGCGGTTTTTTTTCTAAATTACGAGTGGTGCCCCAACACCCCCCGCCACAATCCCTTGCGACGGCTTGCGGGGTATTGAGTAGATGTATCTACATCTACATCTACATAATACCCCGCAAGCCGCCGCAAGGGCGTGTGGCGGGGGGTGTTAGGCCACCACCCAAAAAAAAGAAAAAAGAAAAAGGAAAAAAGAAACACCGCATTCAAAACCAACACACACATGCAATCTACATGCACATGTAGATGAATCTATCTCCCTTATTTTATCTTTGTGGTCTGATCTCCCTAAGTAGTGTGGGTCCATGCAATATACAACGGTCTCCTCCCCCAAGGACACAGGTAGGGAATGTGACCCAACGTTGCAGGTAGCGGGAGGATCCCAAATATAAATACACTACCAATTATAATTATCTTCTGCGCGGTTGGTTCCTTGTACATTTCGATCTCTATGCCCTTGCGGCGGCTTGCGGAGTACCATGTAGATCCGACGCGATGGTAACACCCAAGTATTTTACGTGGTCTTAAACGTTTAAAATAATGCGTATGTTTCCCTCATGCAATGGTTCATATTTTCGTGGTAATGTTCGTATGTTTTATTTATATTTGTTAGCATATTTTAGCCATAGCTCAGCCATGTCTATGGATGATTATATTCGTTGAAGTGTCCCTCGAGACGACAACACTCAGCGTTGAGCAGTCCAAAGTGAGCGCTTGTATCACTACGGAAATATTCCACCAAGTGAAACCTCAGTGAGTACCAATAATACTTACGGCGAAGGGGTTGCTGACGGGGTGAGTTGGGGGTTGGAGGCTTCAGGAACCGGATTGGTGGGTGTGACGTCACGGGCTCGCTTCTCCCTCGCCACCCAGGGAGGCGGAGGGGTTGGGAATGGCCGGGTAGAAAAGGAAAAGTGGGAAGTGCGGGGGAGGGAGGGGGAGGGAAGACGGGGAAAGGGCGCCCCTCGACGCGGAGGAGGATGCCGAGTGGGAAAGTGAGGAGGGAGTGGAGAGGGGAGGGGGAGAGACCACGTGGGGTTTTCGTTAAGGCGAGCCGATTTCTAGGAAACCATCCCGTGGGTTGCTACCCCGCGTTGCCTTGGGACCGCTTAGGGCGTTAAGTACGCAAGGGTTTGGAGTGGCGTGGGAAGCTTCTCCCACGAATGGGGCTCGGTGATGAATGTGCCTCGTTGGCCTTAACGGAGTTGACACGGAATAGGAAGAAACTTACCGTTTCCCTATCTCTCCCGAGTCCACCTCCAAAAGTTTAAGATCTGCAGAGAATTATCCGGATCACTTCAGTCCCTTGTCATTTTTTTCTTTGTGAGTTCTGTGGTGCTCATTTGGTGCCGTGGCTTGTTTTCTGCTGGTGTTTTCGTAATTCTTAGCCCTTGTCAGTTTCCAGAGGTATTTCAAGTGAGACATCTACTTCTTTCTTCCTGCCCTCTCACGAAGAGACTGTTCGATAAAGATCCATTCGCCGCCGCTCAGAAGAGAAATATCTCGGTTCAGTTCGAATTCACAAAAGTGAAAGGGGGTCATCGCTGGGATGATGTGTGCATGCTTTAAAAAATCTTTTTTCATTGCATTGTACTTTCATGATCTTTTTTAGGATAAAGAAACGACTCGCATTTGAAATTATATACTGTGGAATTCCCCTGCCACACGCCCTCGAGGAGGGTTAGCGGGCTATGACGTTATGTAGACACACATAAGACTGATCTCAGAAGCAACAATGCACAGCCATTTTAAAGTGATTGTGAGCGTCAAGATTGTGAAGCCGAAGATAACTCATACTTCCCGACGAATCTCTAGTTTGCGTCAGTGTGCTTGTGTATACCTGTATTAGCATATGTATATGAGTATACATCTACATATGTTAATTTTATATATGTATGTAATGCTTCCTATAATTTTATGGTTTTGGATGCGGTTTTTTCCCGTTTTACGGGTGGTGACGTACCACCCTCCGCCACACGCCCTTGTGGTGCCTTGCGGGGTATTATGTGGATGTATATGAATTTCTATGTATGCACGAATATCTACTACTGTAACACCCTCTACCACGTGCTCATTAAACTGACTAACTCTGTCTGGACAATACTGAATATTAACTGTAAGTTTTGGGGGTAGTTCTAACACCACGCCTTTCATGCGGAGCACATGTCAGCATAATATGCGGATCCTCTTTAAAGAAACTGGGTGTCATTAAACGAGTGGTGGGGGAAAAAGTTGAATAGAGGTGTTATTTTTATTTAGTTAGGCCACATTTGGACTATGCCGCATGTATTTGGGATCCTTGGGAGAAAATTTGGCAAAAAGAATTAGATAAAGTCCAGAGAAATTCCGCCAGATTCGTTAAAAATTGTTATAATAAGAACACAAGTGTGACAGGTCTCTTAGGGGATTTAGGCTGGGAGCCACTTGAAATACGAAGAAAATAAGCGAGATTTAAACTTTTAGAATGGGTAAGAACAAAAGAGTTATGATACTAAAGGAATCATAACGGCCCCTGACTACTTGGGTAGATCAGACCACAAGGATAAATAAGGGAGATAGATTCCAGTACAGATAGATACAAATACTCATTCTTTCCCCGAAAAATCAGAAATCATAATAGTTAGAAACCGAATTCTAGAAATATTACCAACATTTAATATACAAGTCGGAACAAAATTAAACATCGCAAAGATATCGGGTATATTTGTAGGTGCATATGTATCGTATGTTAGTTAGAAGTTTGTGTGTTTGCATGTGTTTGGGGTAAGGGTTTTTACATGAATGTTTTCCATGTTTTATTTGTGGATTGAATAAATTTGTGGCTTTTGCATCCGTATTTTTTTCTTAATTACGGGTGGTGCCCTAACACGCCCCTCCATACGCCCTTGCGGGATATTGATATGCGGGATATTCGTGGAATGATGGGATGTTTCTATGAATGTGTGCACTGCTGTGGATTGGGGTTTGCATGTGTGTGTTGGTTTTGAATGCGGTATTTCCTTTTTCCTTTTTTGGGTGGTGACCTAACACCCCCCGCCACACGCCCTTGCGGCGGCTTGCGGGGTATTATGTAGATGTAGATTGAGTGGATGTAGGGTAACAGCTGGCAAGAGTTCCACTTTCCAGGCGCAGCTGGGGAATAAATAGTTTTACTTGTACGCTGCTCCACCCTTGAAAACTTCTCGTCTCTCCCTGCGGGGGTGATGTCGCACGCTTCCAGAAGCAGGAATCCAAATTTTCTACCTGGGGCGCCAGAGGATTTTGGGACCGCAAGTTGCAAGCCGTAGCTTAACGGCTTTCCCCCTTCGTCTTTTCCAGTTCTGCATGACCTAAGCACGGTGTAGCGTATACGTTATTGATTTTCATTTTTATTCCCTCCTACTTGATATACCTGAGAACTTCTGCAGTGGGTACATACATGTATGTTCCTGATACATATGTGTGCACCACCATGCAGCTCTTTTCGGGTTTTTAAGTGGGCATTTTTTGTCATTTCCCTCGCACCGTAAACACCCTCCCTCGTCCCTTACATGGTTCTTGCAACCCCCTAAACAAGCTTTAGGTGAATCGCCGGGTATTTGTGTGGATTACTACACTTTAGAGACTGATTGCTTAAAGCTCCGATTATATTTTCCTTAGGGGAAATTGAAATTCGACTAACTTTCTTTTGGACCGACGCGTTAACTACATAAGTGCATCAAACGCCTTGAAGATTGCTCAATGTTAACCCTCTACGTTGTCTTACATTTATTGCTAAATATATGACTGAAAATTAATCGTAAAAAGATTTAATTTATTCATGATGCACCCACTTCATGTGGGTTATAGTGAGCTGCCAGGTTATGGAGGAATTCCTTTAGAATGAAGGTCCTGATTCAGCGTGTGTTGAAAATAATGCTTGTAAACAACAGCGTCGACTCATCGCTTGGAGTATTGCGGCTACGGAGGAGGATTGCCCGTCCTTCAATGGTGCTTCATTCTCAAGAGTCTGTCCCGCGTTCTTTCGCTGCGCCATTAGTCGCCTCC